>CM074194.1:46421350-46653943 GCA_037179385.1 Holothuria scabra
GTTACCTTGATAAGCTTTTGCACATCATCCTTGGTAAGAATTCTGTCAACATTAAACTCGTTAGCTGGATCCAAAACAACTGCTTTTACCATAAAAGCTACCAGTGTTTCGGACACTGCTTGTCCCTTTCCTGCACATTCTTGAGCTATTTCACGAATAATATTCTTGATAACACTTTCTGCTTGAGCACGTGACATGGTGGTGAGCTGAAATATGAATTTTAAGCCAAATTTCTAAAATTTTGAATGGAATATTTATCTTAGTAGTATAAGCTGCCAATGTCAAACTGTTACTCAATTCTTTTTTTGTCATTTTGTCATCAATATGAGAAAGAATTTGGAAAAGAGGACAGTCTTGGCATACCCAATGACGGAAAGTCTAAACACGCAAATTTGGTCCGAAAAGTGTGGTAATTATGCCAGAAATTTCAATTTAACCTCTGAGCTGGAAGATGTGTGACTTACTTTCCTACGTTATAAAAGTATAGGCTTACTAGAAACCCCAAAATTTCTGGGACCCCGAGTTTGGGGCACTGTCACAAATCTCCAGCCATCACCGTAACAACATTACTGTATGGTAGCAAGCCTACCTGTTTTGAACCCATCCAGCTTTTTGTTTTTCATGATACTGAATCCATTTCAGGTACGTGCACTTTAATATGATTATAAATTCTTTAAGCTTTTGCTAACTGCCTCATACCGTTATGTGTGTTTCACATTTGAAAATATACTCCCCCAAAATGAACAAAAATTACCTTGCTCTGGTGTACACTACCAGGAAGTACTACTTTACAATGTATGAAGTACACAGTGGGTGTACAACCTATGTCATTTGATAATTTTACTTTATAACTTGACAAGTTCCCGTCTTTCTTAGGCAGGTAAGTTCAACAAGTGAAACAAGTTTTGCACGATACTATATGGCAGTATCATAATCGCCTTTCTGGCAGACCAGGCTCTCTTGCTCAACATGTCTGTGCTTCCTTTTTGATATGCATCAAGGACTAGCTTGGTACATGGGTATCTGTATGTACAATATGGTCTGCACAATGAAAAAGGTTGCACACTACACATATGGCAAATATGCCATCAAATCAAGCTTCAGACTCCCAAAGGCATAGCCACAGGGGGGCCTGGGGGGGCCTAGGCCCCCAGATTTTCTCCAGGCCCCCCCAGATTTTTTGCGTCCTGATAGAGTAATTGAAAAAAATAAAAATAAAAAATGTGCAAAAATTAAAAAAAAAAAAAAAAAAATCATGGATGAATGTGTGTAAAACACATTTTGTCCGCACGTATGAAATCAAGCAATAACTTTAAAATGCCTACTTTCACTAAATTAGATAGGCCTTGCACATTGTTTCTTTGGTAGTATGTATGTCTTTTGTAAAATCTCTACAAAACTAAAAATATTTTTATATTTTTCATGCTCCCCAAAAAGGGAAAATCCGAAAACTCAGGCCTATAATCAGTTCAAAGTTTTGCCAAACATAGCACCATTTTGCATCTAGGAAATCTAACGCAAAGAAAGTTTCTCAGAGGGGGACACAACTACTTTTGGTTTTCCTGTTAAAGGGTGAGGTGCTGCCTTAGGTAAGATGAAATCCATTCAAATATTGCCGCATTTGCGGCTGGGTACATCCAGTTTAAAACACGTGGGAAGTGCCGTTTCCGGCCATCTGGAGGGGTTTTAAAGCCCAAAATTTCTTGTACGCTCCGCGCCAACTGATAGTGGCGCTCCACTTAGATTCAAATATTGCCGCATTTGCGATCTACGTGCTTCTGAAGTTCACAATTTTTCCCAAGGGAAAGGGAGATACCGGCTCCCTTTAGTCTCATCCCCCAGGCCACAGAAGTGCCCAGTTTTGGGGTCCCTAAAAAGTGTATGTATTGCCATTTTCATAGATTGATTTTTTATTCTCATTATTGAGACATCGCAGACATGAGATTCGTATTTCAAGGCTGGGTACATCCAGCTTAAAACACATGGGAAGTGCCGTTTCCGGCCATTTGGAGAGGTTTAAAGCCCAAAATTTTCTTGTACGCTCCGTGCCAACCGATGGTGGGGCTCCACTTCGATAGTCTTGCCGTGCCTGACCCTCGGAGGTACCAGGCCCCCCCACTTGTTACCTAGGCCCCCCAAAAAATCCCATCCTGGCTACGCCACTGCTCCCAAAGGGCACAAACGCAACACACAAATGCACAAACACAAAGCTTTCTTTCATCAATTTCTTGATCAGACTTACGCTAGGCCTATGTGAACTATCAGTAGCATTATATCGGTGAGTAACTACTCATTTGAAAAAGACAAACAGGATAGGGTTTGGACTTATCTAATTCTGTATGTAAGCTTTGTGGAAATTATGAGTGCCATTCATAGTCCTACCACCATAGGCTATATGACCTACCATATATTCCCTAATAAGGGCCCCCCTAATAAACGCCCCCCTCAAAATTTTTAACAACTGCGTAGGCTGAGGCCTCCTCATGCTACAGGTCCAAACCACAGATTAAGCCTAAGGTTAAGGTTACATCAATGGCCTAATGTCAAAACAGGTACAGTGAAATGCCAACAATTCAAGGAAGCCAGAGGGTTAGCGATGCGGTGCAAGTTAACTTTCACCTCTACATCTAAAAAACTCATAGATCGTTTGAAGACACTAGGGTAGGTTCTAGAGGTAAGTAATACTGTCACATAAATTCCCCCCTTTTCAAACATGTAACACCCTCGAGGGCATTTATAAGGGAATATACAGTATGTATAGTAAATACACCAGATTTCATGCGCTGCCAAATTTCTCCCACAGGTGGATATTCTACCCTTTCACTGTACCAAAGCACCAGCCTAACCAGCTCTTTTGAATGATTTACCTAATGAAGTGCATTGTTTTTGTCCACATTAAAGCCAAAACAGGTCAGTACCGTATGTTTTTATCAATACCAAAATTAGGCCTAACTAGTTGCATGTAATCCTCGCTGTAGCAAACGGTTGATTCTTGAATTAAGGTCAAGGAAAATCACACTTTTATCTCCATTTATCCTGGCTGTTGTTAGCTGGAGCACACAAGCTAACTCACTGGTCAGTGGTCCATTTACGGGAATCAGGTAAGGAGCAGTCCCCCCAAACTTATTTGAAGAAAAAGCTAGATAACACAATTTTTGTCTTATTTCTCTTCAAAGTATCTTTCATTACATTTTAACTTTCCTATTGCATATTCATAGTAAATCAGGCAGTCATTTCTAGTAAATATCACATTTGAAGAGGAAAAACATCGTCACATGACTCCCAACAGCCAATCATGAAACTGGACAGTCTACTACATTGCTTCAATTTGGGATGACTACTCTTGCCCTTTAAGATATCGGAACTCATAATATAATTTGCACTATCCCTTTGGTTGCTTACAATCTCAACCTAATGCATGGAATTTGGCAGTTTTACAACTAACAATAACGGTAGTTCCAGTCTACTTGATATCATCATCATCGTCATCGTCACCGTCATTGTCATCGTCATCATCAATATCAGACGTTGTTGGCCATAAGCCATTTTGTCGTAAGTTCTTACCCATCTTACCCAGAGGAGTTCTTACCCATCCTTAGGATCTGACACTCATCAGGGTGAAAATGAAGTTGCCAGGTCACTGACCAGTCAAACACTTTATCAATAGCTGTCTGCAATAACTCACAATCACTCACTGAACTAACTTCCTTATAAAGCTTGATGTCATCAGCAAAGATTTTAAATGACATCCAGTAATAACATCTGGCAATTCATTAATATAAATCAAAATCAAGGTAGGACCCAAAACACTCCCTTGGGGAATACCACTCATTATTTTAGTCCAATCAGAACAATGACCATCAACATACACCCTTTGCTTGCAGTCACACAAAAAAAGATCTTATCCTGGATCTGGAAAAATACTGCACTACACTCCTGGAGTCCTGGTGCAGTCAAATGTGCAGGGTTGAGTGTGGGCATGTAGTTAGTCGTCCCGTCTAAGGATCCTCAAGGCTGCGCTCTTGAACTGCTTGGGGTCCTCGAGATCTGTAATGTTCTGAGGGAGTAGGTTCCAGTCTCTGACGGTCCGAGGAAAGAAACTGTATTTGAAGCAGTCCTTATTGGTTGGTATATTTGTAACACTATTAGAATGGTGATGCCTGGAGGGCCGCCGGACCAGTTGTAGGTTGTTGATTGGCAAGGCCAGGAGGCCCAATCTGGCTTTGTGAAGAATTGCTAGCCTGCTGGCAGTATGCCCATTTTTGAGACTATCCCACCCTAGGTCATTTAACGTTTCAGTCACACTACTATGGGGGAATAGTCATTATAAACAAACCTAGCAGCCCTACATTGAATTTGCTCAACCTTATTGGATAGGGAAACGGTGTAGGGATCCCAAACAGAAGATGAATACTCCAATAAAGGCCTAACAAGTGTGAGATAGGCATTAGCTTTAACACTCCTGGGGCAGGAGTATAAATTTCTTTTAATAAAAGCCAAAGATCTATTTGCTGACGAAGTGATGTGATTTATATGTCTATTCCAGGCGGTGTCCGGTCAACTCAGCAGCTGAGACAACTCGGCATGGACATCTCGGCCCCTGAGACATCTCAGCACCTGAGACATCTCGGCCCCTGGACAACTCGGCCACTATTGACATGCTGTATTAAGTGAATTGTGAGATTGCATTTTGAGGAAATTTGCACAGCCTAACCTTCAGCTTGAAGACATTGCTCAAAGTAAACCTAATTGCGAACATATAAGTGAAAATTTTTGAAAATGAATCACATTTCTTGCTCGGATAATTTTTTTATTTAATTTGACAAAATCGATTCATTCCAAGATGTCATTCGAAACCTCATCTCTTTAAAGGGGCCAGAACGTGTGGTACTTAGTATGTACAGAGTCCTAATTGCTTCTTGGCCTTTTGGCTAAGTTCGTGCGTAGTATCTGTTCTTTTCATCCAGTCTAGAATAGAGCTATATATAACAGTCCAATCATGTAAAAGGTCTAAAGGGCCCTGACGTTGGTCACATACTCTCTGTTCTTCAATGGAGGTAACTAGCAGTCTTCTGGAAGCTTGGTCATACTAATGGCCAGTCTCGTTTAATTCAACCCCGGCTTCCTTCAAGTTCATGAAAAAGCCTAATATATCTTCGGCATGAAATCCGCAAGTTGATTTCGGACCTTTCCTAAAAAATGTGCGAGGTTCATTGACTATATGATAATGTCATATGGTGCGCCTTCTAGGCGGGGCTTCTTTTACTTGATTGACTGTTCAAGTGAGAGTCTTTTTTTTTTTGTTTTCATTTGATCCTCCCTTGCGGGAACTCGGCAACGCCCCATTGAAGGGGTATTAGCGCCAAGCTGGCAACGCCAGTCTCGTGAGACAAACTCACAGTTTAACGTCTATGATTAAGGGATAGCAGATTAACTACAACCCAGAAAACTAGACGACAATTTTGATGTCGGAGCTGGGACTTGAACTCACGACCTCATGACTGGAAGACGCAGTTCGTTACCACTGTACCACTTGCTCCTATAAGTCATGTGACAACATGAATATACGATAGTTAAGTACTACTAAGCAAGAAAATACTTGTATTTCTTAAGGTTAATACTAATCTTAATAAGGGTAGTGCTTATCCAATGGAAGCCTAGTTGTCCAGGGACCGAGATGTCTTGGTGGCCGAGTTGTCCAGTGGTTGAATTGACCAGGCCGAGTTGACCGTAAACCTTCCAGGTAAGGGTATTAGAGATGTCAACTCCCAGATAAGTGTGGCAATCGGTAGACTCCAGGGTATCGTTATCTAGAGTATAATTAAAAAACTTGGGATTCCTTGAGTGAGTAATCCTCATAGAAAAGCACTTCTCGGTATTAAAGTGCATTTGCCATTTATTTTGCTACTCAGAGAGGGTGTTTAGATCATTTTGGAGTTGAACCTGGTCAAGATTATTCTTTATCTGTCTATAAATTACACAGTCATCAGCAAAAAGCCTTAATTACTTCAGAAGAGATATTATCGGGCAGGTCATTAATGTAAACTAAAAACAACAGGGGATCCAAGACTGTACCTTGGGGGACACCAGAGATAATAGGCCTATCCACCCAATCAAGACAAAACCCTGTAATATCATAGCTTTGCAACTTGAGCAATTGTAGCCAGTCTTCATATATCACAAATTTAAAGCCAAGTGTTGAAGATATCTGAATGAAATTTCAACAGATTCAAATTAGGACTTAACAGATTCAGCATACGTAGCTTTAAGGGGCATTTCATCTTCACTTCTAGAATATTTCTAATTTTTTAAGTTGCATGAGCGAAATTCCACGCGTTCATCGTACGGTCCTATATTTCGCAGAAACAGTACATACGCCATTTGCAAAACTACAAAAACTCAACACTGTTGAGGCAATATAAGTTCCATTTTAGTTCACATGTCAACAGTATTTATATAATAACACATTAAGAATTATCTTTTTCCGATATGCAAGTCGGAATAAAAGTCTCACTTACGTGTTAAAATAACTATTTTGTCATTGTAACAGTGTAGATTTCCAAGTCTGTTGTCAGCCCGTTGCCAAGTGAGGTCTAGTCCAGGGTAGCTAACACATAAAATTCTCCCACTCACCTCGTCATGCTCACAAATATAATTCCACAGTCTTCAGTTCCCAACTCCAAAAGGCTAAGACAGCCATCACAGAGTGCACAGATAACAGTTAAAAGAAGTCAACAAGGGCAACACAACCAAAACAAAAAGTGCAACTAGGAACTAAATTGAAATACAGACAAAACCTACAGACAAAACCACAAACCAAACAACCACAAAGAAACCAGTGCAAGTAAAAACACACGACAAGGGCCCTAAAGAGTTGACTGAATGAGGACCCATGTATTTGTCGATGAGTCTCTGATCCACCTATGGGAGAGGATCCAGTTAGAGATAGCAGCACGAAAGGATGAAATAGACGGTTCAATCTTAATTACGTGGGGATAGTATTCCAAAGGCGAGTACTTCTAACAAAGAACTGGTATTTGAATGCCTCAGAGTGCAGGGCCTGAACATGATTGTAACAGTTAGCATGCCTGATGGAAGGGGTGATAATAGGTGGGAATGGAATGTTCACAAGGTTGTTTCTTATTTTGTAAAACATACAAAGATCAGCTAAGGCCCTACGGTGTTGCAAGGATTTCCATTATAGGGTCTGGGGGATTTTTGTTGAAAGATCTGCACTTGAGCTATAATCATGGTAATTAAGAACAAACCGTGCTGCGCGTCTCTCACACTAGACACAACACCGTCTAAAACATCACAAGTATCGGCAACTGGGAGGAATATAGGCATATTTCAAGGGCATTCTTCTTCTTCTTCTTCTTCTTCTTCTTCTTCTTCTTCTTCTTCTTCTTCTTCTTCTTCTTCTTCTTCTTCTTCTTCTTCTTCTTCTTCTTCTTCTTCTTCTTCTTCTTCTTCTTCTTCTTCTTCTTCTTCTTCTTCTTCTTCTTCTTCTTCTTCTTCTTCTTCTTCTTCTTCTTCTTCTTCTTCTTCTTCTTCTTCTTCTTCTTCTTCTTCTTCTTCTTCTTCTTCTTCTTCTTCTTCTTCTTCTTCTTCTTCTTCTTCTTCTTCTTCTTCTTCTTCTTCTTCTTCTTCTTCTTCTTCTTCTTCTTCTTCTTCTTCTTCTTCTTCTTCTTCTTCTTCTTCTTCTTCTTCTTCTTCTTCTTCTTCTTCTTCTTCTTCTTCTTCTTCTTCTTCTTCTTCTTCTTCTTCTTCTTCTTCTTCTTCTTCTTCTTCTTCTTCTTCTTCTTCTTCTTCTTCTTCTTCTTCTTCTTCTTCTTCTTCTTCTTCTTCTTCTTCTTCTTCTTCTTCTTCTTCTTCTTCTTCTTCTTCTTCTTCTTCTTCTTCTTCTTCTTCTTCTTCTTCTTCTTCTTCTTCTTCTTCTTCTTCTTCTTCTTCTTCTTCTTCTTCTTCTTCTTCTTCTTCTTCTTCTTCTTCTTCTTCTTCTTCTTCTTCTTCTTCTTCTTCTTCTTCTTCTTCTTCTTCTTCTTCTTCTTCTTCTTCTTCTTCTTCTTCTTCTTCTTCTTCTTCTTCTTCTTCTTCTTCTTCTTCTTCTTCTTCTTCTTCTTCTTCTTCTTCTTCTTCTTCTTCGTTTATTAGAAAAAAAGGTGGTGGTACAACCACTAGTGCGTCGAGTAATCGGACGGGCTGAGCTTGGAGAATCAACCAGGAATTTAGCCACATTATATGGTAGTAAATTGTGTGTTTCTTCATAAATAATTAAGATGCGAGCCCTGAGTCATCGAGTTTCAAGACTGTCCCATTAGAGTTGTTTAATCGTCTGAAACGCTGTACTGACGACTGTAGTTGTTAAAAATAAATCTGACCGTTCGCCTCTGGAACTTTTCAATAATATCCTTGTCGGATTGGGTATAAGGGTCCCAGAGAGTACTACAATAATCTAGAATGGGCCGGTCAAGAGCAAAATAAGCGGTTTCTTTAGTTGCCTTGTCACAGTGAGCAAGATTTCTTCTCAGTAGGCCCAAAGTCCGGTTTGCTTAGCTGCTATTTTGTTAATGTGGCTTTTCCAGCTCATATTTGAAGAAAGTTCTACTCCTAAATATGGGTAATGATTTACTTGCTCCAAAGTATGGTTCCCCATCGCGTAAGAATGCGGGTTTGGATTAGTCTTATGGGTAAAACATTTGGATTTATTGAACCCCATTTGCCAAGTTGATTCCCATTGACACAGATTGTCAATTTCACGTTGAAGAATTTCTGTATCGTTGGCGTTTTTAATTTCACGACACAAAATACAATCATCGGCAAATATAGCCTAACATTTGATTTAAGTTTTTGAAGCAAATCGTTTATGTAGATAAGGAATAGAAGGGACGTCCAAGCACAGTACCTTGAGGGACACCAGAAATGACTTGATTTCTTTTTGAAACGGACACACCATCAATTAAAACCTTTTGGTAACGATTAGAAAGGAAATTTTCGATCCAAGATAAGATGTTGTTCCGAATACCACCATGCTTAAGTTTACTGAGAAGACGCTGATGGGGTACCGTGTCGAAAGCCTTGCTAAAGTCCATTATGATTAAGTCTGATTGGCATCCAAGATTTTCATAATGTCATTAACAAGGGCCGAGAGTTGAGTTTCACATGATCTCCAATTGCGGAAGCCATGTTGCATGTCTGAAAGTATGTTAAATTTATCAAAATCATCCATAATATATCTGTGGATGATGTGTTCTAAAAGCTTACAGGGGATTGACGTAAGCGAAACAGGCCTGTAGTTGGCGGGATCAGATCTTTCACCCTTCTTATAGATGGGAGTCACATTTGCTTCAAGCTAGGCTGTTGGTAAGCGTCCATCTAATAAAGATTTCTGAAACAACTTTTGGAGAATAGGAGCGCTACTGTTGGCACAAGATTTTAGCACTCTGGCAGTAATCATTGTCAGGCCCTGCTGCCTTGTGCACTTGGAGATCATTTAAGAGTTTAAGAACACCATTAGTTGAGATTTGTATGTCGCCTATGTCAGGAATGGGGGTTGAGTCAATAACCGCCATGCTATCTACGTTTCCCTTCGTGAAGACGGAACAAAACTGAATATTTAAAGCCTCTGCTTTATCATTGAGACTAGACAGAAGTCGACCCTGGACTGAAGTGGTGAGATACCAGTCGTTTCAATTCTTTAAGATTTAATAAAATCCAGAAGGGCTTAGTAATGTCGGATTTTAAGCTACCACCGATAACGTCAGGAATATAGTTGTTGTAAGAAGTTCTAATTTTTCTATCAATACCCCTCCTTAATTTCCTGAATTTAAATTTATGGGAAGATTGACTGTACTTCTTAACCTTATTATAGAATCTTTGCTTTCTTCTAATCTCTTTTATTAATGGTCGATTCACCCATGGGTAGGAGAAACAACTTGAGCTTAATTTAGCTGGAATATTATTATCTATGGAACGAAAAAGGACCCTCGTAAATAAATCATACAGATCATTTATAGAAGAAGAATCAATTAGATCTTTGGTCAGCTTGGTGTTAAAAGCTGCCATATCAGAACCAATGTTAGAAAAATTTGCTTTGTGGTGTAGGAACACCTTCCTCTTGGGTGGCGTGGTAACTTTGGGTTTGAGCAATGCATTTAACAATAACCATATCGTCCCAGTCAGCAAAATCCGCGGTCCATCGGCGGCCATTGTCGGCTTTTGATCGGCCATGAATTGGTGCTTGGCCACTGAAGGACCGCCGGAGGACCATCGGAGATCCGCTGGCTACATCCGGGTCATTTGCAAAATTGTATGCTAGGTAAAATTTTTCAGCCAATCAGCTTGTTTGCCGTCGGAGGTCCGCCGGCGAGCCACCGGACATTTCTCCGGCGGACCGCCGATGTGGCCTACGGCGGTCCGTTTCCGAGCGGACCAAATTTGCTGACAGGGGTGGTCACTTATGCCACTGACGACACTGGTAGAATCTACCAGGGCAGGACTATTTGTAAAGCAAAGGTCGAGAATACTAGACTCACGAGTAGGCTCCTTGACTATTTGGTGTAAGTTGTTGTCTTGGGTGATATCAACCATGAGGTTACTGATGGCAGGATAACTTCCACCTGGTTTAAATGACATAGCTTCCCAGTCCACACTGGGTAAGTTGAAATCACCCAAGAGCCACACTGAAGCATTTTTAGTGATTTTAGATAAAGATGTTTCAAGATGCAACAAATAATCACGATCAGTAGACTGAGGTCGATAGAAGGCACCGATGTAGACCGGTGCTGACCCCTTGACGTGTAATGAAATCCAGGTACTTTCACACTCAGTAATGAGGTTAGGTTCTATAGAAGCAATAAAAGTATTCTTGACAGCGATGAACACTCCCCCTCCCTTAGCGAAATTGCGATCACGACGAAAAACATTGACCGAAGCGGGAAATACTTCCCCAGAGGAAACTGATGTCATTCAGCCAGGACTCAGTCCCGACAACAATATCAGGGTCCTCCGTGGCAAGCATAACTTCAAAGCTGGGGAGTTTGGCCCTAATGC
This sequence comes from Holothuria scabra, assembly GCA_037179385.1. Taxonomy (NCBI): domain Eukaryota; kingdom Metazoa; phylum Echinodermata; class Holothuroidea; order Aspidochirotida; family Holothuriidae; genus Holothuria; species Holothuria scabra. Next base: position 46,432,403 of record CM074194.1, read on the forward strand.
TTTGACAATTTACATTAATTATTTTGAATATCTTAGGATTGGTAGGTCTTGTGGGATTTTCAGATTTAGCACTTTTTTAGAGGGGAATTTAAGGTAGGCCTTGGCCAAGGTCTACTAGATCTCCTATTAGGGCTGGATGAAGCCAGTGGTACTCCGAGATTTTGGCTCATAATAGTTATGCTGAAGTTTGCGGAATCATGAGAAAGTAAGGAGAAGCTGTTTGAGAGCTCCAGGTGAAGTAAACTCTCAATAAAAGATAAAGAGTAGTTAGGCAAGCCACAATTACAGCATGACTAAGAATAAGATGGGTGCTCTGATTAAGCATTATAAATAGCTTCATTCATGTTAAGGCAATCGGCCTTTGAAGAGGAGGGGGGAGTTCCACCAGGCAATCAAACCCTGGCTTGTTGTGTTACAACTGCCGGTGTTAAGTTTACACATGCAGAGGGGAGAGTACCCAGGTATATAAAGAGCCCAAAATTTTGGCCTGAAAATTGAAATGATAGATATTTTATGTGGTAATTTTCTAATCGTATTGCAATTTTTTTATTTCTTAAAGGAGTGAAAATTTTATTGCAAACGAACGAAAGTCCAAATTAAAGACTACTTAGAATTAACACCTCGAGTCCCTGGAGTTATATAGGTCTGGAAAATGTTATTTCGGAATTCTGAGAAGTTACGATTGTTCAATTATTTGTACGCTCTGCCCAACTATCTTGGCACTCCGTTTAGATTTGCAATGCAATGACTGCATACTATTAGCAAAGAATCCTCTCCCCATAACCCACAGCATAGCCCATTGTTGATGCTCTTAACTTTTTTTCTTTTTTTTTTGGCCGTGAAAATGCAACAAGATGATTATTAGCAATTATTTTCTCGACCAGTGCACCTGCACCTATCCCTTTTTTGTAATAGCCAATCGTTCATTATATTCCATTCCTTGAAAAAGTAAAGGTTCATTTTTCCTTTTTTAGGCAGGGCTATAAAGAGAATAGCAACCATTAAATGAAAAGATTGCTTAGGCTTTCCCAGCAATATTTTTGTTCGTCATACTACTTATTTCCGTCTTTGCTTCAAGGTGACATCAATATTTCACCACAAGCGGTACACCATAAAAGTTTTTGCACAAAAAAGTGGGGTCGATGGGGCTTATTCAAGCCTGAGAAATGCCATTTTCGGCTATTTTTGGGGTCGCAGTTTTTCAAAAGTTTCTGTGCGCTCCGGCCAATTGATGGCGGCCCTCCGCTTATTTGTTTGCAACGTCCTGTAAGACTTATCCTACCAGGCTTCAAGTCTGTAATGTATCGCGTTTGTACGTTCCCCTGCTAAAATGTCTGTGTATGCCATGCTTATACAAGCCTGAGAAATGCCATTTTGGCTATCTGTTGGTCTTGATTTTTAAAAATATCCTGTATGCTCTGCGCCAACTAATGGTGGCGCTTCGCTTAGATGATAGTTCTTCTTGTCTTCAAAGGTTTCTCCCCCAAGCTTCAAATTAAAAATGCTTCACGTTAATTGTTCCACCACTGCTAAACATGCCTGTTCAGGTCTTGCTTATACCAGCCTGAGGAATGCCATTTTCGGCTTTCTTAGGGTCGCAGTTTTTCAAAAGATTCCGTAAGCTCCGGGCCAACCGATGCTGGCCCTCCGCTTAGTTGTTGGAAAAGTCCTGTAAGACTTTTCCTACCAGGCTTCAAGTCTGTAATGTATCACGTTTGTTCCCCCAGCTAAAAATAACTGTGTATGTCATGCTTATACGAGCCTGAGAAATGCCATTTTGGCTATCTGTTGGTCTTGATTTTTAAAAATATCCTGTATGGTCTGCGCCAACTAATGGTGGCGCTTCGCTTAGATGATCATAGTTCTTATCGTCTTATTCTCCCCAGCTAAGCTTCAGATCTAAAATGCTTTACGTTAATTGTTGCACCACTGCTAAACATGCTTATTTAGGTCTTGCTTATACCAGAGGCAGCCTGGAAAATGCCGTTTCAGACTATATGAGGGGTTGCGGTTTTTCAAAAACTTTTGTGCGCTCCGCGTCAACTGATGGTGGCACTCCGCTTAGATAGTCGTTAACCCTTTTTTCTGAGACTTTTTCCACTAGGCTTCAGGTCTGTAATGTTTCACTGTTTTTCCCACTGCTTAAAATGGATGTGCAGGCCATGCATATACCAGCCTGCGAAAAACCCATTTCCTCCTATCTGAGGAGTCGCGGTGTTTCCAAAATATTCTGTAAGTAAAATTAAATTTGTGCTTAACCTCCCCCCTTCAAAATGCACCTCTAGTCTACAATTTTAAACATTATATATTACAGAGCATTAAACACGAAATCAAACGGTCTAACTCCCATTTTCACAGGACATTCCGGAGATACAAAATGTTGAAGCTTATTCATCAAATTTAAAATGGTACATAGTGCAATAATTTGTGATTTCATTGTTGTACTACTCAAACTTCAGTCTTTGTATTTCTTTGTTTTTCTGAAAGCTACTGAACCTTGCCAGTGTACCAATATGTGATAGCCCTCATACTCTTACGCAATGATGTAAATTAATATTCCAACCCTATCTGTACAACATTGTATGCAAGCAAACAGGAAGCGTTGTAGGTCATGAAAACATTTCTTTTGAAGGAAAACAAAGCAGGTAATGGGAGTTGTACAACAAGAAAGTTACAAATTATTGCACAATAGACTATTTTGTTTTAGGTGAATAAATTTCAACATGTAATATCCCAACAATAGAACATGACAATGATAGGAATCTCCTGTCAATGATAGTTGAATGAGCAAGATTCATTTTGCAACCTCTAAAATAAATATTTGTCTTGAAATTCCAGACTTGATGTACACTTTAAACGATTGCATATGCCGTTAAACCTGTTAGCTATTCTCCTTTATTTCATAACTTCTTTCCATGAAATTTTATCACATAACTCTCAAGCATAGGCGTGAGAGGCGGGAGAGTAACAAATTTCGACAAGATTTAAAATTCGGGAGGGGGGATCTGAAAAAATTCGGGCAGCCAGTAGCTAGGATTTTTTCATGAAGGGGGAGGGGCTATGGGGGTTGGATACTTTTTTTGGGGGGGGGGGCTGGAGTTTACTATCTAAGCGTAGCGCCACCATTGGTTGGCACGGAGCGTACAAAGAAAATTTTGGATTTTAAAACCTCCCAGATGGCTGGAAATGGCATTTGCCAGGTTTAATTGTCTCTAATTCTGGTGAGAAAAGTGAGAGATTTTTCTCAGATTCAAGCACACTTTTGAGATACTGATTAGCTCAGTTCATTACTCCACTGGACTGTGTATCCTAGGATTGCAAATCCGGAATCCTGCTGTATGTTACAAGCAGCTTTTCCAGAGTATACACCTGAGCAAGGTATTTTCATAGGCGTAGGGGAGCACTCCAGTTTTGGGGCAGAAGAGTTTTGCCCGAAAAATGTAATTCTGCCCGTAAGACAGTCAAAGCGGAGCGCCACCACTAGTTGACGGGGAGCGTCCAGAAAATTTGGAAATTCGTACCTCTCAGAAAGTCAAAAATTACATTTCCCACTCAGGCTTATAAAGGGGATCCAAACAGTCGCTATTTTAAATTTTCAATTGCAGATAAACTTTGAAATATCCGACCCCTCAGACAGTTGAAAAATGGCACTTCCCGGGCTTATAGGGAGATCTAAGCAGTCGCTCTTTTGAGTTTCCTTTTGCCAAAAATATTTACGTGAAACTTAAATTCTGCTATGAAGCGAGGTCTAAGTGGAGCACCACCATAAGTTGGGGCGAAACGTACCGGAAATTTTGAAAACTCTGACCCTTTAGACTGTCAAAAATGTCATTTCCTATGCTAAAAGGGGGTCCCAGCACTCACTGTTTAGAGGTTTCGTTTGCAAAAATAATCGCTCGAAGCTAAAATTCTACTAGGAAGACTATCTACGCGGAGCTCTACCACTGGTTGGCGCGGAACGAACAGAAAATTTTAAAAAATCGGACCCCTCAGACAGTCGAAAATGACATTTCCCAGGCTTAGAGGGATCTAGGCAGTCGCTATTTGATCAAAAATTAGCAGATAAAATGTATCGCTAACAAACGATGGAATGGTCCCGAATATTTTCGGGGGAAAACTACAAAACGGAATTGGAAGCATGTTAGCCTAATGAATTTTACTTCATTGCGACTCTTGGCTAAGTGCAATATCTGTTGATAAAATTGTGTGACTTCCCGAACTTCCGACTACATGTGATTTTACTTTGAAAAAATGTAACATTACAAGGTGTGTCTAAGCGAATTTTCAAGTAGAATTGTGGGAAGACAATTTTACCCTTTGTTCAAGTATCGAAAAAAAATTACCCGATTTTCATAACCATTGCCCGTATTTGGCTCTAGAGCAGGATAGATGGCAAAACTTTTGGGCACCTGAACACCCCCCTGTCTGTCCGTTGAATTAATTTGGCAATTGAAAACGTCCCAGCCTTTTTGTAACCTTTTCCCACGAATATTTGACCATTTCGGGCAATTTTTGCAAGACTGCAGTATGAAGTGGGGATGATGATAACGTTTTTTCACATTCTACCCAAATGTGTCGCAGATCTTTGTTACTTTCCATGAAAATTTTACTTAAAACATAGCGTTTTCTGTTTTGGGGCAAAGATTTGAAGCTTTCTGAAAACAATCGGCCATTTCGGGTATTGTTTTACCCACGATTTAAAAACAGGCTTAAGAATTAAGGATTGTTCCTTTTAAGCAACAGGCTTCCCAAATGTGTCGCGATTTTTTATGTTTGATTTTTCGTAACTATTTACCCTTACTATGATACTTTTCCATTTTCTGGCAAATGTTTGGAAGAATTTGCATATTCTACAATTTCGACAAAAACAGTCACCAATAATAGCTTTTGCGCTGCCCCAAGGTGTAGCGAGTTTTTGCCATCTTGACTTGGTTTTTCATGAAAATTTTATTGCGACTATATGAAGTTTCTTTCGTTTCTTCGGGCATATTATTTTTTAAGATTTTGGCAAGATTTAGGAATAAAAAAAACATCCAAATTCCAAATTCCTGCCCGAATTTAGATTTTGCGGAAATTTGGGGCAGTCTTCCCCCTGCCCGTCTCGTACGCCACTGGGTATGTCCACTCCACCCAAGAGCTAAGTGATGTCCTCTGAGGTATTAGTGGTAAAGTTGCGACCCTTGAGACTACATTGACCTAACATGGGTTTGGTTGTGCACTGGCCAATGACTGGCAGCAATGAACATGCAAAGTGCGAATTCCATCCAACCATATTTGACTCAAATGTTCTACCCACCACACCAAGTATGATTTTGGAACAAATTTGTGCATTCCCTGGAATTAAAAAAAAAATCCCTACAGGAGATAGAAACAGGCCAGATGCTAGGAACACACTTTAATTCACTCCAAGGTAGCCAATTTCAGCCACTCCAAAACTGCTAGAAAATTATCCATTGAGAAACCCTTTGAGTAAAATGTAAGAGATTCCGAAGATATGAAGCTTGTCACAGTCTACCTAAATTTATTCCGAAATTCAGAGTGGGCCACAATTGCAGAATACCCTGCAACGGCGTGGATCTATCGTAAGTGTATCTATGTCATAGTAGACAGGTAGTCCGGATTGAATATTATCATCGGCCAGCATGAGTAATAATTTTTTTTGCACAGGTCGCCAGTGGGGGCTCCTGGGGGAGGGGCTGGACGATTCAGTGGGGGGGAAGCCCCCCCAAGCTCCCACCCCGTACTTACGCCAATGCGGGCAGCCATTTCAGAATTGGTATGGTTTTGTAGTTACACAGGACATTCCTAAAGCGTACCAGAAATCTTAACAAGATAAACCCATGCCTTAAAAGAGAAAAAAGATCGTACTGTAAGTCATCATATTTCGGAAAATAAAAGAAGATCGCGACACATTCGGGAAGCATATGACTGAGACAATCACTGATTTCTAAGCTTTCTTTAAACATTGTGCAACATAGTGCTCGAAACGGCCGATTATCTGAATGCTTTCAAAACTTTTCGTGCAAAAAAGCTTTAATCAAAGTAAAAATTTTATAAAAAAACAAATTCTTAAAAAACCCCAAAATAATTAGAAAAATTTGCGACACATTAGGTCGGATTATGAAAAAAATCCTAGCTCCATTTCAATCTGTATAGTCTTGCAAAATCTTTGCCTAAAATTAAAATTCGGACGAACTTTGAAAAAAATTGGGATGTTTTGACATTTGTCAAGTTACAAAAAAATACGTACAAAGAAAATTCGGCCAAAAGAAGGAAGATGGCGAGAAAGCGCCAAGTGTTTTTAAGTTTAGAGAAAAGAAATAAGCAATACAAGACCATCACTAACATTGTAAGTAGTAATGGTTGAATGTTAACAGATCATCAAGATCCTTAACGGAGTTATGCATTTTTATTCTAACCACCATCTTTCCCCTACCTGTTCACCTGCCCCTTCTTTAAAGTTCTCCCAGATCACGGTACTACCGATCTTGATCCCGATGTATGTGAAGGGGAACTGTATTTAGATAAATGTTCAAAAGCTCTATTATCTATGACTTATAATAACAAATCACCCGGAACCGACGGATTATCTGTAAACTTTTATAAAAAAATTTGGCACTTAATCGGCCCAGCCGTGGTGAAGTCGTTGAATTATGCTTTTTACAAAGGCTGTCTCTCTCCCTCTCTCTCAACTGAGTAGTCTCGTGTGGTTATCCCACTTATCCCCAAGCGTGGCAAAGATTCAGACAACTACATAATTACCGTCCTATTTGTTTACTTAATGCAGATTATAAGATTGTTGCAAAAACCTTTGCAATTAGACTCAGATCTGTAATTTCATCTCTTATCGGGCCCACCAGACATGGCTTCGTTAAAGGCCGCTTTATTGGAGAAAATATAAGGTGTGTTTGGACCTTATTGATCATACTTCAAATAATGATATTCCTGGATTTATGTTTTTCATAGACTTTGGAAAAGCCTTCGACATTATTGAATGGAATTTTATTTAAGCATCTCTTATTTTAAGCTAAGCAACATCTTTAGAAAGTGGGTATCTATCCTTTATCATAATAGTAACGCATGTGTGATCCGTAATTGCTATTCACACGGGGTACTTCCATGTCAGCGGGAGAGTAAGACAGGGCTGCACATTAAAGCCTTGTTTATTTTATGTGCAGAAGTTTTGGCACTCAGGGTTTAAGAACACACTAATGATATACGAGGTAATCATGTTGATACCTGAGTATAAAATTCTACAGTATGCGGACGACGTCACAGCTTTTATTTTGGATAATTCTGGCTTGTCAGTTAATGTTTCTAAGTCAATACTGTGTTCCCTTGGCCCACTAGTTAGGAATTTTCCTTTTTTTATCGCACAACGGAATAACTGCAAGTAATGGACCCATCACTTACTTTAAAGTGTCTTTTACAAATAATAGGGAAAATTTGTTTGAATTTAACTACCCACCTTAGTTATCTAGGCTAAAAAAGTACTCTCCGTTCTTGGGCAATGAGAGACATGACCCCTATAGGCCGTGACATCATTACAAAGTCATTTGAACGTTCACAACTTGTCTTTTTGTTTCTCGTATTAACTAGGCCACTTTTAACTCGCCCACCATACACTTTTATAAAAGAGTTAGAAAGGGTTAATTATCTTCGACTTCATTTGGTGTGGCCGTAGGGAAAAAGTTAAACGCAAGACAAAGATTAATAACTATTATTGCTTCAGACCCCCTCATAACGAAGGTTACACACATGGAGTGTTTTATTAAATCCCTAAAGTGTACATGGATTCGCCGTTTTTAATAGATAATGAAAGTCCATGGAGATTATTTTTTTACCAGGGCCTTCAAGCCCTATGTTTCTGAATTACTATTTCTCTGTAACTGCCACAGACGTGAAATTAGACTGCCAGCACATAAATTTATTTTCGAAGTAATAGAAGCTTGTTGTGATTGTACCTTTAAACTACTCCCACCGAAAATTTTGGCAACCAGATTATTTGGAACAGTTCGTGTGTTAAAATTAACGGCAAAGTTATATTTAATGAAAATATGTATAGAAAGGGCATTTTAAGAGTAATGGACCTTTTGACAACAATAATGAGCCACTTGATTATTTTAATTTTACTCAAACCTATAGACTGACTGAGCTTTCATTTATTCAGTATTGGGGCTAATAAAAGCTATACCTACTGACATTAGCGGCTCGCCATAGGGGTACGGGGCACTTGCCCCCCCCCCCAAACATTTCCAAAGCATGGTCTTAAATTTTCCAAAAATAACGTTATTCGATAGGACATGAATAAAAAGTAGCCTTTTTGGTTTCCCGAAGGGGAAATCCTTTGGACTCATGCAGACTACACTTTTGCAAAACATGTGTAGGATCGTGCATTTTAGTGTTGGCTAAAGCTATGGTTTGTAAGTACAACGATTGAGAATTATTTCTTTGTTTTGTTCTGTTTTCAGTAGAATAGTACCAAGCCAAAGCCTGTCTTCTTTTTTGAGGATTGAGGTTTTTGCTAGGGTAGATCATTTTTAAGAGGGACATCTGTGTAAATGGTATTGCTGAACACTTAATTCACCAAATATATATTGCAATGTTTGCCTGTTTGTTTCTTTTTGAAAAAATACCGTGACTTTCATCGGGTATATTTGTAATTTCTGATTGCATAACTGCATAAACACCAAATTTCGTCTAGAAAATACGTCCACATGAGGCCGTCAGAAATATGTGCACCTTCTGTAAAAAGGTAGCAATCTTGAAGAAGCTGTGTTTTACTAAGTGGTTGTACATTACTTGATAGCAGGGCATAGTCAAATATTTTCATGTTTTCACAAAGTGACTGGCATTTATACATCACTACTTTGTCAACATTTTTGCTTAGAATTATAATTTTTCCATACTCGTTATGCATGGTAAAAGGCACTTCGATGCTCTCGCAAAGAATTGTGAGGTTTTTTTAGTTCAAGATACAGCTTTACTCCCTATTATTTCAGTGGAAGGCATTGTAACGTCTGAAAGGTCACACGTCCGGCTGGCTTTTCGACCGCAATTACGTAATAGCCTGCACAATACATGCATTTGGGTCAGTTAGTGGTTGTGACCTTATATCAACCAAGGACACCTCCCTGTATCAACAGAGAGCAAAGTAAAGTATTACCGTGTTTCTTGCCTGGAAGCTAACGTTTTTTTTCTTGATTTATACATCAATACTTCCACAAAATATTGTTTTAAATCATTTTTAAAGATGTGTCTCCCATTTGCAAACTTCAAAAATACCTTTGGTACAAATTGTTAGGAATTTTTCAGCCAAGATACACTCTTTACTCCCTATGATTTAAGTAGAAGACACCTGGACCTCCTAAAAGGTCACTTATCGGGTCGACCTTTATATTCTTTATCGCAGTGACAACACATGCGTGACTTTCGTTGAATCATTTCGTCGCGTCACTTCAACCGGATCGTAGCAGTGTATAGGTTATTACACTGAGTCTTTTCACAGCCTGAAATTAGACCCAAAGAAAAACTTTGCAATTAGGCTACTGAAGGTTGTTTTGGAATGCCCACATCTAAAGAAACATTTCTCCCTTCTTTCGGGAAACTTTTCGTACTTAGGTTTTGATTCTTCATCTGGGCAAACTATCTCAGCCTTCTCTCTCATACAATGTCATATATTATTTATAAAGTATAAACTAATGCGTAATTGTCAAGGATATAGTTCGTAAGTGTATCAAAATTTTAGCCCAGTACCGGCCGCCCACTCGCCCAGAAGCGTTGATAGCGCTACCAGCACCAATGGCATTACTGAATTAGTACTGATATTGGTGCATTGGTAGCGCTACCAATGCTACTGTGCGGCCGGTTCAGGTTAACAGGCTCATTCGACCAGTGGTAATATGGGTTAATATGATTCTAAAAGTTTTGATTTCAATTTATTTCCAACGGTGTGGAGCTCCTTGAAACAAAAAAGTCCAGAACAAATTTATGTTTGGTATTTTGAAGAGGAAAATATTCTAGGCATAGCTTACTGGGGAAATTTTTACTCATTTCCCATGTTTGGTTCTCGAGATATTAGAATTGAAGTTGACATGTTTTCTACAAAGAGTAAACTTGCAACAAGTAGACGTGATGTCATGTATTCATATTGATGGAAATGTTTAGTTGTTTTTCTCTAAAATTTAACACCATATTTATACAATTTAACTATGGTATGTTGTAACCATAAGTGCATCCCGAGCAATGGAAGTTTAAAAACTTAATTTGCCTTAAGGGCAAGATAGCATCCATAATCAATTCAAGATCAAACAGCAGGATTAAAAATAAATAAAAAACAAAACAAAACATTGACCATCAATATGAACACATGACATAGCACCTGTTTGGTTCAAGTTTACCTTTTGTAGAAAATGTGTCAACTTCAGTTGCCAATATCTCGAGAACCGAACATGAGAAATGAATGAAAACTTCACCAGAGTGCTTAGAGTATGTTCGTCTTTAACATATTAAACAAAAATTTGGGTCTGGACTATTCTTTTTAATGGAGATTTTACTTTACCACAAAGAAAATGATAACATGTCACATCGTCCTGTAAAGGAGCCAGTACATTTTATCTGGTAATTTTCTGATCATTTGCAATTTGATTTCCTTTTTGTTAAAATGAAGATTTTATTGCAAAGAAAACTCCAAATAACGAGTGCTTTAATTCTACGTACAAGCCTGGCAAATCCAATTTCTGGCTTTCTGAGAGGTCGCGATTTCCAAAATTTTCTGTACGCTCCGAGCCAACCGATGGTGGTGCTCCTCTTAGATAGTCTTTCGGGCAGTCAGTCACCACTTCTCATGCCCCTCCCCCCCAAAAAAAATATTTTTGCACGACATCCCCTGATACTATTTGGGACGTCTTGGTCTTAAGTTGAGTTTGCCCCCATACAAATTTACTTATATCCGCCATTGCCTATATTGACCTAGCCACTGGAGAAATTCTTTAAATAATGCCGTAGACAACCCACAGACCAATGTTATTCGCTTCATCATGTGATGAATTATACGGTATGTCAGTTTCTCGACTTGTTTATACTATTCTTTTAAAAAAAATCTACTTCAGCAATGTCCCTCAAGAAGTGGAACAATATGTACCTTTACGATGAGGACAGGTCGTCAAATATTTTCAGTATGCCCTTTAAAAGTGTGACTGAGTCCAAACTTCAGTATTTTCAGTTTAAATTCTTACACAGAATTGTATGTACAAATAAATTCCTCCTTACATGGTGGATTCCCCACTTTACTCGTTGTGCAACTTTAGTGAAGAAAAAGTAGACCATTTATTTTAGGGTTGTAGTACTATGGTCTCAAGTTTTATTCTAGAAGTAGAAAAAATAGATCAAGCAGCTTTTCCTCTTAAAAAGGGACATTGTTTGGTTTCCAAGGGAAAGGGTACAGTCTATATAATTTTGTAATATAAAATATGAAGTATTTTATTTTCTGTTGTTTATGTAAAATGGAAAAATTGGAAGTGGAGGGATTCCACCATAAGTTCAATTTTACATTAAAAGTTGAAAGTTATAAGAAGAATCGCAAAATTTTCAATGATGTGTTACGTATATTACCGTATGTAACCATTGACAATTGGTAATTACCAATCGCTGTTGTAATGATTATTGTAAATATTGTACAGCACATGAATTAAAAACCAACTAAAAGATGTAAATGTTTTAAGTTCCGGTACTTAATTATAAAACGATGAGTGCCTGATGAAAAAGGTTTTTTTTTATTGAAGGCTGAAAACTTTAAAAAGAAACACAAAACGATTAACGCTGTGGTAAAGAACAAGAATTGATTGTACAGTGTTTAAGGTACAGTGTACAGTGTTTAAGGTGGATGTTGTAATTATCTATGGGTTGGTTAATTGATTGCATAATAAACAGGAGGAAAAAAGATCGTTGTTGCGACACTGTGTTATCTAAGACCTACAAATTGAGGCTGTGCGACGATAATTTAACAGTCAAGATCTTATATTAGAGAAAATTTGGAATTTAGTGGTAGGAAATTCATGAAAATAGCACTGTAGTTGCCGATATATCACTACATGATCTGGTGATTTTGTCATTTCCAGGGGTCGGAAAATTTTGTCAAATGATTTATGTGGAAACATGACTACAAAGAGCAAATGAAAATTTCTGCTCCCCAAGCGCGAGGAAAATTTTGCATATTTGAAACAAATAATAACAAAAATGGAGTTTTTTGGAGCGAATTCGGAATTTCATGAAGAAGTGTTGGGCATATTTAGTAATGGTTTATGGTCATCAGTCTTTCTCTGAATTAAATAATTCTAAAATTGTTTTAAGAGAGAAATTGTTGATAAAATGAATCAAGGGATAAAAATAGTTTCACGGGGATCGGATCATTGGAAACAGCTCATAAATAAAGACTAAATGCAAAAATATTTCCTTGGTTCCATCTTGTATTTCCTCGTGTAATCTCCTCTCTACCACAAAATAGATGGCGCTCGTCACATTAGGTGGGTCCTTAGTGCCATCGTAACAATATGAACAATGATTTTCAAAATAGAACTGTAAGAACGACGTTGAGCTTAAACTGAGGTATAGCAAAACTCATCTGGAGGAGCATAAACCTAAGTTGTAACAGAATTAAATCTTTCAGAAAAGAAAAAAAAAATACGGCCCGTCGGGCAACTATTATGTCTTTTGCAATTTTGATGGCATTCAAATATCATATAGGCCTACAGTTTAACTACACGTCAAAGTCACCTTGTCAGAATTTGCCGTAAGGAATGGATACCGTATTTACCTTCTACTTCAAGCAGAGAAATAAACTTATGGATGATCGCGGAAGGTGATGCGATTGAGGATACCGGTGCATATATGTGTGATATGTTCATGTTTACTCCATGGGAGGGTGTGCAGAACTGTCAAGCCACATTCATACTTCCCTTCTATTTTTCTTAAAGAAACGGTTTTATATACAAAATTTTAAAGCATGAATTTTTGTGATCTTTTAGTTTTCCGTTCTATTAAAGAAGTTTTCGTAATAGCTTTCTTACTAGTTTTACAAAGTTTCCGAATCTGAAGTTTTGTTTTCATGAGGGGGGGGGTATAAAGGGAAAGTGTACTTCCATGTGAATTCATGGGGGATGTATCCCCCATCCCCTAGAAACACCCCCTTCGTGCTTATTTGTATTCCACGTCGATATAGTTCAGCCCCATCTTAAAGCCACACTAATCATTCTTTTGTTCTAGATTGAAACTAAAATATTCAGGAATCAGTATTTTTCAAGATTCAGTTTAATCCTTGTATTCGAAAAGGCCTATGAAAAGCAGGAAAATGAGTTTTTAAGTTTTGCAAGATAATCATCTTGCACACTGTGAACCGTGCTGTTAGTAACTATTGAATGTGTGCTGTCACGGTCGATGCTGTCAAGATTAACATTATAATGTACTGTCATCTCAATGCTAAATGTGGTGTACAATGGGCTGTGCATGCTATTGGAAAGTGAGTTTAGAAGGCGTATGTATGGCCTTGGTTTTTAGTGTTTCCGGCACTTTCCTGCCAAAAAAAAAAAAGGGTTCTAAAGAAATTAAAGAGTCTAAAGGCAAATCTACTAACTAGATCGGACTGCATTTGATTGCAAATGCGCAGAATTGTAATGCGTATTAGAAATGTCCTTGCAGTTAGTATGTCAGGTTTACTTTGAACTTTAAGTGATCATGGTGGTTCTCGTTTCGTTTCAGCCCACACTCCTCTGAATCCTATTTCTTGAAAGTACAAGGCTGGACATCTTGGACATCAGCTCTTGGACATCAGCTCCACGGCTGGCAGGAGGTCCCATTTTTGTAGTCTTCCGTATGAACCAGGTGGGAGTCAAACCAGAACTATGGCAAACCTTCTGGCAACAAGTCGGACGTTCTAATTCCTTGACCATGCAGATAATCCATTCGGGAAACGTATCAAAATTCAGTTTTGATTTTTCTTCTTGGAAAGAAGTCTCAAGTGGTATACCACAAAGTTCTGTTCCTGGCCCGCTTCTTTTCTTAATTTTCATAAATGATATTGATAGCTCTCTCACTTCTAGTATAAGTAAGTTTGCTGATGGTAAGGCTGATTACCTTATTTCTTAAAAAAAAGCAATGGACAGGTTCAATTTTCATGGTCTCAAACTTGGCAAATGTCTTCTAATTCTGATAAATGCAAATCCCTCCACTTCAGTTCTATAGAGTTCCTGCTGTATCATGATAACACCATTAATGGTACAATTCGGAATAAAGTGACTTCTGAGGAAGACCTAAGAGTAGTTATTATACGGTAGATTTAAAGCCATCTAGGCAGTGTGCAGCTACTGCTGCAAGGGAAAAAAAGGGTGCTTGGGTTGATCAGGAGGAATTTTAGTAGTTTTAGTAAATAAATTGTGTTAAATTTGTGTAAGCAGCTAGCTAGATTAGATCTCGACGTACTTTGCTCCACAGGCCTTAAGTCCCCTCTATGAAAGGACAAGTCTTTTAGAGCAAACTCAGAGGAGAACCATTCTTCTCATACTGTCATATATGAGGTTAGAAACTTACCTTATCCCCAAAGGCTTAAGCTGCTTGCAGGCTAATTACTTTGGAGCTGAGGAGGATTAGGGCGACATTCTCCAGGTTAACAAATCTCTTGGGAATCCTTTGTTAGCTTGTAGGGCCTATGTTTTTTAAAGGTCCAAAGTAATCCTCGGATTAGAGACCATTGTAATAAGCTTGATAAACTTTTCGCTAAACTTGACATTAGGAAGTTCAGTTTCCCTCACAGAATTGTTAATGAGTGGAATAGCCTGCCTGAGTGGGTTGTTAATTTCACATCGAGCACCGCTTCAAGGTAAACATTGACAAGTTCTTCCAGAGACTTTGGTACAATCTAACGTAATTTTTTTCTCGGCTAGTTCGGTGTAGGTGGTTTGCTTTTTTTTTTTGGGGGGGGGGGGGAGGGGTTCTGGATTACAGGGCATCTTATGGGGCCTTTATCAGCCCTCCTTTAACCTTTAATCAGTTGTGTTATATGTTATGTTACGTTAATGGAACAATCTTTAAAAATTGATTGTATGGAATCAGGACTTTTTCAACACATTGATCTAGTATAAAAAGAAATAAAAAAATATAGCATCATTTTGTTTCTAAGATCTTGGAAGCAGCAAAAAAATTCCAAAAGGGGAGAGGGTCCGGCACCCCACCCCCTATACCCCCTCTATATACCTCCCCCAGCGGCGGTTAAGAAAAGGGACGAGTCCATTCGCACCGGCGCACCCCTTCCCCTATCCCTTCCCCCCTCAAGAAACCTGGCTACGCCCATGGTTTGGGCAGCAAAATAGAAAATTTCATGAATTTTCAAGTGAACCTTTACAGTTTAACTTAGCGAAGAATCGCAATAGAGTCGAAAGCATATATTAGGGCCAGGTCGAAAACGCGGAAATCGCGGAAAAGTGTTTTACACATGGTAGACCTGAGCGAAAACTATTTTATCACTTTCGTATCATTTCCTATGCAGTGCAACAAAAGCCATGAGACCCGTTTCAGTAACCTGAGATGAAAATTGCGTGGCAGTTTGTAACTCTCAAATTATGAGTAGCCGGCCCTTCATCAGTCTCTGTCATTTGTCTTAAAACGCATTTATTGTTACATATTATCAATTTCCACAACAGCTTTGGCTCTTTCGTGGAGAAGTTTCCTGTAATTCCTAAAGAGGTAATTTTTCCGCCTTTTCCGCGTTTTCGACCTGGCCATATAGCCAGGTCGAAAACGCGGAAATCGCGGAAACTTGTTTAACGCATGGTAGACCTAAGCGAAAACGATTTATCTCTTTCGTATCATTTCCTATTCAGTGTGACAAAAGCCATGTGACCCTTTTTATAATCTTGAGATGAAAATTGCATGGCAGTTCGTAACTCTCAAATTACGAGCAGGTCCGGTCCTTAATCAGTGTCTGTCATTTGACTTAAACCCAGACTTTATTACATATTATTAATTTCTGCAACACTTTTGGCTCTTTCGTTTGGAGATTTCCTGTAATTCCTAAAGAGGGAACTTTTTCCGCGATTTCCGCGTTTTGCGACATGGCCATATGGCCAGGTCGAAAACGCGGAAATCCCGGAAAAGTGTTTTATGCATGTTACGCCTAAGCCCCTTTATCACTTTCGTATCATTTCCTATTCAGTGTAACAAAAGCCATGTGACCGATCTTTCCGATCTTAAAGACACTGTATCGTGGAGCGAAACGGGGGCGGCACAATGTTTTTAAAATTGTTCTTTTCTCCTTCGCGCATCAAAAACTGTTACAGCGCCATCACCTTCCTTGGCCGTGAAAAATGTTTGTACGAGGGAAGATGGAGCATGGAAGTACTAGATGGTACTCATTCGTGCTGACGTAGATTTCTGCGAGACATTGGCCAGGTCGAAAACGCGGAAATGCGGAAATCGCGGAAACCGCGGAAATCGAAAACCGCGAAGGTTGTCCAAAAAACTGTCCGCGGTTTCCGCGTTTTCGACCTGGCCATAAAAACACTGTCCGCGGTTTCCGCGTTTTCGACCTGGCCATTTTTTGGACAACCTTTGAGGTTTTTCGATTTCCGCGGTTTCCGCGATTTCCGCGTTCCCGCGTTTTCGACCTGGCCGATTTATTGATTGTATAATGTGGTAACGTACAAAGTATATGGCCATGTATGTCAAAAGGTTACCATGAGTCGGTCAATTAATCGGTGTTGTAAATCGTGCCGTACGTTGTATAACACTGTGGTGATCGACTCAAGATACTGACGTACTTAAGATACAATCACTATAACCCTCGCATCGGTAGCCACTTAATCGTTACAAGGTTTTCAAAAATTGACTCTCAATGTAATTTTCCTGCTATATATATGTAAATCAAACGTAAAGGAAGACTCGACGAGGTTAACATGGTGGAGGATATTTTCTCGCTCGGTGTAGTTCCATTTTCGCGCAACTAATGCAAACACCTCAGTACGGGAAATTGGGCTTTTTACATACGGTGCAAGGCAGTGTCAATACCTGCTCTAAACTTTGCGAATACCTGACCGTATTCAGAAATATTTCATGGTATTGTTAGATTTTTTAGGAGTGTAAGGAAATTTCTGATGTACCCTCTTTCTGGCATACC
Source organism: Holothuria scabra (assembly GCA_037179385.1). Classification (NCBI taxonomy): domain Eukaryota; kingdom Metazoa; phylum Echinodermata; class Holothuroidea; order Aspidochirotida; family Holothuriidae; genus Holothuria; species Holothuria scabra. Next base: position 46,449,567 of record CM074194.1, read on the forward strand.
GTGCCAAAAAACTTGTTTTCGAGAAAAAACCAAATTTTCCGAACAGAATGAAAACTGTTTTTACGAGTTCAAAAAATCGTCTCAAATTCATTGCTTTGTGTATAAAATACTTCAAAAATGTTGCAAAACTATCGGAAAATGTGTTCTCTATTAATTTTAATGATGATTTTGTAAGATTATGTGTTTTTCATGTCGAAATTTGGATTTGAAAACAGTTTGTTTTTGCTAATTATATATGCAAAGCTGTGACGTCATGCATACTCAAATTAGAAAAGAAGCGACTTTTGGTGGCTGTGCAAACTGTATATGTACTGTACTAGTACATAGTAACTAGTATAGGCTAGGCTGCAGAGATCAGAGCAGTAACCCCAGCCGCCAAACAACGGAGTGGAATTTACATTCCCATTCGAAGGCTGAATTAACAGAACTATTCCAAATTTTGCCATTAGAAGGTAGTTGATATACCCCAAAGGCATTATGTATGATCCCGAAGAAGGTAATGAAAAGATTGAGTAGATTTTGTTCGATATTTTCCCTTTCCTCTCTTGCATTGTTTGCAATGTTATGCAAACGAAATATGCAACGCACTTGGGACGGAAGGACCAACGTTACATCAATTGATGTTGGGTGGGAAACTGGCGTAGCTTTGTAATTTTTTTACAATAGGCATAGATGATCTCCTCTAGGTTTAGGTATGGTTTATGTAGAATTATTTTTTAGGAATGTTTCATGAAAGTATTCTGGCTTTAATTTGCTGAAAATGTTCAGAACAAGGACAACCTATTTCAGAGAAAAGCGTATCGCGCAATTAGTATGTGCGTTAAAACATAGTAGCCTTACAATATTACTAGGCTAGGCCAACGGCGATCGGTGCTAACATTACTCGCTAGGGTAAATGATAGGGTATCCAGCAGGGCGGGGGTTTTCAGCACCAGTAGAGATTACCGCACTGTGAACCTAAGGCTTTGAGTTAAGGTGCATGAAATCAGGTGTACACTGTAGATAATTTTGTTCCTTTTACTGGTATGCAAATAGTTCAGATTTATGTTCATTATGAAAAATCCAAAATGTGTGGGTTACCCAAGTTCTTAATCAGGCCCTTCACACCAAGCTCCATTAGCATTTTGCTTCCTGTAGTAACGTTAGGTCCTTATAGGATACATTGACCAAACGTAAATATTGCAGAAGCAGCGATGCAGTGGCAAGCATTTTAAGCTCTCACATCTACAAATTGACTTGGTTACTCACCAAACTTAACAAAGTGTAACAAGTCACTGTAACCCATGTTACTTAGGGCCTAGGCTACCAACGATGTAAACACTATTACACCTTCAATGATTGGAACTGATGCTAAATTTTATGACGAATCGAGTTATAATGAAGACTCTGATGCTGTCTTGTGTTTAGTTGTGTGTTGCAGGTCATCATTCTTCTTAGCAGTGACCTTTGACCAGAGAAGAAAGTGTAAAATGCGGGGGGTTGTTTGTCTTCCAGTGAGTGGTAAACATATGGTGTCTCTTACAGCTCGTAACTGGTGCGTAGTTAGATCGAACGCAAATCCATATTTTTTTTTAATGGCATTGCACACTTCCCTAATGGCATCCATCTTATGCAGGTGCACATTCTATGCTCGACAACTTATGTAGAAAGCAACGCATACCCACTGTTGGTACAAAAATTAGCCCCAAAAAGAAAACTACGGTAATCAGTCTGGGGACTAGGAAATAGGTCTTTTATCTGCTAGGGTTTCACGGTACCACTGATAATTGGTACCGTCGGTACCGCCACAAATGGTACCGGTATTACCGTAGTACCGGTACCAGAAGAGGAAAACAGTAGGATTTTTTATCACATGCAAAATATCCGTAAAAATACCATGCTTTGACATAAGTGAAGTCTTCTGATAATCCCTGCCTCCCGTTTCCGTATTTTTTATAACATTTAGTCACCCCACACTAAACAAATCGGTAAACAAAAAAGGAAATAACCTCTCTGCAAATTTAGCGTCCGATAATTTCGGGACACACAATAAATCAGCGCCGCACGACCGCACCGGAGCTAGACCCCACAAGATAACAAGAGCACTCAGGATTGTAATGAAGATTGCAAAAATTATTTCCGCAAATAATAACAAACCCCCCTCATAAAGTATAACCAAATGTTATTGAGTAGAACTTTACAAAAATATTTCCATAAAAGACTGATTCATCAAGCTTCCTTCCCGCCGAGTTATCGCTATCAAAACTAAATCAAAGTGCTTCAAGATTGAATTTACGAATGCATCGCGCAGCAATCCGTTGTACAATAACACTATACTGTTCTTCAGTACGTAAAGCAATACAACAAAGCAAGTGAGTTGATCAGTTGAACTGAACACGCGAGCCAATGATTTAAGCGGGATTTACTGTGTGTTCCGTCCCATTGCTTCACCGTGTTACAGTAATTTCTGAAAGAACGTTCGTTGTGTTCATACGAAAGTTTTTCTCCCACAGACATAGACAGTGGACGTTATGGAACCCCCCACTGAATCACTGTGTACAAAATCTGAAATCGTCGATGCAACGTTCATGTCAGAGCTTGCAATGCTATGATTCTTTGTCTGCTTACAACGAATTTCGCACTCACATAATGCTGTGTGCTATCGTAATCAAAGTGAATTTTATCAATCAACGCATGGTATCTATTCGCAATACACCATGTGAAAGCACTAGCTGATGAGCAGCGATCGTTCGGGGGTTGCCCAGAATGTCAAAAGAAAGCAAGGGCCCTGTTAGTGTGGAAGGTACTAGTTCTGCGAAAGTAACGTTAAACAGCACTTTCCGAAATTCGTAGGGGGATTTGTGACTGAAATAGCGCAAAACGATTATCAAGTGAATGTTCCCTGTTTGTATTGCAATCCTCAGAGACACGGCGCATTTACCAAATGGGTTTTTGTTTCATTCAAGTATCATTCAAATTGAATGCTTTATTTTTGAGAAAAGATTTTCACCGCAAAGTTGACTAATCGTGTCCCTCTAAATACACAATGTGAAGGCGCGGACGAAGCTAGCGCTGGCAGGGATCGTTCTGAGATTGCGCAGAATGTCGATAGAAAGCAAGTTTCTTTTTAGTGTGGATGGTGCTAGTTCTGCGAAAGTAACGTTAAACGGCAATTTCCGAAATTCTTAGGGGGGATTTGTGACTGAAATGGTGCGAAATGATTATCAAGTGACTATCCCCTGTTTATATTAAAATGTTTAGAGACACGGGGCATTTATCAAATGAACGTTTGTTACATTTTAGTATAATTCTAATTTAAATGCCATAATTTTGAGAAAAGATTTTCACCTTACAGTTGAGTACCGAGTCTCCACGGTACTTCGGTACCTTTAGGTTGGTGGTACCGTACCGTACCGGTACCGGTACGTACCGGTACTTACGGAAATACCGGTATACCGTGAAACCTTATTATCTGCATTAGTGGGTAGATGTAATTATTTTGTCAATAACTGTCTCACACAACATTGCATTGGACATTCCCCAGGGCTTGGTTGTCTGATTGTCCGGGACACCTACAATTCCATGTGGACAACCAAAGGTTAAAGGTTGGTTGTCTGATGGACAACAATTTTTCTCTCTGACAAAAGAAGTGTACTGCTTGACTGATCAATTCTTTCAACATTTTCCATCATACAATATTTCAGACTCTAAAGGTGTTTGTCTCAAAAACAAAACATCTTTATAATGTTCAAGACAAACAATACTGTACATGAACATAACAACTGATTTGTAATTGATTAACCAAATTTACTTGTGAACAATTAAAACTAGTAGAATGGTTGCCCGAAGGGCAACCATAAATTTTTCTGAAAATGGAGGCCTGTCCGCATACACAGTCGAGCTTGCAGTCGAGCGAATACCCAAAAGGATCTTGGGATATATTCAGTATATATTTCCCTTTAAACAAAGAATTTTTTCAAAATTTTAGATAGTTTGACATTTTTGACAATGCTTAAAACATTTAGAACACTTTTGGTGATTATAAAAAACGGATATTTGAATGATTACAATAATGAGTACGTCTGAGAACCGTCAAACTGGTCAATTTTGGACAATGGGCTTGGATTACAAGAAGTTGTTATGTGCATTTCTACACACTCATTTTTAAAATGTGAAACAATGGAATAAGGGATCATTTCTTCTACTGCAGCATGTAAGCTTCCCATCGCAAGGTGTTATTTAGACCAATTCATAAACATGTGATCACAATAAACAGAAAATTTGCGTTAGATCAGTATTATCCTATTTGTACAATTGGTCAATGTACACACTAAGGGCCTTGTATTTGGAGCTCAGTCTATGGAGCATAGTATACAAGGCACTGATTGAGGGCTTGGGTTACCCATGTCATACTTCTTTACTTTTGGGCCTCTTTAACTTCAGAGATAATACCTCACTATTTACATGCACAGGACCAAAGTGAAAACTTCCAAAATATTTATTGTCAATAATTTTTCATTTAAAATTTGTAACTCCTGATTTGTTTTTCCTTACTTCCTGGGGTTGGAGTGCAGGGTGCTGAAAAAACCTAAAATTGAGGTGAGTGTGGTTTTCAGCACCCTAAATGCTATTTTAGGTGATATTATTGCCAAGTGCTTTAAAAAATCAATGTAACATGAATAATTGTATTCACCATTATGCAATCACATACCATAAGTTTTTACAATCTGTGCTCCATTCATTTTCCTGCCGATTTGACATGAGTTCCAACATTTCCCAACCAACCAATGTTGTATGTCGCAACACAGTTGAGAAATGTAACATTGTCCCTTAAAATTGCACTTAATTATGATATTAAATTTATTTTTTGAAACGTCTGGAAAAATGTGCACAAAAAAACACTTTCCAATCCCAATTGTTTTAATTTAGTTTACTCGCCTTGATATTACACACTTCTAGGGGTTGCTGGAAACCCCAACACCCCATGCTGAAAACTTCCTCAGGGGTGCTGAAAACCACAACAGTAAAGTCATGACAACTTTCCTCAAAATTTCAGTCAGTACTATTATTCAGAACCTATAAGGATTTTATATTTATATACCAAATACCTTCAACTTTAATGAGAAGTGACAGAAGTAAAGAGGCAACAATATCCAGAATTGTTATATTTTAGCTTTACTGTAAGTGCCAAAAACTCCCTCACTTACCCTAGAAGAACTCAGGCCTTGAGTTTTAGATTTTCCAGGTGTGCTACAAATTCTGCAGTTGTTCTGTGTGCTGTTGTTATAGATTATGAGTTGTCTCCATCATCTAGGTGTGCAAAAAGCCACTCTCCTCTTGGTGATTTGAGGTGAGGGATGGTGTGAGATGGCACTCTCATACCTCAAAATTCAAGACGTGAGTACTACTAGTATATTTAATGACTGTAATTATTGTGCACCTTTAGGAATAGGGGGCTACACTGATTTTGCTATATAGCAACACAAAAGCCTAACCATTTGACTGTTGGGAATTAATTGGGAGACATTTTTATGTCAAAATTAATCCATTTTGGATTCAATTTCCCACTGAGACCTAATTAAATTTCTCTGAAATGTATTACCTCAATTTATAGTTTTTTGTACTGTAATAGGCCTATAGTCTTGAAAAGCTGTGGGAGCAGCCCAGCGCTTATCACAAATTCCCAGTTTTCTTCCTCATACCATGCTACCACAACTTGAGACTTCGACAGTTTGTAACAGGTTGTACATGTTTACATGTATCAGTTTTGTGAAGTTGAGTGATGTAATGTCTTTTTTTTTAGCTAAGAAGACAACAGGTTAAAAACAATCAATATTTTTGGTCATCAGCAAAACAATCCTGCATTTTGGAGAATTTCAGTTTTCTGACAGATATATTAGTCCTTTGGGACTATCGGATGACCGCTAATTTTGCACCCTGTAATTTTAGTTTTCTCTTTGCCTCTATTAAGAATGACAGGCTGTACTTTTAAAACAAACAGTAAGGTTTGTCATGTAGCTACCTTCCAGTATGATCTTTCCTTTTTCAAATTTGCCATAAAAATAAATAGCCATTGATTCATCATGGGTGGAAAAAGTTGGGAAGCAGGAAAAAATTGGGAAGCAGGGATACTCCTTCCCAGAAAAGTTGAGTATATAGAGGGAAGTTTTGGCAATTGGATGGAAATTTTCCTCTTCTGTAGGGGAGCATGTTGGAAATTATGGTCCCTCTTGATTAGTGAAAACTTTTAATGTCAAACTTTTGTTGTCTAGACAACATGGAGGAGGAGGAAGAGGATGGTGATGAAGTAACTGCAGATAGTTGGCAAGAAGCCTGCTGGGTTGTTATCAGCTCCTACTTCGATGAGAAAGGCCTGGTTAGGCAACAGCTGGACTCATTTGATGAGTTTATCCAAATGTCTGTGCAAAGGATTGTTGAAGAAACGCCAGCCATTGACCTACAGGCAGAGGCCTTGCACATGTCTGCTGAAGAAGAAATCCCAGTAAGTAGTAATTTGTAGGGCTGTCAATTTGTGATTAGTGAACTTTTTGCGATTGCTCGGCGATTAATCACATTTGCGTATGCATAACCAACCCGTGTAGTGATGTGTAGATATCAGTAATAGACCTACACTGTACATATAAGTGTGTGTATCCGTAGTATAGTAATTCGCAATGGCTCGCCAATACTGAGTTAGCGTTAATACAACTCACAGGTCCGCGTAGAAGCAGACTCCATTTTAACTTTTTCACCCTCTCTATCTTTAGTAACAAAACATTTCACACAAAGCAATGTTTAGAGAATTGCTTCCATTGGAGGTTAATATAGATCATTACACCACCACACCACAGCAAATTTGTGTTCCAAAGTAAGTTTGAGGGCAGCAAAGTATCACTTCCTCACATTGACAATGAATACTTTGTTTCCCATTGTTTGATCAGACTGCTGTTTTGACCTTGAAGTTCATAGGAAAAGGACCTCCCTGTGGGAGATGCAAAGTTTGTAAAGTTCTCATGCCACTTATGCAATCACATTTTAATAATACTGGATTGTTGAGGAGAATTTTTAACCAACTCAAAAGTTTAAAGGAAAATAATAGGCTGTGTACTCATGTGGGGATATGGTGTTATATGTGCTTGCTTCAAGTTCACCTTTTGTTGAAAATGTGAAAACTTTATGTGCTCATATCTTGTGAACCACACATCAATGCAAATTTCACCAAAATGCCTAGAATAATTACCCCTCTAACATACCAAATCCTGTTGTGACCTTAAACCCTCCTTTAAATCATACTACTGTATGAAACAATTGAAACACCAGATGTTTTCCAGTCTTGATTTACACCCATTACTGTTTGCACCAATTAATTAACAGAAATATTGATATGATGTTGGACTTACTGTATCTAATTTATTCATCAGAATGGGAAACAAGATTTTTGTTTATGGCATTATTGAAAAGTATGACACTCCTCTTGAAGGTACTGTAATCTAAAATCTTTGTTTAAAACTAAGACAAAAAGCAAGGGAATTAATACTGCTAATAAAATTTAGCAGTGCTATCACCATTGTTAGCAAAATTCGGACCTGAACACAGTGCTGACTGCATGGTCAAGTGGTGAAAACATTTGACCTGCTGCTGGGAGGTTGAGGATTAGACTCCTGGCTGGGTTGTACCAGACTACTGTCACTGTGCTTGGTGCTCGGCATGAACAATGGATTAGGGAAAACTGCAGGCCCAATCCAGTGAGCTCAGCTTACAACTGGAAAAAGGCTGCGGCTGACCCAGCTTTATCCACCAAGTGGTTGGAAATTGAAGTGTAGGCCAAAACCTCATCAAACCTGGTAACTTGTTTTTACATCTGTATTTGTGTATTGTATTCAAATTCATAGGACCATTAAGTCTTAGGACATTGTTAGGGATGCACCGGATATCCGGTCCGGCCGGATTATCCGGCCGGATAGTGAAAAATATCCGGTTCCGGCCGGATTTAAAAAAAATCCGGCCGGAACCGGATTTTTCTGTAAACTTGGGTAGCATTATGTACATGAGTTAAAACAAACATGTATGAAAACTGTGCAGTAACTGTCTCAGAATTAATTTAAAGCTCATAGATTATAGCTTATCAGTGCATGTTACAGTACTGTATACAACATTTGAACACCTTTATTTAGCCCTTAAAAATGACTGAACCAAACAGGCAACAAAGTTATAAAAGTAACTGATTTCCATGTACATGTAACAAATATGACTTCAAATTCCTCCAACCATGTGAAGTAACCTGAATGGATGAAAAGACCTTTCATGCAATTTAAATAAGTCTACTGCATCGCACAGTGGTACTGTACAAAATGGATACTGTAATCCATACTACAGTTGTACCTGAGTCACATCATTCAAGGCAGTGTTTCAGTTTAATTGCATTGGGTTGTCTATAAAATACACACTTGAACACTTCACTTTACTTTTCTTTACTTTACTTTTTAACATTACTTGCCCATTAAAGTTGTGTAGTACAAGCAGGAAATGTGTTTCATCTTGAATTTCAGAAGACATTACTCATTACAAATTAAAGTTGCCTATGGGGTCAATATTAATGTTTTCTGTCCCTAATAATTCATCACACACACTTAAGTATATGCAATATGATAAGTGTTCAACTGATCATCTGTTAAGTAATCGACATCTAGCCGATTATTCCGTCATCAGTAAATAATCGGCATTGGTAAATTTCTGCCATTCAACCGATCATTGCCACTGATTATTTGCAAACTGGAAAAAAGGGACTAAATATACTTGAAAAAAGGCTCTTAGTTTCGTTAAAATCCCCGTAAATACTCAATCCATTAACTTCCCACCAAAACGAGATGCATGGATAATCACAAACGTATAAATTTAATCCCTGCCATGGGAATGATTGTTTGATATTTTCCGCTATAACCCTTTTGTTTTACCTGAAATTAGATTTAGAATTGCATTCAAGGTGTATTCCTTGCTGTCTCTCAGAAAGCGCCGCGTAAGTTGCTGTACAAACTGTTCTGCACAATACGCATAGAAGAGACTGGCTTATATAGCCAGCTAGCGAAGCCGGGCGAGTCTCATGCTAAATTCACATAGAAACGGCACCACAAATGTCTGCCAATGTGGATTATGTGGGGATCTGACTTTCTTGCATTTCAGTTGCAGATTCTTTTTAAACAAGACGTAAGTTTTAGAAGAGAACTACTAAAAATATACAGGAATATTTATATCTGAAAGGAACCATAAGATACATTAATCAGGTGCAATTTTTTTGCTGCCCAGAACTGCTAAGGTTATTATGATTGCTCTACATGGGGTTGTTTAAGACGGGAGCTCGAGAGTAGCTACAGTAGATTAAAGCAACTACAATCCAGTACAGTAAAAGAATGGAAATGTCCCGACATGATTGGAGGATGAAAACTAGACAGAGCATGATGTTGGCCTTGGAACTAAATTATCAAAGGGCATATGACATCGACTGCAAACAATTCTATTGTATTAACAGTTGATTTGTATCTTTACTTTTGAATTGAAAATATTACCCCCTACAAAAATGATATCCCGTTCGTGAAACGAACGGAACAATTCCCAATATTTTCTATCCTAAACTGGTTGTGGTATACACGATGTGCACAAAGCAAGGGGCGCGTACTATAGAGACAAACATGTGATTTCCCTCTTTCTAATAATCGGTAATCGGCATCAGGCCGATTGTTTAATTAATTAATCGGTAATTGAGTATTACCGATTATAGCATAATTGGTAGACCACTATATATGTTATCAAACATGTAATACGTAATATCAGAATGTGTGTTACACAGTATCTCTGCCCAAAAAATTATTAATGATAAATGTGCTTCAGTTTTTTGATATCATGGCATGCTTAAATACTAGAAATGGTGTATAAAACTATGGTGCTGTGCATAGTTAAAAACCTTAACCCTAGAGTCTTTTTACAGTACATATGAGCTTTCCATTCAGTAATCACTATCCAAGGACTCTCTTTGCCAAGTATTACTGGTCTACATCATTTGTACATTTTTTTTGAACAAGTGGTGATGTACTCTGGTTCAAAAAGAACAAACTGACATGCAAAACAACTTTCAAGATTCCCTCAGGAGTTTTCTCTACAAATACTCTTTTAAGGAGGGAAAATACAAAGAGCTCTTACTTGTCCTGCTTTGCAACAGTTTTGCTGTACTTCTGCAGGAACAGTTGTTCATGCCTTTTTCCTATTATATTGCATTTTTTGGTTAAAAAATTTAGTTAAATACACTTGTACAACACTTGAAGACAAATTTATAGACATATTTCCCATTAGTTCTTCACAAACATTACATCACAAAGCAGTAAACTCCTATCCCAGAGTTTCTCTGCTTTTCTGGATTTCACATTATTCATCTGCATTGCAAAAATCCGGTTCCGGCCGGAAAAAATCCGGCCGGATTTCAAGTTGGTTCCGGCAAAATCCGGTATAATTTTGGTTCCGGTGCATCCCTAGACATTGTGGTATCCTAGAGGAGTTTAAATATGATGTTCATACCACATATAAACACCAGAAACACGTTACTACCAACCATTAATCATATACAGTACCCATAAAATTCTATAGATTTGTTATTAAAGCCTGGAAACTTGAAGTGGAATTGATCACTTTTTAAAGATACATGCTTGTAGTTCAATTGGCTTTTTCATGTGGAGCAAATGAAAAATCATGACATTTTGGAAAATGAAGTCAAAATGAAGCAATGTTACTTGTCACCCAAAAGGCAGCCCTGGCAAGAGGAAGGGTAATTTTGAGATTTGTATCAAGGAGAAATTACCCTGTCTTTGTTTCTCTGTGTCTGTCTGATAGATCTTTTTCTTTTGCATCTCATTACTTGTGAGATCTTTTCACACTAGCCGGTTGCTAGCTGTAGCTAAATACCCTTGAAGACATTTCCATGTTTGGGAGATCTATCATTTTTTTATCGTAATTTCTTGTAGCTCACTTAGCTCGATCTGTCCCATGGACTTGGAATTTAAACTTCATAATCTGATAAGTTGATAACTTGGTTATTTTGGCTGAAAGTAACTCCTAGTCAAAATTTGTGAACAGAAAACAGGGCCATTGCAGCTTATTGCTTATATTACTTTTCTCCATAATGCATTGTGTGTATTTGCTGTGGCTATTTTGTCTTTGGCTTGATTCAAAGATGGGTTAACAGTTACTGTACATGATCATGTCTGGTCTAACCAAGATGTGTGCTCAACCAGTGCAGCCATTGTGTTGAGGAGAAGTTGATTTATGGTTGGTTGAGTTTCTAAACAGGATGTTAGCTCTCAACCTTCAGAAGTTGAGTTCTTTACCAACAAATTTGAATTTAAGAACTAGTTTTGTTGGACATGGCTTTTGTTTACTTATCTCCATCTAGCTGGATGATTGCTTCTGCTTAATAGTTTCAATGCAATGATTTTATTTATCTCTTAGTATTTCAGTATCATTCTAGAATTGGTTGTGTTTTAAGTAGTACTTGCTATGTACAATATCAGGATACTACCGTATTTACTCTATTAAATGCCCCCTCCCTAATAAACGCCCCTCCAACTTTTTCGTCACATTGCATACAGTGAAATTGTTCATTCCAAAGACAATATGGTAAAAGGAAAATGAAATAGTCCTGCCTTCAAGCCACGAAATCTCCTAAAGTCCTGTACTGTATCCTGAAGTAAAAGCCATGTTTCTGCAACTAATATCTGTTGATATCCATCATGCTATCAAACACCACGAACCTGTACTGCTTCGTTTGCGGTTCGAAAGTGGTACTGCACATACCGTAGGTATACAAATATTCGCTAGCCTATCCGAATAGCCTAACATGAAAATCCAAATTCAACACAGGAAAACTGTTTAACAGTGAAATGCTGTGAACGCGTTTGTACTGCTAATGGTACTACTCACGATAACAATTACGCAATTACCGTATGTACGTGCGTATAGCTGGCCGGTCAGTATAGTACCGTGAGGCCTGGCTGTATACTGTTCACAGCATGCATGAATGCATATGCCGCGGGCACGTAAAAAAGTCACTTCTGTGTGTAACGTTACATATCAAGATGTCGGCGAAAGTTGATCACACTTACACAGTTCAGAGTGCTGTTCGTGGCTACCATATTTATAGGGAATTAAGTTTGGTCACCGGTCATTGGGGAGGAGCTCACAGCTGATTGTGAAGCTGACAACCAAATGGACAAATGTGCCATATGTAGCAGTTTTTCAGAAGTCACATAAATTTGACTCTAATAAACGCCCCCCTTAACGAAAATTTCACGCCCCCGGGGCGTTTAATAGAGTAAATATGGTATAAATCTGTGCTGTAAATATTTGAATGACTGCACATTATAAAACTAACCCACCTGGATTGTATAAAACACTGCACATATGTCATGATATGGCAAGTTTGTCACATTTCATTTTCTTGCATGATGCTACAGTACCTGAGTACCAAAACAAGGTTTTTGATTCCTTGCCGAAGGCAGGCAAGGAATCTATGCGATGGTGATGTCGTGTGTGTGTATGTGTGTGTGTGTGTGTGTGTATGTGTGTGTGTGACGCCTGCTTGTAAACACGATATCTCAAGAACGGTAACCCCCAGGGATCTCAAACTTGGCATGTAGATTGTCCACATTGAGTAGATGGTCCCTATTTTTTTGGTAGAGGTCAAATGTCATTTGGGGTCACCAGAGGTCAAAATGTAAATACCTTGGAAATTGCTTGTAAACACGATATCTCCAGAAGGAAAAATGTGAGTGATCTCATACTTACCATGCTGATTGTCCATATTGAGTAGATGGTCCCTATTGTTTTTGATGGAGGTCAAAGGTCATTTGGGGTCACCAGAGGAAAAAAGGTCAAAACCTTGTAAACACTGTATCTCAAGAAGGGTAAATGTGAGGGATCTCATACATAGCAGGTGGATTGCCCATATTAAGTAGATGATCACTATTATTTTTGGTGGAGGTCAAAGGTCATTTGGGGTCATCAGAGATGAAAAGCTCAAAAACTTGTAAACACCATATGTCAAGAAAGGTAACTGCCAGGAGTCTCATATTTACTAAGTGGATTGTCCATATTGAGTAGATGACCCCTATTGTTTTTATTGGATGTCAAAGGTCATTTGGGGTCATCAGAGTTCAAAACATCTAAACCTTGCAAACACTACATCTCAAAAGAGTATATAACTGTTGAAGTTAATATCCATGAGCGGTTAGGGTGAAAGGGTAAGAATAATTTGGCATGGGTAATGTAATAGGCATAGGGTATATAATTTTTTTGGAACAGTTTATTAACTTCACTATGTAAATTCTTTAGTGAGGTAATTTTGAAAATGCATTTGTAAAGTACTAAAGCAAACTCATAGGAAGAAGGTCTAAGGTGCACAAAAAGGCACATCACATGGTAGTTACTGTACAGTATGTTGATTCTGGCATGAAATTGTGCCCTGTTATTACATTAAGTTCCAAGTATTAATACATGAAAAAGTGGGCAGAGCAAAATATAAAATCTTAAAAGGCAAAATCTGTTCATCAGGCTGGCATACATGCTTCAATGCTCATGGGTATGCTGATTTTGCAGCCACAAGTAAATAGATTTTCATGAAACTGATGTGGAACATGTGAGTTTAAACAGTCTGTATAAGGGTCATTTAGGGACATAGTCTGAAAATATTAGAAGATGCTTCTATGCACACTAAGTAGATGACTGATGTGGAACTTCATAAGTATAAACTTTGAACAGAGAGTACTCTGTGTGATGCACAAGAATCTCTTTTATAGCATACCTACATTGCCTTTTCAATAACCTTAAAGAAAACCTGAAGAAAACATTAAATTTAGTGGCAAAAAGTGCTAATATTTGACAAACCTTGTGCCTACTGTCCTCATGAGGACATGTGCATGCAAGCATGCATTAATTGGAAGTGAGAATTGATTAATTAGATATACCACAGTTAATTAGTTTTACAAAAAAGAACCTAATTTACACTGATCATTTGGTATCAAATACCCTTCAGCGCACATGAACTGTCATTGCCTAATAGAGTGAATCAAATTGTGACTGACCCATTCTTTGCCATTTGGTCACAGTTATCTAGCCCAATTTTTCACAGTTGACTGCCAGTTATCCCCACAGTGTCCTGAAGGATTACCTCATACAAACATACAGCTCAATTGACTTAAGCTTTTTACTGTATAAGTGGTGTTAATTGACTCTTATAAACCCTCTGAAGAAAGCTTATTTTTATCTCAGTACATAACCATGACAGCCCATTGTTTGTATATACTCCTATTTCCTGCCATTCCCTGCAGGCATTCAGTACTCTATTTGTGGTCAAAATGTCAGACCTTCATGAAAGTCACACCTTTGCTAAATCCAGCATAAAATAACTGTCCACATTATCTTGTCTCATCTGACCACAAATAAAAGTTGTTTGCCTAGCCATTGTCTGGAGATGGAGAAGTTCATGTACACTGATCAGGTTTCTAAACTGAAAGTCATCTTAGAAATACTGTAGATTGACACCCTTCAGAAATTAGTGTCCTTTACATAGAAGCTGGTGGAATTGAACAAATAGTGTGTTTGTATAAGGAATTTTGTTGAACACAACTTTAAAACATTGGTGTCTGTCTAGATTGGTGTTTCTGCTTTACAGTTTCAATATGCTCTACAGTGATTATTTGTCACTTAGTTTCATTCTAGAATTTGTTTTAAATTTTTGATAGCATAAAATGTATCAGCATACTACTTGCCTCATCTCTACATATATCTGGATAACCACACCAAAAAAGTAACCCCTGTGTGAAGGATTATATAGTTATGTCAAATATCATCATCGAGTGGGAATTCTTGTCTCACATTTCATTTTTATTCATGTCACTATCCCCCCCCCCCCCAAAAAAAAAAAAAGTGTACCATAAAGCTTAATGCATAGAACCATTGCTTCAAGATTACCCTTTATGACACTTTTCAAAAGTATTAAGATTTTATTTTGCATTGCTCCTGTCGTTTAAAAGTAGTTCAGGTAATAAGAGCAAGCATAATGTTGTATACTGTGTATCAAACAAGGAAAACTTGTACTGTATGTTATGCTGTACCTACAGTATAAGTAGACAAAAGGCGAATTAAAAGTCTTGTTAAATTATGGATTAATAGGGATATCTGCTTTTGTTAATTTGCAAAGGATACCATAGACAATGGGTGGGGCATTTCCCCCATAAAGCAAAAATTGCCGTCAGTAATAGCCAAGGTTACACATCTCTGTTCAGATGTCTCTTTAGGCTTGGTCTCACATACCCCGCAACACCCAGTGTTAACTCGTGTTTACAATCAGACAAAACCACAGGCTAACCCCTTGTTTTCCAGTCTGTGTTCTCACGTACCCAGTGTTTCGTTGAGTGGATAGTGTTACCATAGTAACGAGGCCAAATATTTCACACACAGATTACAGCAAAATGTAAGAAAATACCTGTCATCAGTGCCATAAATACCTGTGACCTTGCTTGATTAAAACAAACACAGTGTTTAAAACTGCTTAACCCTGCGATTTGAGGTGGATCGAAATTTAAACACCGACCCTGCGTTAACCCGCGTTCCCACGTTACTCGAGCATGAGGTAATACAGTGTTACCTAGAGCGCAGGGCATGTGAGAACACAGTTTTTGATCCCATGCTTGTAGGAGAGTGTGTCGATGAGGACTTGTTTAAACACTAACCTCAATGCAGACTTTTCGAAAAACATAGAGGCATCGGAACATAGAGACTTCAGAATGGAGAACTGTCCCCATTGACCAAACTTTTGATAAAAATGGTTTCAAAATACCGCTTTATCAAGTAATGAGACAGTTTTCTGGCATATTAAAGCTGTGTGAGAAATTCCTCTTGTGTGTGGAGATCAAAGGTTTGAGGTGACAATTAGATCAAACTTTGTAGATATAATATTTTTAGGGGGATAACTGTGAGGGATCTCATACCATGGTGGTAGTATTTCCATACTCATTCTGTACTAAGCTTAATTTTGAATTACTCATGTTGATGGACGTGTTGGTAGGTTGATCACTATTGTTTTTAAGGGGTCGAAAGGTCATTTTGGGTCACATGAGGTCAAAAAGTTTTGACCTTACTAGTATCTCAATTAAGTAGGATAATTGTACGGGATCTCATGCATGTCATGTTTGTTTCCATGTTTGCTATAATATATCATATGGCAAGGAATCACTAAGCCTGTTGGCTTTCTAGTTTTTTTCTGTTGTATCTTTAAAAACATAATATTTTTAAAAACTTAAATGCTATATTCCACTGCTTCAATATTTACCATTGATCATCACTTAAAGTATTGAGATTTAGCAGCATAATGAAATCATCTGCTTTGTTGTATCTCTCTAATAATTTTTTGGCAAAAATGATTTTGAAGTGCTCTATATTGAGTTGGAAAATGAACATGGTGCATACTTGTGAAGTAATGGAATGTATTGTTTTTTGCATCCACAGACAAGATTCCTCCTCAACTTTGAGCAAATATATCTTTCCAAACCAACTCACTGGGAAAAAGATGGTTCTCCATCACCCATGATGCCCAATGAAGCTCGTTTACGTAACCTGACGTAAGTTAAGTAATTATTCATCTCAGAAGTAAACAAACAAAACCATAATGACTGTTCACTGTCTGTCTAAATTAAAAAAATTAATAATGCTGAAATTTTGTATAATTCAAATAAAATTCATTGTTTCAATGAGATGACAGAATCTAAGTTTGCACTTTATAATATATTTAAAATGTGGAGGCTTCCAGTTATGTATAGCTGGCTTGGTATTATATTGATATCAGTATTTTGAAACCAGCAGTGCTGGAAAAAGTGTGTATGCTCATATAAATCATAGGCAAATGAGGCATTAATTAACAGGCCTTCAGTTTAATATTTTCCATGGGTACTGTAAATCTCATTCCTCACATGATTAAATGTTCCTCGTTACTTTTTTAATGTCCTCCTCTGCCTGATTACCTCTTACCGCTTCAGGGAGGAAATGAAGCTCACCACACTCACACTTGTTGTAGTCACATTCTCATTGGGTTAATTGATTGACATTACAGATATCTTAAAATACCTTAGAAGTTCTGTAACTTTTGGGGTTAGCTAACAGGTCAGTCAAGCATGTGTTGATTGCTTTTCACACAGAGTGAACATTATATAAAGCATAGCTCATTTGAGTGCACAAATAGTATAAGAAACTGAGATACCAGTTACATCCCACATGCTCTTTGATCTACTGGGGTGTCTACATTGCATTCTCAAAAAGAACCATCATGGCATGCAGGAAATTAGGAAGTGTTGGAGGTGTACTGTTTTATTACACTTAAGGAGGTAGGTTAATATGATGTCTCATTCTTCTTCTTGTTGTGCAAAAAATCACACTCCTCACAGTAATTTGAGGCAGGTGATGGAGTGTGATGGCACTGGCATGCTTTATAGATTAATTCAGAAGGATACAACTCCAACAATATAAAACCAACAGAAAAAATGGCTGTACAATTAAGTTTGATTCATACTGTGTTTTTATGCGGCAGATACTCTGCACCTCTCTATGTGGATATTACAAAGTCAATTATTAAAGATGGAACAGATGTGCAAGAAACTCAACATCAAAAGACTTTCCTGGGAAAAATTCCCATCATGCTTCGCTCTACATATTGCCTTTTGAATGGTCTTACGGATCGGGATTTAACAGGTAAGCGTGATTTAAATATCAGAAGAGTATGCATGATTTTGAAAAGTGCAAATTTAATCAAAACTTTTTTTGTTTCACACTGGAGATGAATTTGAAGTTGTGGAAATGTGTGTAGATTTGGTGTGTGTTTGAGATTGAGGAATATATATTGCTCAGATAGTCAGATTTCAAGTAACTAGTTTAATTTAAGGAAATAGTCTCCCCACATTTCTTGGAAAGTCCTCAATCTCTGCAAATTTAGGGGATATTGTATCCTTCGAAACCCGGAGGTTGCTAGCAACTCAATATAACCAGATATATTTAGGAAAGCCTTATATTTCTGAATACAGTTGATAACTGCACTTTGAGTGACATTAATGCAAACAATAGTTTGACTCTGGTTAAGAACAACTGCTGTCAGTTGCAGTGCCAATAAAGATCTCACATATTGTATTGGACAATGTTACCTCAAGCAGTTCACACTCAGTGCAGGCTGCTGTGGCTCTGTCTTGCAGGTTTTGTTTCAATTAGAGGAGGAGCTAGCAGGAAGTTAAGCTGGAAGAACTAGTCTGGGATGAGATTAAATTACCTTTTATTAGGATTGACACCATGCTGGGAGATGGTACATGGCTTTCAAAATGTCTCCCCAGTACTCATCATCAATTTCAGCATCACCACCCAGCACAAATTTCATATCCTAACAGAAAGAAAAATGTTTAGATTTCTTTAGAATTGAGTAATTTTCCCTTTTTTTTGGTTAGCACTCTCTGACCTGCATAAATTTTTTTTTAATTGCAAATTTTCCGGCTCTCAAATTTTTTTGGTGACAACCCTGCTTCTGAGGCTGTTTCTTAGCATGACTACTGACTAAAAAGGTAAAACAAAGGGTAAACTTGACAAAATCAGTTGGAAAAAATATTATCCAATGGTCAAACAAGCCAATCATCAATTAGCTTGATTGGATGAACTAATTTAGATAGATGGATAGATAGACAGACAGATCTACAGACAGACAGATAGATTTCACTTTATTAAATCCAAATCTGAGCAAATTCAGCTATATACAAACAGAAGAAACAA
This sequence comes from Holothuria scabra, assembly GCA_037179385.1. NCBI lineage: Eukaryota > Metazoa > Echinodermata > Holothuroidea > Aspidochirotida > Holothuriidae > Holothuria > Holothuria scabra. Next base: position 46,468,389 of record CM074194.1, read on the forward strand.
CATAAAACATAATTGTACAATGAAAACTTGGCATACGTATTGTGCAGTGGTTATGATAAATAATTGCCATTATGGAAACATGTTGCTACATCTAATTTTTGCAGCCCATGGAGGTCTCATTCTTTCACTCCTGGCAATAACCCTTTAAATGGAAATCATCATGTAATGGATGCTGGGCATCTTTAATCACATATCTCAATTTGCATTTGAGAAAGGAGTAGTAGAATGAGTCCAGACAAGAAAGTTGATTGCTGCAAATTAAACAGCCAGCTTACCTAATCATGACATCAATTCTATTTGAATCAATTTTAAGAATGCTGCCACCCCAACATGTAACACAATATGTAAAAGCACTTGCTATAACACAATAATGAGTTTACTGCATTATCCCTGTAGATGTAAACTAGAAACATGAAAATACAGAAATAAGAAAAAGTTTGGTGTAACATCTTGAAGCTTTATCTTTAAACGGGAAGTTAAAGCAAAAATTTAATTTTCACATGTGAAAAATAACCAAATCTACATAGTGTGGTGAAATTTCCATTCAAATTGGACATGTATTTCTCAAGATATCAGCAGATGAATTTACTAGATTTGTTTTCCAAAGTGAACTGGAGGGCAGCAGAGATAATATCACTTCCTCACATTGAAAAGGAATGCTTTGTTGTTTCCCTTTGTTTTTTCAGACTGTTGTGTTGACCTTGACATTAATAGGAATAAAACCTCCACAAAAGGATTGCACAGTTAGAAAAGTTCTCATGCCACTTATGCAATCACATTTTGATAATACAGGAATGTTGCTGAGAAAAAAGGCAGTAACGTTTAAAGAAAAACAAAACACTGTTCTTCGATGTAGCCAGGGGATATGATGTCATGCTTCAAGTTCACTGTTTGTTGTAAATGTGACAACTTTACTTGCTCATATTTTGAGAACCACACAATGCAAATTTCACCAAAATGCTTAGAATAAGTACCTCTTTAACATATCAGAACTTGATATGACCTTAGACCCTTCTTTTAATATGTCTTAAAGTTACTAGATTGACAAAAAGTCAAAGTTATAAGTTCCATTAATTTAAAAAGCTTGTTGTCGGACCAGATATGATACAAGTAATTCAACTCTTCATTTAACACCTTGACAGAGATCATAAACTATGCTTACTTTTCAAACAACAGAATTGTCAGAATGTCCACTTGATCCTGGTGGTTATTTTATTATAAACGGGTCAGAAAAGGTCATCATTGCACAAGAAAAAATGGCTACCAATGGGGTCTATGTGTTCCAGAAGAAGAGCAACAAATATGCCTTTACATCTGAATGTAGATCATGCTTGGAGAATTCATCTCGACCCACTAGCACCATGTGGGTACATCTTATGACAAGAGGAGGATCTGTAAGTTCAATGGTTAAATTCTTAATAAAATAAGGGTGATGGGAGCATTGAGGTTAGAGATGAGGTTGAGGAGGGGGAGAGCGTCATGAAAGAAATATTGATAAAGACAGTATATGTTTTCTAAAAGATCAGATGGCTTTCCCAGAGTGCAATTTTGATTTTTAGGGGCGGAGTTAGTTAAATAAAGTTTTATAGCCAAGTTTACAACCAATTGGTTCAAGTCGAACTGGCCAAGGCCACAGTGTTATTCAGTCCGGGGGATGGAATTAGAAGGGAACTTTATGATAGACTAAAGGTAGATATACTCTAGACTTGGGAATGTTTAGTAGAGTTATAGTTCACCAAAACACTGTATCACAGTCATTTGTAAATGTCACTTGGAAAATTTTCTACAGCCATGTGTGAAAACAATTGTAGTTCTGTGAAGGTACAGTACTGGTGCTCTATCTGTCACGCTTTCAACTCACCAATGCTAGTTTGACGATGGTTGACCAGCGGCAGTTGATCAACTACTTTTTTCATTGTTAATTTCAATAGGACCATGGTAAAATGTCAATCATGTCTGCCGAGTCTGGCCCCTAATCCTCAATTAGTTGATTCATTCATCAGTGTGTCTAGTCTCCTTTGTGTCCAGCAGAGGAAGTCCTATTGTATCGTAAAAGGACCTTTAACTTAACAGTCAAGGTTATTTGAGCAAGAAAGGTGTGAGGATAAGTGAAGACAGAACAATAACCTGTCTGCTGTACTATGGATAAAGTAGTGGCAAGTAGCATATTCCTACATAAACTGTACATACGATACTGGGCAAGTCTGCTTGACCTTACTGGCAGTGCCATAGGTGTCTGTGGTCGAAAAAAAAATTGGTAAGCTCCTGGCTGGAAGGATCTTGCGGTGAGTTTCTTCTGTGTGAAAGAGTAAATTAATCAGTTATTGGAGAATTGGAACTATTTCAAAACATGAAGTGAATTACTCATAGATTTTCTAGTTGAAAATATGACAGGTCGCCCTTGCTGTTATTGGTTTTAGAGTCCATACCCAGTGTAATAGGACAAGCTGAGGGTCACTGGAAATGAACACAGTAACTTTACTCCAGTTTCTGTCAAGAGCGAGCATGTTAATAAATGAAAAAATTCTTTTATTTCATTTTTGGTTCCTTGCTTTAGCAAAAGGAACCTATGTAGTCAGGTTGGCGTGGGTGTGTGTGTGTGTATGTGTGTGTGTGTGTGTGTGTGTGTGTGTCTGTGACGCCAGCTTGGGTACGTTGTAACTCAACAAGGGAAAGTTGGATTAAATTGAAACTTGGTATATAGAAGTGCCATAGTTTGAAGGTGTGCCCTATTGTTTTTGGTGGAAGTCAAAGGTCATTTGGGGTCACCAGAGGTCAAAAACTAAAAACCTTCCCAACATGATATTTCAAGGTACGAAACTTGGATAGATGTCATACTTGGTGTGTGGGTGTGTTATTGTATAAGGATGAAATCTGATATGTTTGGTGAAGGTCAAGGGTCATCTGGGGTCACCAGGGGTCAAACACTGAAAAATGTTTTAACACAGTATTTTAAGGTAAAAAGGACAGATTTCAAATCAATCTGTGTTTGGTTAAGGTCAAAGGTCATCAAGGTCACTGAAGGTCATCCACTGGAAATGTTATTTTGAAAATGTTGTAAGCTAGATAAAGATAGGTTCAATAGATTTTTTATCTTACCTGGTTTTACATGCTTACGCACCCAAACACCTTAGAAATTTGGCCTTTACATTCGTTCAGTAATGATTACTTCGGGGTGTACACAGATTTTGGATCATTCAAAGTTGTAGGAGGGTAATAACTGAAATCTGTAGATTTCAATGAGCACAGGTCACACTGCATTAAACTGGTCTCTCTGCCAGTGGAAGCAATGCATGGATTATAAAGTATGTCTCTTTAATACTGCTGTGCTCTGTGGGGTAACCTAATCCTCATTCTATTATCACACCCCATTAATCACTTGCTTCCTGCTTAACTGCTGAAAAAACCCTGTTTCTGTGTAGAGATAGCAAACAGGACAAATGGTAGATTGTTTTAAAGTAATAGCAAGTTTTATTTAGAGCAGGTAAAAATAACTTATGAGAGAAGTACAAGGGGTGTTTTTCTCTCTTTAACCACATTGTGTATTGTTTATTGGTGATAATATCAAGTTTGATTATAAGCATAAATACATATGGAAATGAGGAAATGTTTTTGAAGGACCACCAAGCATTATACAAGTTGAATGTAAGAAAGGCCACAAAAATTTAATCATTGATATCATGTAATATAAGTACTAAAATACCCCTTGTGAAGATGTTACAAAACTGAGTATGAGCTTTCGCTTTGCTCTATTTTGAAAATTGGCTTTACACTACAGTAGTTCTTATAATATCCAGCAAGGAACCACAGTGCCCATTGGGCTCTTGTTCTTTCTTCCAATGAAGCTAAACAGAAAAGTCAGCTATGTAGGCTTTGCATTTGGAAGCTGGGCATAACTCAGCTTCCAGATCGTTACTCCGATTTGACTTAAAGTTTCGTCACTGTAGTAGGCGCCCCTTGCGTCGTACATATTGTATTACCATAACCAGTTTGGGATGGAAATTATAAGGAATAGTTTGTTTGTGCCACGAATGGAATATCGTTATATTTTCACTTCAGAAGTGTAGATACAACCATTAATACTGTAGAATTGTTTGCAGTCGATGTCACATGCCCTTTGATAATTTATTTCTTAGGCCAACATCGTGCTCTGTCTAGTTTTCATCCCCAATCATGTCGGAACATTTGCATCATTTTACTGGACTGGGTTGCAGTTGTGTAAATGTACTGTAGCTCCTGCTGTAATGAACCCGATGTAGAAAAATCAGGACAATCTTAGCAGTTCTGGGAAGCAAAACAATTGCACCCGATTAACGTTTCTCATGATTCCTCTCTGATATAAATTTCTCCATATAATTTTTGCAGTTCTTGTCCAAAACTTACGTCTTGTTTGGAAAGAATCTGCAACTGAAATGCACTTAAGTCAGATCCCCCAAAACGCAGATATTTGTGATGTCTTTTTTGGGCTCCCCCGGCTGCTCTAGCCCGCTGTATAAGCTTGCGAAGTGCAATCATCGTAACACAAACTCAATAGGAAAATTTGTCTTGAGACTGAGTATTTTCACACACTAAGTCACGTAGGCGAAGGCGCGAGTTGTGATTGGCTGGCTAGAATCAACGCAATTGAACCAATCCTGATGCACTGGCCAATTCAAATTTTGCAATGGATCGTATCAATATGATGTCACAGAGAAAAACATGACGCCTTGTTTGGCGGTAAAAACAGACACGCACGCAAGTCTGCTGCATGCGTGGGCCAAGAAGTTTGCTGCCAGAGACCACGTGCATCATTGTTTTATGTTTGCAGTGACATGGTATGACAACATTGCATAAATCTCACTGTAAATAACATTACGGAAGGAATGCTGGGAATGGCTTAATCTTTGCAATATAATAACCACCGAAATGCACAAGATTCTAGGTGCTACGTGTACAAAATGTTCACCTATAATATGCTAAGCTTGGGGATTTGAAAAACAGTGAAACTTTGTGGCGACTCGATAGTCTGTACCATGTGTTTTGTGTAGCACAGTTTGTACAGCAGCTTACATGGTGCTTTCTGCGAGACTGCAAGGAATACATCTTGAATGCAATTCTAAATACAATTGCAGGTAATACTACAGGGTTTTAGTGGAAAATATCAGTGCCATAGCATACTATGCACATTCCTGACTGCTTTTTGTTCCTGTACGGACAGCCGTCACTCAAGAAACAATTTTCGGTACTCAACTGTACACAACAGTACACTGTACAACTAGATACTATTTTCAATGAAGGACTGATAATCCCCTCCCTATCGATTGGCCAGCCTCCCTATTGAAATTTCCCAGTGCTTTGTGCCTCAATGTTATACGTGAAAAGAGAGTGCAACATTGATTAACAATGGGCTGAACTTCAAAGGCAATATCAGGAAGGAGGAGGGGTCGTTTATTTGAGTTGACTCTGGGTTGATTCGAGTTGAGACTGGAAAGATTCTACTAGTTGATCAACCACCGTCAAGTTGAAAGTCAACTCGGGGTGTGACAGATACAGTGCCGGTACTGTATTTGATGAAATCCATGCGTCATGAGGAGCATTAATTAAGGGGAATATTGCATTTGAAATGCACTCACATGGTTTGTGAAGAAAATAACTGTTGCCATTATCAAACCACTAAGTCTCTACAATATACTCCAGCAAAAAGCTTCCTTCCTGCAAAGTATTATGCAGTGGATGTATTATGAAAGTGGCAACATTTGAATTTTGTAAGTTTGGTTTAATTTTTCATGGGTAAAGAATGACTGCATTGCTTTTTGTGAGAACCTTGTTTCTTGAAAAGAATACTGCAGTTCTCCCTTATTTTGAGTAATCTATCATTCATTTTCCATAAATATTAGTTGTAAAACGTTGAACCGTAAAACAAATGCAATGCCTTGAAGAAAAGGAAAGCCAAGAATATGTGTGTTGAGAGCAAATTCTAAAGGCTAATGTGGTCTGTATGGGATTTGTTTCCAGGGTAAGGAGGACATAGACAGGTAGAGATATTGAAAATGTTCCAAAAGCAAGATTGTCCTTTGTTTGGCTCTCTACATAGCCTGTAAAATTCAAACTCTGTTCAAGTGGTCTTCTCTTCTCATGTTTCAGGGATCCAAGAAAAGTTCCATTGGCCAAAGAATTGTTGCCATCCTGCCATACATACGTCAAGAGATTCCGATCATGATTGTGTTCAGGGCCTTAGGTTTTGTGGCTGATAGAGATATTCTAGAACACATTATTTACGACTTTGATGACCCAGAAATGATGGAAATGGTAATATTTTCAAGTCTGTTGATTTTTGTCTTGTACAAATTACAAAAAGAAATTTGAGTTCTTAGAGTTGAAATGAAATTTTTATAGTTTTGAAGTGGTAGAAAATCTGAATGCATAGTTCAGGTTATAATGAAGAATGCCGGCAGGGGGCAGCTTTTGATTTCTTTGAGGTATGACACTTTGGTTCACAATGTTATATCATGTAGGCAGTGGTGTACAGAAGAAAAGAAAATAAGTTGTGATTAGCTCTTTAACAAAAAAATGTCATGCACCAGCATTTTTCAACTGGTTTACAATTTGCCTTAGGTATCAATGTTGATGGATCAAATGTTGATCAATAATTGTCAATTTCATCAGTGCATTCATAAACTGGATAAAGTAACAATATCATTATTCATATTAGTCGTTGCATGCAACATGTGCAAGAACATTGTCAAGAAAATGAAGATTACTGTACCTATGCATGTGTTTGCAGTAGCATATCTTTTCATACACACCCAACAAGTCACACCTTTAGGAGCAATCAATTTTAGAACACTGGTCACAGTGGTGGAAAAGGGTGGAAAAACTGGGAGTCTTATTCTCATGAAATTTGGGCATTTGGAGGGAAATTCAGGTAACTGGAGGGAAAATGCAGGAATGGATGAAAAATACAGGAACGAATGAAAATACAGACAGACAAAGTTGGGGGCAATTTAAGTCCCTGGGAAGTAATTATTCCCACTTCACTTGCACTAGTTTTAATATATGTTATTCTTACATGATTTCCAGGTCAAACCTTCTCTGGATGAAGCTTTTGTCATTCAGGAACAAAATGTAGCTTTGAACTTCATTGGTGCAAGAGGTGCCAAACCTGGTGTTACCAAGGAGAGGAGAATCAAGTATGCTCGTGAAATCTTGCAGAAGGAGTTGCTCCCTCATGTTGGTATCAGTGACTTTTGTGAAACCAAGAAAGCTTACTTTTTGGGGTAAGCAAAGACAACAGTAGAAGAGGGGCAGCAAGATTTGCTGCTTGACAGCCTTGGACAAGTAAAAATCTAACTAATGTACTTCTCAGATTGCAATAGGGAAACTTGAAGATCTTCCCATTGTAGGAAGTTGAAGAAACTATTTGGTTTGGAGATTGCTTTTGGTATGAAAGAATATGATTGGTTCTTGAATGAAAATGCAAGATGTGGAAGGACATACACCATTGCTGGTGTGAATTTGATAACAACATCTCTAAACCTGCAGTTCATTTGCACAGATTGTAACATCTTCTGGTAGATGCTGCAATCACTAGATTTCAATGTTTGCAAAACTTTATTAACATAGTATGACATGTACATTTATTCTCTCATTCATCATGCTGTTGTTTTGAATGAGTCTGTCTATCTGGTAGTTTGAACTTACTGCAAGTCTACTCTTTAAAGGCCCAATTTTCTCATCCCAAACAGTACCAATTCTCCTAACCTTCTAAATTAAGCCCCTCCCACAATTGTCTGAAATTCACCCTCATCCAGACACAATCTCATTTTATTGCTTCAGGGTGAATATAAAAAGCTCAATGTGTAAATCAACACACTATCAGAACAGTTCGTGTTATGTAATATAAGTTTTGGTACTCTGCATTGTTTGAATTTGCAGTCAATCAAAAAGCTGAGCCAATTGAGAGTTTCTGTTACCCTATACTAGAAGTGTAGTTTGGGGTGAGAGGATTGTCCCTTTAATCTGAGAAGTCCTTACTTTACTTTGCATATTCACCTTTGTAGTGTGTATTGCCAGGGAATGACTGTACACTATGAAATAATGACTCCATGTATGACAGACTGCATGATTTTAACAGAATCAGAATTTGGATACTTTTCAATATTGACAGACAATCAAGCAAGTCACATTGAAAGAGCTGAAGTCAGCCAAGGCAAAGATTTGAAACTGGTAAAAAAAGGACAAAGTTCATAGCAATGATCATTGATTTGTAGATCTCTGTATCTTGTTTTCAAAGTGACTGCTTTGGGAAAATTTCAAGTTAAAATTTCCAAAACCATTTTGGGAATTTTTTCTGTCACATCAAAAATCTGAAAAATTAGTCTTTAATATCTTAATAAGATTTGGAGACCAAGGTTTGAAGGGAAAAATTTGATTCCCAAATAGAGTATCAAAGACTTGAAATATGGGACCTACTGCCATAGTGAATAAGCAATGGTCATGTACTGGAGAGCAAAAACAAGTGATCCACCAAAAAAATACTGGAAAAAAAGGCTTTGGGCCTTGCTGGATTTAGCCAGAAAATTTGAAGCTGAGGTGTTTAACTGAGACAAACCAATTTTGAGGGATTAAGGATTCTTTCAGTCTTATTTTTTGGAGGTGGTCTGTTCCCTCTCCTTACTCTACATACTTTTACATCAAACTTGGATACACATTCAGCTTTGATTTGTGTCAATCTTGGTTTTGGTTTCAGATATTGTGTTCATCGACTCTTGCTCGCTGCATGTGGCCGAAGGGAGTGTGATGATCGTGATCACTATGGAAACAAACGGTTAGATTTGGCTGGACCATTGCTGGCCTTTTTGTTCAGAGCCCTCTTTAAAGGCCTTCAGAAGGAAGTGAGGTTTTATGCCCAGAAGTTTGTGGATAAAGGAAAGGTGAGAGAATGAAGAATCATTAGATTTAAGATATCTTCACAGTCAGGGATTATTTACTTTAATTTGGTTATTTTATCCAAGCCACAGCTTCGATTGTTTGAAATTGCTCGTTCAGTCACATTGTTTCGTGCCTTCCTAAGTGGTCAGGCGGATGAATATTGCATCCATGTTCCGTTTGGATTTATTTTGCAATCGCATGCCGTTTGTTTGTACAGTGGAAAAGTTGCGCAGTTACAGTTTGTAGTCATTTAGGGGAATTTCCAACAGAGGCCTGCAACTTTTTTTTTTGTAGACAGCCCAGTGAATTTTCATGCCAATGGACCAATCATCTTACTGGGAACAAGCCACACCCCTAGTTCTAAAATAACAGCTTTTTTTACCCATATTGTGTAATTCAGACAGGGAATTATATGAAAAGACGAGTCAAATATTCCTTGTCCATGTTACACTAACCCCTTTTCTAGCCCTAAGCATGGTTTTGACAACAAATTGCGATTTTTCCATAGGCCTCCTAAGAATGACATAATTTGCCAGCGGCTTAATAATTTTAACAAATGGGGATTATTCCTAACAACCACTTAGTAAATTAGTATTGTGCAAGCAGAAAGGTAGATCTGAAATAAAAGGTGTTGTTCTGCATTAAGCTTCTTTGAGTTTGAGGAAAGGTGTAAGATAGGTGGAAACTGTTTCAAACATTTCATTGATATCTAAACAACTTTGAAATAATTGGTGTAATCAAGGCATGACAGAAACTAATCTCGAGAGACAACTGTACATATGAAGGGAGTACATGATGATTAATTTCTCCATTGTCTTACACACTATTTTGCCATCATTAAGTGCCCCCACAGCCTTGTCAAATTTCACACCCCACTAAAGCTACCCTCGCATGAAGCAAAGGAGTTGGCCAAGTATGGCATCACATTCACCACAGCATGACTGTTTAGATTTTGTGCTACAAGGGAAAGAAGTTAATGGGCTCTGCATCCACCCCTATTAACCCCCAAAGTGACGGAAATTACCTCTTTTTCACACCCAGTACTGAAATGGTCTAAATTGCCTTCACTTCATCCTGGGGTTAACCCTAGCCTTCAATTAACATCTCCTCTTTCATATCCAAGAAAAATAAGCAGCAACTGGTTGTTCTAACATGAGCAGTTCACACTCAAAGAGGACCTTAAATTGACCTTGTACTATGGAACTACTTTTCCTGCACAGGTCGTTCTGCTAATGGTGGTGTGCTCCCTGTAGTCCGCTATGGGATTGTGTGAAAAAGGTGTACATAAGCCGTCTGTATATGAACTATATAGGACCTGAAGCCATGGCCCTGGTAGGACCTAACCCCTGTGTACAAGCATAGTGTTAGGACGTTTTCCTTCTATTTAATGCAAAACATACCACTGTCAGGCTTTTCAAGGCTTCGATTAGTACTTGCCATGCAAGTACAGATTTCTATTTTGTTCATGTTTATGTTTAGGCATAATTTGAGATGACACATGTCTTTGTATGATTGCTACAAATGAATGCAGTGCTCCTAAAGAATAAATGTTTGCCTTTCAAGCGTCGTAAAATTTTGGATAAGTGTGTCAACCGTGATTATTTTCAAATCTCAAGATGTGTTTAAAAAATGTATTACCTGTACACTTGTGAATGAGGACTTTTGAAAGGGTATTGTAACTTGAATGATCACACTAGTTTAAGCTTATGCTGACAGTAAATGATTTGCTCTTTGAACTTAAAATTTATTTATTTTTTTTCTTGTAGGATTTTAATGTGGAACTGGCTATCAAGACGAGAACGATTACAGATGGTCTCAAATACTCCCTGGCTACTGGTAATTGGGGTGATCAGAAAAAGGCTCATTTAGCAAGAGCTGGTGTATCACAGGTGTGTCATACGTGCAAGCCATTCTATTTTAAGAGCTTTGAAAACAAAAATTATGTTATGATTTTTTTACCTTAAGTGTAAAAATGAAGTAATACAAAAAAGTGTAAAAATGAAGTAATACAAAAAAGTGTAAAAATGAAGTAATACAAAAAAGTGTAAAAATGAAGTAATACAAAAAAGTGTAAAAATGAAGTAATACAAAAAAGTGTAAAAATGAAGTAATACAAAAAAGTGTAAAAATGAAGTAATACAAAAAAGTGTAAAAATGAAGTAATACAAAAAAGTGTAAAAATGAAGTAATACAAAAAGTGTAAAAATGAAGTAATACAAAAAAGTGTAAAAATGAAGTAATACAAAAAAGTGTAAAAATGAAGTAATACAAAAAGTGTAAAAATGAAGTAATACAAAAAAGTGTAAAAATGAAGTAATACAAAAAAGTGTAAAAATGAAGTAATACAAAAAAGTGTAAAAATGAAGTAATACAAAAAAGTGTAAAAATGAAGTAATACAAAAAATAATCAGAACCGTTGTAGAGAAACAGCTTGGCAATAGTAATATCAATCTTTGTAAACACTTAGAGATTTCCACATTTAGAGATGGAAAGAGGAGTTAACCCCCAGGACTGTTGAACTTGTTCAGGTTAAGTCCTGTATGCTTGTCATGCTCAGTGGATCATCTGCTACATTTTCCATTTTGTGAGATTACAATGTTGGCATGTGTGGTACATTCAGTGTAATGCTAAATGTTGAGTATTTCACATTGTTAAGATTTTTGGTTTCTATGATAAAAGAAACCAGTGCATTCATGATTTCCCGTGTGTGTGTTAATACCTCAAGATAGGAATGTCTGAAAGTTTTCAAACTTGGTTCATGAATGCCCTGTATTAAGAAGAGGAGCCCCATTGTTTTGGTGGAGGTCAAAGGTCAAAGGTCATCTGGGGTCACAAGGGATCAAAGTCTGAAAATCTTGTTAACAGGATATCTCAATTTATGTGGATGCATTATGGTCAGAAGATGGTCCCTGTTTTCTTTGTTAAATGTCATCTTGGTCCACCAGGAATGAAAGTCTGAAAATCACATTAACCCATTATCTCTAGGTAGGAAACTTAGGTGGATTTCCTATTTGAATGTGCAATAGTCAGGAGATGGTCTCTATTGTCTGAAGTGGAGGTCTTTTCAAATGCAATATTTCAAGATAGCTGTCTGTCTCTCTGCCTATCTATCTACCTTTGGCTTTTTGTGGAGGTCAAATGTCATCTGGGGTCACTGGAGGTGAAAATGTGAGTGGAAACCTTGTCAGGTATTAACACATTTCTAAGATGGAAACTTTAAATAGATTCCATATATGGTATGTGGATGCACATTATGGTGCGAAGATGGATCCTATTTTTGTTGGCAGAGGTTAGGTCATCTGGGTAACAAATTTTTTTTTTAAACATGCTAGAATAACATTTGAGTGAGAAGAGAAGATACAGTACATGATGGCATTATGTGAAATGGAACATTTATTTATCATCAAAACCTCAATCCATTTTTCATTCTGGATGGTAAAATCAGATGATGTCACTTTACAGATATTGTTTGAACTTGCTCATCTGAGTTGGAATATTTATCAGTTTCTGGTGATTGAAGAGTTTTCCTGAGTTGGATGCAAGGCTGTAAAAAGCTCCAAAACATAACCTGTATCCCATTTCTATCTCCCACAGGTACTCAATAGACTAACATTTGTGTCCACTCTCTCACATCTAAGAAGATTGAACTCTCCATGTGGGCGTGATGGGAAGCTTGCCAGACCTCGTCAGCTACATAACACACAGTGGGGTATGGTATGCCCTGCAGAAACACCAGAGGTAAATATATTTTCCCATGCTAGACTCTTTTATGTGGTGGTTCAGATTGAGTTTTAGTGCTTTTCAAAATTTAGAAAAAGCGAAGTGGTTTTCCAAGAGTTTACAACAGGAATAACTTCAGAGTGACAATTTTGTTTTTTGTGTTTCTCAAACAGTTATTTCAAATCAAATGACATGTGTATTCTCCAACATTGTGTTTTTTACAGTGTCCTCAGATTAAATCAGTTGTATCATTTTTCTTTGTCTTCAGGGTCATGCTGTGGGCTTGGTAAAGAATCTAGCTCTCATGGCCTACATTTCTGTCGGCTCACAGCCAAGCCCCATCTTAGAATTTTTGGAGGAATGGAGCATGGAGAATCTGGAAGAAATAGCACCATCTGCTATCAACAAGTAATTCTTTGGGTTAAAATATTATTCCTTTTACATCAAATGTATTTGTTCATTAGTCAGGTTTTTCTCTGAAGGCCAGTGGGGGAATCAACCTCCTGCCAAGAACGGGTTTCTGTTGGCTAAAGTTTTTGTAAAATCACGTTTGTGGTTTGTTGTATATAAACTTTTAAACTCAAGTCTGTGCCCAATGTGTCTTACATAGTATTTTATGCAAGCTACCTAAATTGAGCAAACGTTTTGAAAATTTGCCTTTCCTCCTTTTGTTACTTAGTTATTTAGTTAGTTTTCTCCTTTTAAATCCCATCCCCTTGGTGTATACCCCCTATCCCATTAAAGAATTCCCCCAAGCGAGCATGATGACTTGCCATATGTGTAGATTGAGGTCAGCCGGTAATGCTAAATGCAGATGATGTTACAGTACAGAAAGACCACCCTCTAGTGGTGGGAAGATCATAGCAGTGTACCTTTAAGCAATTAATGTATACAGCTGATATAAGCTCCTGTTTTTGTGTTATGTACACATGTTAGTTTGTTTTGCCACCAATTCAATGGCATGTGCTGTCAATGCCCAAGTTCTATTGTTTTGTTAAAAGTGTTGTAATTGATTTTCGTGTAAATTATTTTGTAAAGTGTTTATCACACTGTCAATTTAACATATTAGTCTTATCAAGTAATATTTTATCTCCCTTGACAGTGCCACCAAAATATTTGTTAACGGGTGCTGGGTTGGTATTCACAGAGATCCTGATCAACTTATGAACACTTTGAGAAAACTTCGCAGACAGATGGATATCATTGTCTCAGAGGTTAGTATTACTTATGGTCAAGAAAGAAATTTGAATTTTTATATTTAAGAGCATTAGGGTGAAGTGGTGTAAGACAGATGACCCAACATTAATTTTAGATCTTGTACTTACAAAAATAAACTGTTCCCTTCATTATTACCTTAATTTAAACCACTTCAAATTAATGATTAGGGAATTTGCAGAGCGTGCTCAGATTATTAGGTCCTTGAGGTGGGTCACCTAGTACAATTTATGGCCTAAATTGACTTTACCTAAATACACTTGTACATACCCAGACCCAAACTGTGACATGAAGCTACTTGACTTAATCTGTCAAGAGTTGAAACTCTCCTTAACACCCAATCAATGCAAGAATCTCCATCAGGTGGTGACTGTTTAAATTTAGTTTTTACTCCTCAATTTTAACCATGTGGTATATTCTAGCAGTGTTCACAGTCTCTTTTCAAGTAGTGAGGCAGTGAATTGTTTTCTTTACTCTATTTAATATGCAGAGCACCACACACAAGGGTTGTAAGCACCACACACAAGGGTGGTAAGTGCCACACACAAGGGTGGTTAGCACCACACACAAGGGTGGTAAGCACCACACACAAGGGTGGTTAGCACAGTGAGAAGCATTCCATTGCTTGGAAGTGGTGAAATCAGATAGCTGTACACTGTTGAACATTAACAAGTACATGTATCCTGTATATTTGACACGTAGGTAAAATGAGTAGACAAAGTGAGAGATCAGTGCAATGATCTCTATAAGTAACATTAAACAAAATCAGTCACTGAAATAAGATCTGATTGTTCTTTGCCGACTTAGAGGTCAAATACAAAGGTGACTTGATTGCTTGTCGGCTTTGACTTCATTCACCATTTTGAAGTCAAGCTGCTCAAAAAATTTCCAGTCCACCACATGAGTTCACCAGTTTACCAATTAGCAAGTTGCAATGGAATGCACTTTACGTGATTTAAATCAGAAGTTGTGAAATATAATGTGTCTGTTTCTTTTTGCCAGTAGGATATGTTCTGTACATATCTTTTTTGTTATCTTCATGACAGGTCTCAATGGTACGAGATATCAAAGAAAAGGAAATTCAGATTTACACAGATGCTGGAAGAATATGTCGCCCTCTACTTATTGTTGAAGACCAAAAGCTTTTGTTGAAGAAAAGACACATTGATATGTTGAAGGAGAGAGAGTATAACAATTACAGGTGAGAGAAATGATTATGTAACGGCAATATGTTGATGAGAACGAGGTATAACACATGAATTTGTTATACAGTATGTACGTAAAAAATAATTAACTTCCTCAAGTTCCTCTGATGCATTGCTATTTGATTGACAGCTTTCTTTGTTCCTATTGTTAAGTCTGTGTTGGCTAAGTCCCTTTTAAGGCTCAATTCTCTCACTCCAAACAGTACCAATTCTCCTAATCTTCTTACTTAAGCCCCTCCCACAATTGTCTGAAATTCGTGCTCATCCAGATACAATCTCAGTTTATTGCTTCAAGGTGAGCAAAGAAAAACTCAATTTATATAATCAAAACACTCTCAGTACCATTCATGCTGTGTAATATAAGCTTTGTACTCTGTATTGTTTGAATTAGCTGTCAATCAAAGAGCTGAACCAATTGAGAATTTTGGTACCCCATCCCAAAATTGTAGTTTGGGGTGAGAGGTTTGGCCCTTTAAATGAAATGTCCTCCTTTCTTTTCCAAGTAATCCTGAGACAAGAGGTCATTGTTTTTATACTTGCTTTAGGATGAGATTTGCTCCATCAGTAATCAAAGTTTAAAGCAAATTTTCAGTAAAATGAAAAACAACAAACATTTCAGTAATGTACCTGATTTTTGTTCTCATAATTACATCATCACAAGAAATGTTTTCTAAGTCTACACCTCTCTATCAATTCTTGCACATTTGCCCATAATTGTGAAATCTGTCTGATAGGAAAGTTATAGAATTTGTTGCTGACTTAAAATATTGAGCTCCACATGCATAACCACTAATGGTTAAAATTTTATGTTTGCATAACCATGATGGCTGGCAGTGAAAAGTAAACGAGAAAAGAAAGAGGGAAGAGGTGTGTCCTGTCAATGTTACATGGAGAATGTATTATTAATCCTAGGTGATGCAGTTAATTAGTATATGCAAATGTCTTTGTTAAATTTGTCTGCTGTGTGAATAATACTGTGAATTTCATCGTGTGGTAGCGTTTATCAAAATATTCTCAGTGAATTATGTAAAAGGAGTTGACCAATGTTCTGCCCACAGCTGGCAAGAACTTGTTGCAAGTGGTGTCGTGGAATACATTGATACAATGGAGGAAGAGACTGTGATGATGGCGATGTCGCCAGATGACCTCAGGGACAGTGGCGCCATTTATTGCTCAACGTACACCCATTGTGAGATTCATCCATCCATGATCCTAGGGGTGTGTGCCTCCATTATTCCATTCCCAGATCACAACCAGGTAAGAACATCACACCAACACTAATGTATTATATAGTGTCAGTGTGATGAAAAGTAAAAGTTCAAATTTGGTTTTGAATACCAAAATTTCAGGTGTGGTTCAAATCTTTTTCAAGTCTCTCCCCCTCCCCCCAGTTGCCTCCTACAACAGGCTAGGATTACAGTGGGCATGTTCTACAACCCACATTTCACAGGGATTGGAAGAACAAGAGTTATGGAGCTAGTAAGTTGAAGTTACAACACACCAGCATGAATGTGTTATACAGCAAATAAAACGATGTAAAGCTGGGGAGAAAGTTAACCCAGAAGAGGCAAAGATGGGGTACAACTCAAAAGAATTGTGTCTGGACAATAGCAAATTTAAGAGTCATGTCAAAATTTTTTGTAAAGGTAAACTTTCCATGAGGAAATTAAGAATGACAGAATGGTCAGTGTGCTCTAGTAGGGTTTTCAAATTTGACTAAAAGGTATGGAGAGAGAATTCTTTTTGGTGATACCAGATAGGTAACCCATATCAGTCAACCATTGTGACTGGAAGCCTTCTACCTACTTGGTCTGAATATATTTAAAGACCATGTCAAGGTTGCCAAGCTGCAGCTCCCTTAGCCAAATCTCAGCATCTCACATAGCCAAATCTCAGCATCTCCCTTTGTCTAATCTCAGCAGCTTCCTTGGCCAAATCCCAGCAGCTCCCTTAGCCAAATCTCAGCAGTTCTCTTGACAAAATCTCAGCAATTCCCTTAGCTAAATCTCAGCAGTTACCTCAGCCAAATCTCAGGAGTTCCCTAAGCTAAATCTCAGCAGTTACCTTAGCCAAATCTCAGCAGTACCCATAGCCAAATCTCAGCAGTTCCCTTAGCCAAATCTCAGCAGTTACCTTAGCCAAATCTCAGCTGTTACATTAGCCAAATCTCAGCAGTTCCCTTAGCAAAATCTAAGCAGTTACCTTAGCCAAATCTCAGCTGTTACATTAGCCAAATCTCAGCAGTTCCCTTAGCCAAATCTCAGCTGTTACATTAGCCAAATCTCAGCAGTTCCCTTAGCCAAATCTCAGCATCTCCCTTAGCCAAATCTCAGCTGTTACATTAGCCAAATCTTAGCAGTTCCCTTAGCCAAATCTCAGCAGTTCCCTTAGCTAAATCTCAGCAGTTCCCTTAGCTAAATCTCAGCACTTACCTTAGCCAAATCTCAGCTGTTAAATTTGCCAAATCTCAGCTGTTACATTAGCCAAATCTCAGCAGTTCCCTTAGCTAAATCTCAGCAGTTACCTTAGCCAAATCTCAGCAGTACCCTTAGCCAAATCTCAGCAGTTCCCTTAGCCAAATCTCAGCAGTTCCCTTAGCCAAATCTCAGCAGTTCCCTTAGCCAAATCTCAGAAGTTCCCTAAGCCAAATCTCAGCTGTTACATTAGCCAAATCTCAGCAGTTCCCTTAGCCAAAACTCAGCAGTTACCTGAGCCAAATCTCAGCAGTATCCATAGCTAAATCTCAGCAGTTCCCTTAGCCAAATCTCAGCAGTTACCTTAGCCAAATCTCAGCAGTTCCCTTAGCCAAATCTCAGCAGTATCCTTAGCCAAATCTCAGCAGTTCCCTTAACCAAATCTCAGCAGTTCCCTTAGCTAAATCTCAGCAGTTCCCTTAGCTAAATCTAAGCACTTACCTTAGCCAAATCTCAGCTGTTACATTTGCCAAATCTCAGCAGTTCCCTTAGCCAAATTTCAGCTGTTACATTAGCCAAATCTCAGGAGTTCCCGTAGCCAAATCTCAGCTGTTACATTAGCCAGATCTCAGCAGTACCCTTAGCCAAATCTCAGCAGTTCCCTTAGCCAAATCTCAGCAGTTCCCTTAGCCAAATCTCAGCAGTTACCTTAGCCAAATCTCAGCAGTTCCCCTAGCTAAATTTCAGCAGCTTTCTATGCCAAATCTCCTCAGCTACAGCAATGCTTTGTTGCTTTATCCATTGCAATAGCAAGATAGTAATCTATGTATCATTTACAGCACAAAAGCATGACAGAGGCAGTTGCAGTCTAATGTTTTGACATTTTCCTTTTACAGTTAGCATAGAACATGACAATTTCCTGTTGGTAATTGTATTTGCTGGGGTCAAGATTTGGGTTCATCTTATTGTATTTGAAGAGCAAATTAAAATGCAGGTTATTCTTACTCATGCTAGGTTAAATGAACATGAGGGAAAAAAATTAAGCCTTGCTGACAATAGCTGACAATTGTTATTGCCATATTGTCTGACATTCTGAGGAAACTTAACAGTGCATTAAGGAATAATAACCATAAACTTTGAACATGTATGTCTTCTATCTATTTTATCTTCAACTTTAGTCCCCCCGTAACACCTACCAGTCAGCTATGGGCAAACAAGCCATGGGCATGTACATCACTAATTTCCATGTTCGAATGGACTCCCTCTCTCATGTCCTCTACTATCCCCAAAAGCCCCTAGTCACTACCAGGTCCATGGAATTTCTACGTTTCCGAGAGCTGCCTGCTGGTATCAATTCAATTGTAGCTATTGCTTCCTACACTGGATACAACCAAGAAGATTCTGTCATCATGAATGCTGGTTCCATTGATCGGGGTCTTTACAGGTGGGCTGTTTTGCTTATTTTGGACAGCACATGATTTTCTTGAAAACTGATTCATAGATTTTCTTCTTACTTTCATGGTATGCTAGTTCTTTAAAGTAGTCCAGTCTCTTGTGCCTGTTATGTGACTAATTTCCAAAGAAAAACCATTGTAAGAAAATTTCTTTCATTTAATGTGTAAAACCTGTTGCCAGGATATTCCTACACAGTAAATCTGGAAGGAAAGTTGCATTATATGATATTAAGTTGTAAGTGTTGTCTAGCTGCAAAGAAAACCAGTGCATCCTGTAGTTTTCAGAAGTTGGTGGTTGGTACTAATTCAATTGAGTCAAATCGGACACCAACGGAGAGGGATCAACACCACTTCTTCAATAGCTAGTGTTGTAAAGTTGACAAGACAATTGTATTCTGTGAGTGGTAGTCAAAATCTGTGGTGTGGCCATCCCACATTAAAGAATTCCAGGGAATCTCTGAGATACTCTCATGGCATTTTCTTTTATAATATCCATTACCTTCTCATCCCAGCATTTTCTTTTATAATGGTCATTCATTACCTTCTCATTAAAGCTTGCTTCATGCTGTTGTCCCTTAAAGTGCTTTCACAGATATTACAAGCCTGAGCCTTTAAGATTGAATTTTCATTTTTTTTCATGCAGATCTGTTTTCTATCGTTCTTACAAAGATTGTGAGACTAAAGACCATGATACTGAGGAGATGTTTGAAAAACCAGACAGAGAAACTTGTCAAGGTGAATATAACTTAGATATTAGACAGCAAGTTTTCTTTATCTACCCAGTTGAAACCTGTGCCAGTCATGGAGGCTGTTGATGTATTTTCAACCTTGAGGAGGTTACCTCATTTTAAAACAAAATGGAATTTATGAATGAATTTATGAAAATAGGCAATTTCTCAAATATTGAAAGGAACATGTCCCTTTGGGGTCACAGCCCATACTTGTAATGCTTTGAACAATTCACCTCTCCTCCAAAGTGTCATAAGCACTTCCTTGTGAAGATGTAAATCCTCAGGTTATATTAGCCAAGACCATATACCACTGAGGACAGTACTGTGCAACCTGAATACACTTCTCTATGTTCTGTGCAGTGTGGGCTACAGTGAATCTCTTAAAGATTTTGATTTTTAATTTTAAGTGAAATGAAGTAGTACTACCAGTAAATCTCAACAATAAACACCAGTAAAAGCTTAATCATCTCAAAAAATTTTGCACAAGAACAGATATGGAAGGTGCATCATTTGAAATGTTGAAAGTTTGGGTGAACAAATTATTTTGGAGCAACAAATAACTGAACTCCTATTTGTGTACCACACTGCCTTATTGTGAATAATCAATCACCCTGTGCGAAGAAGTACAAATCTTAGAGGTAAATTTTCACTGTGAAACACGAACTATTTCCCTTTACCAATTGTGAATTGCGTACATACATGCATTGAAGATATATGTAAGGTGCTTTCCCCACAAAGGCTCAAAGTGCTTTACAAAACAAATCTTAAATTAAAGAGACCTAAATAAGTTTTTAGTCTAGATTTAATTGTTGGTGAATTACAGAACTCAAGTGGAAGCTGATTTGCAGATAGACAAAAAAATGGTGGTCACCATAACTAGGAGAAGTTTGAGGTACTAACAAATATTGTTTGCTCGCTGACCTTAGACCAGGTCTGATTTGATAAGGTTGGCCCAGCTCTTTGATTCGTGATTTATATAATATTATCAGTACTTTAAACTGAATACGAGACTCAACTGGGAACCAGTGTAGAGAATTCAACAAAGTGGTAATGTGCCAGGTAAGCTTTGGACATTCGGAAACAACACCAACAGTTATATTAAGAACCCTCTGAATGGGTTTTACAGCAGAAAAGGAAGGCCAATTAACAGTGAGTTACAGTTAACAACTTTAGATACAACAAAGGCATAGGCAAGGGAATTATGGGAATTATGGTTATCCCAAATGCAAAATATGTTTGATGAGCTGAGTTTAGTCCTACAAACCTTTCTATTGCAAAATGAGTATATTTAAATCTTTGAGAATATTAATTGAAACTGAGTGAGTGGTGTTGGTAAAGTGAGTCCTTGGAAGGAGCACAGCAAACAACTCCATGAGTAAATTGCACCAAAAGGGGGGGGGGGGGGAGATGGGGGTGGGCAAGAACCTGTGTTATTAATGCTAGCTATCAGAACAGCTGCGCTGGAAATTCTGTTATATTCTGTATTGTAGTGGCTCATTCAAGTGTACTAAACCAGGTTGAAGCTGAATCAATATAAGTGGTGGACCCCAGGTGAAGAGGAGTCTAAAGAGAGTATGCATAACAAAACTTGAGTTTTTGAAAACATTAAGTTACTGGCCTTTAAACAGGCTACTATGTCAACAAACTGGGAAAATATCACAAATAGTTCAGTTTTTCCTTCTCAACTTCCTGCCAGAATTAAATGAAACAGTTTACTAGAATGGATAGTGTGGATAGCACTGCAAAATTTCAGGCTAATTGACCATAAGTCCTTAGTGCTCAAATAAATGCCCGTGTTCCTGTCAAGTGGAGGGGGTAATTTGTCCCCCTCTTTCCTGAAGAAGGAGAACAAGTAGGGTAAAACACCCCCTTTTCATTTCCATGAAAATAATTTCAGCACCTGGGTTTCTTAAATATTTAAGAAGAGGAAACCTTTGACCCCATGTTCCAGCCGACACAAATAGCCTTTAAAACCCTTCAGATTGCACCTAACAGGGCCTGAAGCAAACTTTTACCTCCCTGAAACCTCCTGTAACTTTGGTCAAGGGCAGCATCAATTTGGACTTGGGGCTTGGCAGTAATAAATCCCCCAATTTTTCAAGTTTCTGGCAGAATCCCTGTCTTTGCATGGCACCTCTTAGCCGTGCTCACAATAAGAACAATCCTGGTTCAGAATGAATACTATAACTAGGTTTGAGTTTGTTAGCTGATTATGTGAGCTGCTTGTTTTGTAGGTATGAGGAATGCTGTCTATGACAAACTTGAAGATGATGGTATAATAGCCCCTGCTACCAGAGTATCAGGAGATGACGTACTTATCGGAAAAACATCACTTGTTAGAGAGAATGATGATGAGGTGAGGTTACTTGTGTTTAAGTTTAAGCTCTGCACATACCATCTCCATTATTTGTGACTCTGCAACAACAATTTGCATCAATTGTAGACATTTGTGGTACACCAACCACATCCAGCTATAATTGAACAAATTGAACGTGTTCATCACATCATGCTGACAGCCTATTACATGATGAACTGTGGTCACAGAGTTAGCAACATGGCCAGGACTTCAGCTGATTCGTCATCTTGTTGCTTGGTGTTGTTTGTTGTTGTAGTGGTGTGACCTGGGCATCAAAGAGATAATTAGTTTGGTAGAAAAAAGAATCTTTGCTCCAGCACTTTTATTTTCTTTTCTAAACTAATTGTTAAAGAGACATTGACCTTAGTGTTTGCACGGGGTACCTGGGTACCCGACCGACATTCTTGCTACTCGGGTTGAAAATTACTACCTGGGTAGCGTTTTTCTATGATTTCTTTTTGATTTTCACAAAATTACATGGTTATTGAAAGTAGCAAATCTATTAACCCACAGGCATTTACAATTATTTGAAATGAAGTTGCTTGTTTGTTTCCGTAACATGCTTTTGTTACATTGCACTTTTCCAGAAACGATTCCCGCGATGTGTGTTTCTAACATCTGCTCCTATATATACCATTTGACGAAACAGCATAGGCCTATGTACTATACTGTGCATAGCCCAGCCTGCGGGACGGACAAAAGATATTGCAAGGTTTATGACCGGGTACCCAACGGTTAATTCATCGGGTATCCGGGTATGAATTCCCTACCCGGTGCAAACACTGATTGACCTATCTTTCCAGTCTTAAGAAATGTTATTTTAGTGTTAATTGCTGTTGAATGAATATCTCTTAATTAGTGTCGGGTAACAAAATTCCATTTTTAAATGAATGACAAGACAATCTCCTCTACATGATGACCCATCGTAGTGTAGACCATGGTGACCTAACATGAATCCATGACGGAATATTTATAATGTTCAACCAATTTGTATCATAGGAAATGCATTCCTTCTAACCTAGCACTGTCAAATATGATACATTCCTTAAAGTACTAAGCTTGAAAGATACACATCACAATTTAGAAATTTATCCTTTTGAATCGTACACCCATCAACATGAAGCTAGTGTTTGACTGTACCATACCCAATCGTATCGTAGAATGTTGGATAGCTGTTGATATAGCAGTGTTTACACATGAATACAGTACATAACAGTATCACACAGTGATTTAAGATTGGTCACACATTCAGGAATGGTCAGGAGTATTATCTGGGCAAACTTAAAGTTATAAAAGTTAAATTGTTCACAAGCAGGTGTGTTTTCTGTGTATTACAATTACTCTAGTTGTCTAAAAGGAAAAAGCCTAGGTTTACCTGAACACTACTGATTGCAGTAAAAGCAACAAGGCCCAGCAGCCCAGGTAGAATTTGTCAAGGCAGTAGTTAAATTTCCATTAATTTGAGGACTGCTTTTTACTGGCTTAGTCCTATTGAGGACAGATCACACTGAACGTTACAGGCCACAGAATTTATAGGCACAGATGTAATGATTGTTAGTTCTGATCTGTGGAAATCAGCTGTTCACACATTCCAAAAGTTTAATTACTGAAACCCTTCCTTCTCATCCATTAAAGGCAGTAGTATTGAATATTCATTAATGCACAGATATGTGATTTGTTGAATTTTGATATATTTTAGGCTTTTGAAATTCTTTAACAAATCTAGCTAATTTGACTAGCTTCTGGAAGCATTTCATTTTTGTTGATTATAAGTCAGTGCGCAATTGTGGCGCAGAATTATTGTGTAAAAATTGTTAAAAGAAACTCTGATTTTGGCTTTAAGTTATTGCCATGAAACTAATTTAAAGTAAAGCTCCAGTCTAAAATTTTTCAAATACATATTATAGAGCATTAAAAGAGAATTCAAATAGTCCAACTACCATCTTTGCTTTGTAGAACATCCCTGAACTGAGATATAAAATGTTGAAGTTAAAAATGGTAATTTGTCACATCATTGTTGTACTAAAGTTACAGTCTTTGTATTTCTTTGTTTTCTTGTAAAAGTTCTGCAACTTGTACTAATATGTGAAACCACTCTTACTCTTATTGAATGGTGAATTTAGATCTCTCCGTGCAACATGAAACATTCAAAGTCATAGTAACATTAATCTCAAAGGAAAACAAGGCATGTAATAAGAGTTGTACAACAAGGAAATCACAAATTATTGTGAAATGGACTGTTTTGATGTAAGTAAATAAATTTCAACATTAAATATCTCAACAATAGAAAGAGCTATGACAATGGTAAGCTGGATGAGCAACCTCCAGAAACATATATATTTTTAAAATTCTTGACATGAGGTACTTTTTAACTTGGGTTGCTCTCTTTTGTGAGGTAATTACTGCTTCTTGCAGTGATTGCTATTAAAACTATCTGCAAGTAGAAGTACTACTAAGTGGGTGGATGGCATAGTCTAATGCAGTTTAATAGAGCTTGTAATTGTAAGTTTTGAAATGCTGATATTTGCAGGATCAGAGGAACTGGCTTTTCATTGATGGCATTGTTAACTTTACTTTCCTATTAGTAAGCCCGAAGTAACTTCTGGTGTGATGAAGATGAACCCTTAACATGCTGAATTTATTTGAGGGCTTTCTCCAGTATTCCTTCAACAAAACTATAGTTTCATTTAATTCCTCCACTATTCCCCTTCAGCCTTCAACCTTTGCCCAATCTACAACGTTAGTGTAGGGAGCTTGTAAAAGATACTCTTTTAACATACTAGCAGTATAAATATTTTGAACTGCCCCAACAGTAGTATTTGCCACTACTGGAATGATAATGCTTGAATTAAATCCACTGTAAAGTAAAGGAGAAACAGTGAATTTTTTTAATTGGGAAAACGGACATATTGATGAGGCAGATTGCTAAATTGCCTTCATCATATACAGTAATAATAAGATTCATTCTTTTTTTACTTTCACATATGGTTAAATCTCATAATGATTTCAGGTGCATGGTAGACATTTCACAGGAGGGGGGGGGGGGGGGGCAGATGGTGTGTGCCCTGAAAATTTATGCAAATATTTTGCCCTATTGGCAGTCACTGTGGTCTGTGGCTCTGCTCCCTTGCTCTGAAAATACAAGTGTCAGTCCCTGAAATATGCATTTTCCCAGCTCTGGAAGGGATGCAGCCCCAGACCCCTGCCTTGTACACCAATGGAAATGACTAGCATTTCAGATTGACCAGGTTTGGGGTTATTTCTTTTCATCCAGCTTGAAGGAAGCAGCAACAGGTACACTAAGAGAGATTGCAGTACTTTTATGAGGAGGAGTGAGACAGGTATCATTGACCAGGTTATGGTTAGCATTAACCAGGAAGGGTACAAGTTTTGTAAACTCAAGGTTAGTAATTGATGAATTTCTTTTTAGGATTTGTAAGCAGCCTTGAACATTTAATTAATGGTTTAACCTTTCTTCTTTTGCTCATTATGAAGAAATAGATTGATATATTAATCAGTTCTGTCTCTTTCTTTTTAAACTGAGGTAGGTAGTCATAATTGACCCTTGTCGACACTGATTCTGTAGAAGACTTCATCCAACATGGTTTTTCCTACACCCAGGAGGTTTCAGGCTGTAGCTACTCTCCAAAGCCATTCTACAAATTTGTTATAGTTTGTGGTTACTTGATTTTTGAATGGTGATTCAACTCGAGTATTGGATACAAAATTGGTGGAAAACTTTACAGAATTTAGCAAATTATTTTATTTGAAGCCATCTAAAATTAAAAAAAAACTAGAGCCAATTCCAGGAAAGATTTACTTTCTCCTCTGCTACAGAAAAAGTTGAATAAAATCCTGCATTTATCCTGTAATTAATTGCACTATTTACATAGGTGAATGACAGCATCAAAATGTGACTGCTCAGAGCTAACAACAATTGATAAATAATATGTAAGAAGTTACAAAGTCATTTTAGTGACTTTCTGTTCACTGGTTTTAGAGCAACCAAGGCTTGCCAGATGAGTTTGACTTGCTATTTCATTCTTTTTCCAGGTACGATCTGTAAGGACACCTCAGATTGGTGACAAGTTTGCTAGTCGGCATGGACAGAAGGGTACATGTGGTATTAAGTACAGAATGGAGGTTTGTAAAACTTTATTGTCATTATGGAGAATTGCATTTGTATTTATATTTACTTTAAGAGGTATTTTGTATATTTTTGCTCCCCATAAGAAAGAACCTATGTGCCATTCAAATCCAAGGAATGTACACAATTTTATTGCATTTTTGTTGACTTTAAACGTGAAAAAATGTTTGTGCAATGACAGAGTTGCAGAAAAAAATATAATATCTCAGGAAGGGAGGTAAATTTTCCTACATAGATCTTTTCTGTATATTCATCTACTGAAAGGTGCATGTTTTCCTTCCAGTTTCCAAACATCCCCTCCAGATGCCTAATGTCCTTGGAAGGAACCGTCCAGCTTACCAACTCTTTGCACTTATCCATGTGAATCTGTTTAGAATTAAGATATCAGCACCAATAGAAATCAATATATATATGCTTATCTGAAACAGGACATGCCTTTTACATGTGAAGGAATCACACCTGATGTAATTATCAATCCTCACGCTATTCCAAGTCGTATGACCATCGGCCATTTAATTGAGTGTCTCCAAGGAAAAGTGTCGGCCAACAAAGGAGAGATTGGAGATGCTACACCATTCAATGATGCGGTCAATGTACAGAAGATCTCTAACCTCTTGCAGGAGTATGGATATATGGAGAGAGGAAATGAGGTAATAGATAATGAAATTATTATGGCAGAATTTTACTGCTTGTGTCTGTCAGAAGGGGGATTATTTGTTTTATCCTTTCCAGAAGAAGTTGGATAAAATTCCCCTCCCCCCTCCTTTCCATTTCCATAAAAATTAGAAAATTGTCAATATCTTGGTTCATCAAAAAGGAGACATGTTTGCAGCAATGTTTTAACTTACGTATATAAATGACCTTTAAAACCCTTGCACCTTACAGTGGTCTTGAAGCAAGCTCTTGTCCCCCTAAACTCTTAATGTAAGCCTTAAACCCTTAACTTTAGCGTAGGACAGCATTACTATGGACTTGAGTTTTAGCAATAATACCCCCCCCCCCCTCCTAGTACGTTTCTGGCGGTATCCCTGGTGTGATGGATCCATGGTTGGCTGATTGGAGACATTTTTGTATGAGTTGTTGCAACTGGGTTAGTGAAGGTAGACCTCAAATGGACCATGTTTATATGTTGAACTTAATGTGAAAGATATTTATGCAAAGAACTAAGTGGAACTTAGTAGTTATTATTGTTTTATGGGGGGTGGGGGAATGGAATGGAGGGAATTCTTTATTTTACATGCCATGTCATAATTGTTCAAAATGCTGGTTATTTTATCGGTTTCAGGTTTTCAAATTGCTGCTTTTAGAGTGCTTGAGAAATTAGAGTACTGGACTAGCTGTAGCCAATTTTGATTTTTACCTTGGATTTGGCATTTGACATTAAGCTTTTGGCAAATAGACTGGTAAATATGTTTGTGAAGGTAAAACATTAATGTATTAGAGAAACTTTTGCATAGGTGTTATCCACTTTATTATCATGTTGGTAGCATATTCAGAAGATTCAGGGACAAAGGGAAAATTCACCTATTGCAGTAGCCAAAATGACTCAAGACATATTTTGATGAGGGCCTCTTAAGCGTGGTAAAATGTTTTACAAGAATTCCCTGTCTACCTTCATAAATAATTGTCTATCATTGCAATAAATATATTTGCTGTGGTCTCCAAATGATACTAGGAACCTTTTTGGGTGTATTCCCCTCATAACATTTGATAACCACAGCCCACCTAACCCTAACCCTAACCCTAACCCTAACCCTAAGTCCGATCTTTTTAGCAGAAACATTTTTTAGCAGTTGCTTTTGTGTGTTTTACATGTAGTACTTCAAATTACAATTCGGAATATGTTGGCTGTTTCTACCACAATATCATCAAGATTCTGATCTGTTTTGTAAATTCATGGCAGTTGATATATTTCTTTTACTTGTTTCATCCTTGTCTCATCAGGTTATGTACTGTGGTTTCACAGGACGTAAAATAGCCACTCAGATCTTTTTGGGTCCTACCTACTACCAGCGTTTGAAGCATATGGTAGATGACAAGATTCATTCCAGGGCCAGGGGCCCAGTTCAGATATTGAACAGACAGCCCATGGAAGGTAGATCAAGGTAAAAAAGTAATCATCATGTTAAATTAAAAAAAAAAAAAAAAAACAGTAAGTAAAATGATTTGAGTCAGATATTTCATCCTGTTTATAAGTCATGTATTAGAAAGGCCAAATCTTTTTTTGAAGAATTTTGGCTGATCCAGTTGAGGGTACAACAGGTGTAACCATGCCTTCATTGACTGTTGTACCTGTTTTAAAACTTAAAATGTGTCAAATGTAGCACCATTTTTTCTTCTTTGCCCTTTTCCAATGGCAAAAAGTCATCAAGGGCTGGGGGCAGGATTTTTCTTCTTTGACCACTTCCCAGGATAGCGATTGATTTTCCATCACCTGGAAACTTCCTGGATATGTCCCTGAACAGTAGTGACATTTGTGTCTGTACTCAGATGACATGTTAAATTCTCTTTATAGAAATGTTGTTTTACATGTCAGTGTAGAATGATTACACACCCTTTTGCTGACAATTACTTTTAATTGTTAGTTCAGAGTTATCAAGGTGATGAAATCAACATTTTGCATAATAGTGGCACATATTTCTCAATTATTGTAATAACAGTTGTCCAAGTAACATTTATGATGATTTGGTATATCCTACTATAATTTCATATTGATGGTCTGATTTTATCATCTCAGTCCATCAAATGTATTGAGTTATTGTGACACTAGCCAGTGGATGAAATTTCTTTAGAGCAAGGGAATGTGACTTGATAAGTGGTCAATGACTTTGGGAATTTGAGAGCATGCTTTTTGGGTTGGGGGCAGGCAGGAGACATTGAGTTTTCGCACATTAGAAAAGTGATGATTGCTAAGTGTTGCTAAGAATGTTTACATTTTGAAGTTAAACTTTCAGATGTTAGAGGCTTGGTGTGACACCTCTGCTATAACAACTGTAACTGCAAGAGAATTTTGCTTAGTCTGACCCTGGAAGCTTATATTTGGGGAAATATTTGTGGAGTAGTTATTTTGAGAGGAACAAGTTTATTTACAATTTACGTGTTACATTGTAGTGTACAAAATTTGTCCAGAAGGAATGATCTTGTGGGATTAATTGATGATAAGTATACTTAATTACTTGAGACTCACCCCACAAGAGTTGCCACACTTCGTCTCGGCGCCGAAGTCGAGCGGGATACCGGCCAGTTGGTTCGAAAGGCTGTATCTGCTTGTTGGGTACCTTTCCGTTTAGTTTCTTTCTCACAATAAATTTTACTACACTAAAATACACTACTACGCCGCTGTGCCTATCTGGCGCACGCACGTGCAACTATAAATAAAACATACTACGCAACATATACTGTACAAGCTATAACTAGCAAAGCTTAAATCTTAATATGACTACGCCGCTTGGCCTGAGTTTGCTGGGTTTTGACCTGAGTGGCTGTAATACTATGACCGCCCAAAACCAATAACCAACTTGCAGACCATTAAAATATATATACTAAATATTAAATACCGACAATTTTTGCAGCGTCTGCGATGTAAAACGTAAAGGTTTCTCCCAAGAGGCAGCCTTGTCTTTCTCCTGCTAGTCGAAACAGCAAGTGTGCTTCTTAACTCTAAACGCACATGCAAGCACAGTACACTAAGACTATATACAGGTGCACATACCAAGACTTTGCATAACAAATAGTACTTAAGATTCTGCTGCGAGTGGCGGTGTATTTACAGCTAATATGTACAGCAGGTAAGCTTACTGAAACTTTCCTGAAATGAAATAGCGCCACTACAATCTCTATGTTTTGATGAAAAAATTTACCCCTCAAGAGTTTATTGAAGTGTTTTTGAGGATCTGTAACATACTGTATTGCATGGGTGCTGTCTCTACCCACTTGTTATTCAGTGTAACAATGCAAACACTTAAGATATCAGCAGAGAAATAGCACTCACTCCTTCGGAAGTTGTGAAATGCCAAAATATTTGAAAGAGACTGAAAATAGCATTAGGGAGGGTGATTTGAAAGAAAATAGTGCGGAATGCAGAAGGAAGACAGCTGTCATTGGACTGTTGGATTTATTAGAAGATGTCATGGATCTGCATCTAGTTGGTTAATTATTTCTGCTTTACTATTAGTTTCAGTATGGTGCACAAAGATTATGTACAGCACTTGGTGTTACAGTGTTATTGTTAAAATTGTTCTCCATGCATTTGATCATTTTTGAACATGAAATGCATCAGGATATTAACAATAGATGCAAAACACCTAAGGAGGACTGTGTTTACATGAAATATCATCAGCTACAATATGGAAACTTTGTCTCCTTAACATTCACAAAGTATTGAGATTCTGCATCATTGGTGCTCTAGTTTTGATTGTTACATGGAACTTTTTGAAATACTGCTGTACTTTTACATCTTATCAGGGACGGTGGCCTTCGATTTGGAGAAATGGAACGGGATTGTCAGATTGCCCATGGAGCAGCTCAGTTCCTGCGTGAACGTTTGTTTGAGGTGTCTGATCCTTATCGTGTTCATGTGTGTGACATCTGTGGTCTGATAGCTATTGCAAACTTAAGGAACATGACGTATGAGTGTAGAGGCTGTAAGAATAAAACATTGGTGAGTGGTCTCTATCTTTGCACACTGATGTGGGTGGGATCTAAAATATTACTTTGAGTGACACTGTGCTTTATTGCCCTTTTTGGATTCTACTCCTTCCTATATTAAAACTTGATTGGAACAAAAGTTTTTATCCAACTGTAAAAAGAAGAAGAAGAGCTGCTGGGAAAGCATTTATGCATTTATGATTTTTTTTTCCACATTGTTAAAAAAATACAGACTGAAGAAACAAAGAAATGGAAAACTGCTATATTCTTAACAACAAAGGTCACTTTTGTATCTTATTTACAAAATAGATGACAGAAATGTCTCTTTCTCACCAATAGATTATTAGTAGCATGAATGTTCTTTACAATTAAATTTCAGGTTTCACAGATCCGTATGCCTTATGCTTGCAAACTCCTATTCCAGGAATTAATGTCAATGAGCATTGCTCCAAGGATGATGGTGAGACCTATTGAACAAAAGGTAAATACTCCTGATTTACTCTGATGAAATTCTAAATGCTTAATTGCATTAATTATTTATGTAGTGGCAGCATATTTCTAAGCATTCAAAGTTAGTTTCTCCATGTTTAGCCATTTGAAAGCTGAAAACTGAAAAAGATAGTTGTGAGAGAATACTCTGTTAACAGTTTCAGAGTAGTTGTGAGTTTTCTTGTTTCAAAATAATTTATCTGAATAACTGGTTTTCATCATTTGTATGTTCATGTGTTGCTTTGCTCATTGGTTTGTTTTCATTTGTTCCATCTTGTTCTCTCTCATTCTTACACACTTATCTTCTCTTTGAGTTAGTTTGATGGGGTTTTACGGCCTAATTTCCAACCAATTGGTTCTTCAAGTCAAGCCTTTATTCCAGCTCTGTTCTTGAGATACCTAAATTGAGGGTTCTGTGTATCAATATTGATGCTTTTCCCCATGACTTTCCAAATAAGAAGTTCCCATGGCTTCTCCTCTTTTTCTGTAAAATAACATAAAATCTGAGGTGACAAAAAAATCAGTTGTGAAATTACAAGTGAGAATACATTTTGATTTTACATTGATTTTCAGGGAGAATGGAAAATTGTTTATTAGGTGAAAATTTGTTGTGACTTTTGAAGACTTTACACAATTCCACTGAATTTCAAAAATTTTCTGAGACTAAAACCAAATTTTTATGACTTACCCATGTTTTCCTTGACCAGGAGAACCCCTTTAAAATTGTTGATATAGGATGTCCATGTGATGCAACATTGTTTTAATAGGAAGCAAGTGAAGGCACTAATGAAATGCACTTTCATGTCAGTGTTCACACCAAGGTTCCCTGAGCACCCGACTTCTAAAATGCTGCAAAAATTTAAATTTTTGTACCAGAAATTTCCACATTTTTTACTTTCTAATGTGTGCAGGTTATCCCCAATGTGGGTCTCTCCCTCTTTAAATTTGAAAATCCTTCCTAACCTTTTCTTGAAGGAGGCAGTTTCTCTCCTTAATGGATGAGTTCAAAGTTTATATCTGCATATGAGTTGGTGACCTTTCTGTTCAGGTCAGCTGGTAACAAAACGTGTGCTGCGCTGACTGCACATGGCATACTGTGTGCTGTGTTTTATGTGTGTTTACAGCCCACCATCGGCTTAAACATGCGTAACTGTGTTAGTTGACCTTTGGCCTCTTGCAGAATAAGGCTCAATGTAGAAACTTTGAACTGATCTTTTCTTAATACTAGCACTTACACTGTTTCCTTTTAAAAAAATTTTCACCTTTATTCAGTCATAACAGCTTGGTCAAGTTTGACAAATGAAGACAACGGTACATGAGCATGGCTGGTTTTCATGAGATGAGACGGTTTGCTGATACTCTGTTCTGATCAGTGAGTTGGTGTCTAAGGTCTTGTGATATTGATGGAGGATATTCATTCCTTGGTTCAATGTAGTTGAAAATAAATAAAGAATGGTACATCAAATAAAGCAATTAGGACTTAGCAAGTTTGACATATAAAGTAAGGTCTTGGGTTCAAAGAGAGAATCATTCTTTGATAAGTATGTGAAAGTTGGGAGGAGAATTTACCTCCAAAGAGATAGTTTATGGGATGCATTTCTTTTTGGATACTGGCTGAGAAAATATCTTATGAGAGTATTCATGAAAACAGATGTGATTTTTGCTTTTTTAAAAGGAAAATATTTATGAATTGGTTGCACTGTGTACATTGTAAACTTAATACTGAGAGTAAGTTAATATGTGCTACTGTTTGGCAAGTAACCTATATTGTTTGACTGTGCTGTCAAATATGTCCTGTACCTTTGTATTATCATAAAATAGTACTTGTGGAGTAGATTTTAACTGACTTTTGTCATCTTTTTAAAGATATGTGAGGCAGTTGTCTCATCTACCATGTGGGATTAGATGTTATACTTTAGTTACATGAAGCACTGGTGTTGGTGAGGAATCCCTCTTCAGTGTGGGTACTTGTTATGTCTTCATAATACTAAGGATTTTAAATGCAGACTGAAAGCCATTTTACAGTCACTCCAAATATGGGAGAAATTCTTTTGGTTAGTGCTCTTTGATTGACGTCAAGGTCCAAAGATGCAGGGTAGCTTACATTCCAAAAAATACAGATATAATTCTTTAGTATACATTACAACCTTGTATGCTCACCAGGACATACAGTAGCCTTTAGCAATGAAGTAGGTTTGTGACTACACAAAGAGGTACACTAAGGAGCTACATATTGCATAGTTGCAAGAATTGGAACTGTCGGGTCATGAGTCTTTTCAGCCAAGTTAAATGCTGTTCCGTTGTGTAACAGGAACCATCCCTTTTTCAAAAACTATATATCTGTGTAAAATGTCAGCTGAACTCAAAATCTGGCATTGCTCCAGTTTCTGTATTTGAGTTTCTTTCATAAGTCTAGGAAGTAGGGCTCACTAAGAGACATACCAACTCATTCCAAATGATGTAATGTTTGCCGTACACCACTTGCTGCTACATAATGGTAGCCCTCTGCATAGGCAAAGCCAAGGCTATGGCCCTGTGTACTATGTACATGCTCCCACTGACTAATTAAATGCTGAGAACAGGGGGAAGGCATTGCATAAGAAAGTTCATTTCAAAAGAAAATGCAGATGTATACAAGGGTGTATTCCCCAGGCAAGGACTCAAGGTAAGACTTCATCTTCTTTGTAAGAAGTCACACTTGATATTTATACTTCCTTCCTATTTTATAATATTTGTCAAAATGCAGTTGAATTGGCTGCAGAAGAAACATTTTTCTCACACCCTCTTACAGACGTAGGAATAATGTTGATCTCTGCTACTTTAAGGAACTAGAAAGATAAGTTTCTCTTCAAAAGATGCTTTACTCTGATGTTGCAAGGAAGGGATGTCATATTGTAAATAATGTAACTCACTCTCTTTGACTTAAGGTAATTTTTCATGTTACAAATATACGACAAAGAGAAAAGCTTGTAAATAAAAAATTTTGGTAAAATAAATGATTATAGTCTAGCTTTTCTAATATTGTCTTAAAGAATGCATTTGGATGTAGGAAATGGGTGTCCTCACTTAATATCTGTTGATTTGATTTGATTCGAGTTTTATGTCTCAACCTTCAGGTTTGATCTAGCAGCACCCATACTCTTTTTTTCCTTACTCCATTACTTATGTACAGTACCACACACAATGGCAGTAGGTTCCATTTTTTGGGGGGTCTTTGGTATGACCCAGTCTGGAGGGCAAAGTATCAGTGGAGAATAGCAACGGCTTGCAACAAAGTGATAAAATCTCACAAATAGATTAAGAGCTCTCACATCTTATCTGCGTGTCTGGTCTAACGGTAAGAACATCCACCTCTCATGTAGAAGACCCGGGTTCTACTACCAGGATGAGTATACCAAAGACTCGGTGAAAATGAAACCTACTGCTGTTTTGGGTGATGCTCCGTATAAGCAATGGAGTAGGGAAAACAAGCCAGTGAGCCACAACTGGAAAAAAGGCCGTGGCCGGCTCAACTCGAACCAATAGGTTGGAAACTGGGCCATAAAACTCCATCTAACTAACGAACTCATCTAATCAAGTAACACGGTGCCCTTCCATCACTGATTCCGTTTACACAAGTTATTTTTGAGGGAAAATCCCCTGAAGTACTGTAGGAATGGTAATGCATCAAAGAAAATGCCATTTATGGCATGAAGTGTGCCAAAACTTGTATTTTGTAAAAAAATATTTGAAAAGTAGGAGATAATATAAGAGAAGAATATTCCACCTGCCTGTAGGTTAGCTGGGACACTATTAAATTAGTGTCTTCTAATATATGATGAGAGGAGACAACAATGTAGTAAGATTTATTAAGGTTTAACAATACTATATTTGTCTTTGAATTGATAACCATAAAACCATCTTCCTCTGACATAACATCACTTCTCCAACTATAAATGATTCAGGGAAACATTCATTTACTGTTGTGGTTTACACCATGGCAAACGAGATAATACAGTTACTATGTGATAAATGATGTTTACTTGGAAAATTTTGATCTGCCAAGACAAAACAATTTTATATAATTACAGAGATAGTTTCTGTGTGAAATGTCCAAAACAGGTATTTTTACTCATAAAGAAATGAGAGCTGAGTTGTGAACCAATACTAAATCAAAGAGGTATTTATAACACGGGAAAAGGGTCGTGTATAAACATTTCACCACCAAGGTAAGGTACATTCCATTGTACGTCTTCACAGCCCTAGTTCTAATTATCCTTCAAGCTTGGGCTTAATCACAATGTGGCTACAATTTTACATGCAAATGACATTGTTGGTAATCCCATCAAACTTTGCTGCCATCCATAGTATAGGGAACACAAAGCACAAATGTGTGATGCTGTTCCTACACTAACCAACTGATATGCTTTGGAACATATAAGAAAACTGCTGCTGACTCAAGCTTGACAACTGCACTGAGAACATTGAGAATGGCAATATGCAAATTAACACCTGCAATGCTGCAGCTTGCAGTACTTTCATCATTTAACAGAGCAGATACTTTCAATAGGACTTTTGTGACCTGTGACCTAGCACTTGATATTCACTCTAAGACAATATGGGCACAATTTTTCAATAATAATTCATCCATTATGTATCATACTTTATAAATTGCTTGATAATTCAGTGCTCCATGGCAGTGATCTGCAGTTTGGAGTGAAAATGTTAATATTTGACAATATATGAGAAATGGCACCCTCTTTGCAAATGGTCAGCTAATGAGTTTAAATTTGAGAGTAGGGTAAGTACTGTGAAGAATAATATGCCTTACCCATGAAACGAAAAAAAGAAAAACCTGGCCTGCTCAAAGCCTGCACAGGACCAACAAACTTCATTACCATTGAAAATATTGGTTTTTGACAGCTAGGTTAGTTGGATAATTTGGAAATTACAAAAAGAAAAAAGGCAACTACTGCTTATCCCCTCTTTCTTAACAACCCAGTCCTCGTTCCTGAAAGCTGGAAAGGACCTTCCACATTAAAAAAACAGCAGTGTGCCATTTCATAACTTTCATGACAGGTCTTTAACAAGTTCTACATTTGCCTAAAAGTTAGTTTTGTTTGAAGCAATTTCATGGAATCTTGCATGACAATGTTTTTTAACCTTTCAGGTACATGACTTGTATTGTCACTTCATTACAACTTAACTCCAAGTGTACAAAAATATGCCAATCAACTTCACCTGTCCAACTGAAAGTAATACCAACATACTAGTAAATGCTACACAAGTATTTTGATAACAGAGAAAGGTCTTTTCATTATTTGAGTTTTCTTTTTTTTGTCAGTTCATCATACTTTGTTATCTGTATACAGCAATACTGTAGGAACAAATTTTAAAATTAATTAAAATTTATATTTCACCTAAAATGTGACAAAAACAAAACAATTTTCAGATGTTCAATTGTAGTTCTATGTTGATTCAATAAATGACACTAACACAAAACCTGAAAGAATATTACACCACAGATTTTAGTGATGGTCATTATAAAACAGAAGGGATTTCTCTCTGTACAATGATGTCCTTCATTATTTTTTTCTTTCTCTCCATGGCTTATTTCAAATTGCTGACTGGAAGAAGTGTTGTACTAGGGTTAGGCATCCAGGGTACCATCCACACACTGCAGTATAAAATTACTTTCATCTTTCTGGGCTAAGAATACTTCTGGATCATACTTTGGCAGCTCTCTGCATTTCCTGAAAAAGAAATAACAAACAAAACGATAGAACAAATGGTGACTCTTTTTCCAATTTTTGTATGGCTACACTTCAGGAGTATAGAGGAATAGCAAAGTGGAAATATGGATATATAATATATCACTGAGGTAGAAAAAACGAGAGGCACACTATTTTATGGTTTCACCTTCACGTTTTGATGCATCAAAGGCAGTTTTAGGATGAGGGCTTGTTCTATACTAACCTTTCTTCTAGCATTAACATCAGTGCAGACTTTTAGGAACACAGAGAGCAATAGAATGAGGAACTGTCCCTGCATTTTACTAGTGTCCTTCTTGAAAGGGAAGATGACAAAGGCCAGCACCTCTGGGATATTGGCAGAAGCAAACAGTTGCAATTTCAACAGGAAAAGATGTCTGAAGTCCATGACCAAGCTGAAACAGCCCATTTTAGCCCCCTCCTCCCTGGGGCTATAAGGTGTGAAAATGTTGAAATTTCTATCAGCCTAGATATAAGGAAATGGACTTTTAAGGTGAAAATTCCAGCACACTCTACACTGTAGCAACTGGTATGTCTGGAGTTCAATTCCTGATCCAAGATATACAGTTTTCCCATCTGAACTGGTCTTACCCCCCCCTTCCCAAAAAAAAAAAAAAAAACAAAAACAAAAAAAATTTCATACAAATTGTTGAGTGGAGTTCTTCTACATTCGTGGTGGGGTTCTGGGCCTTCAGGAGAAGTTCAAGTGGTGTTTAGTGCAAAGTCTTTGGGCTAAATGCATTTTCATTTTTGCAATGTTTTGAGGAATAAATCCAGCTTACTGCCAGTTCCGGGAAGAAAGGGTGTTGGCAGCCAGTAGAGCATCAGCTCTCTTTAAGTGATGTGTTTCAGATAATAATTAACAAAAATAATTTCACATACCAACTAACTCACAGGAATAGAAGAGAAGGGGATTCCATGTGGAATATGAATAATTACAGAAGGTCCTAGGCATGACCCGTAGCTATACACTCCTGTGACAATCTTGCTATGACTAGCTGATCATGTCTGATACTGAGGTTAAAGTTAGAACAGGGCAAATAGGACATGCAATTATAATTGGTCATTTTGTGCAACCATAAATTATGATGCCTGAAGTACTACTTGGCTTATCAAATTGTGTTGCTAACAATATATTACAAGGCAATGCTCTGAAGTAACTTTGAAGAGGAACTTGTCTAAAGATTTCAAGCTAAATACCCAGAAAAGAACTTCAGAAAAGAAAAACAAAATATAGTTTTCAGTGCAGTTGGAGATCATTTTTGTAATGCATTTACAAAAAAAATAGCATTCCAAAATATTTAAAACTAGGGCCTCAAATGAACCTTGTATGACCTCTGCTTGAAGTTTAAACACCCCTCTGGAAGCTCTGTAACTGTAAAAGTTTGGTAGCTATCAGTCTCAGGGATGCACAACGATACATTCAAAAAAATATTTCCACTTAAGATTTCTTATGGCCCCAAATGACTAGCAACAACCCCCCCCCCCAAAAAAAAAACATTAAACATGAAGTAAGTGTAGTCAACTGACCTTGAAAATGGTAGCTCCAATCTGGGCTGGAGAAGAGGTAACCACCACACCAGCATCTTCCAATGCTTTTACTTTCTCATCTGCTCCACCCTTACCCCCAGCAATGATAGCACCAGCATGACCCATTCTTCTTCCTGGGGGAGCTGTTTTACCGGCAATGAAAGCAGCAATGGGTTTTCTCTTCGTACCCTATGAGTCACAAGAACAGGCAAAAGAATGAAAGGGGGGACAAGTTGTACACACTCTTCTGGAGAAGGGTAATTTCCATCACAAGTGGTATGAACAAACTGATAGAGATCTAGATAAGTGGGCCAAGGTTCAGGATATATATATATATTGGAAGGGATATCTCTACCTGGAGTTAATTTACAGTTTATGCACTGTAGCCAAATGGTGACACAAGGACTTGCACTTGTGCAATGTCAACTATTTGTACTGTTGATGAGTCATGATATTGCTGGACCTCAAACCTGCTGCCAACAAAATTGAATAAAGATTTGAATACTATAATTTATTGCCCAACTTTTCTTAAAAACACATGGTTTACATTTCCAGACATTCCTCAAGCATTCCTGTCCCCCACCTTCACAACTCCCTTAAAACAAAAGCCCTTTCAGACAATTCCTACTCCCAAAAGCTCCAAATTTTTTGGTAAGTAGGTTTTTGGTTTCGATGAAAGAGAAACCTATGCATTCACGATGGCGTGTGTGTGTATGTATGTGTGTATGTGCGTGTGTGTGTGTGTGTGTGTGTGTGTATGTGTGTGTGTGTGTGTGTGTGTGTTTGTGACACTTTGCTTGTTAACACGATATCTCAAGAAGGGAAGGTCTGAATGTTTTCAAACTTGGTACATGGATGCCCCATAGTGAGAGGAAGAACCCTATTGTTTTTGGTGGGGGTCAAAGGTCATATGGGGTCACCAGGGGTCAAACTCTGAAAACCTTGTTAACATGATATCTTGAGGTAGAAATCTTGGATGAATGTCATACTTGGTATGTAGGTGCGTTATTGTCAGAGGAAGAACCCTATTGTTTTTGGTGGGGGTCAAAGGTCATTTGGGGTCAATAGGGGTCAGACCCCGAAAACCTCGTTAACACGATATCTTGAGATTGGAAACTTGGATGAATGCCATACTTGGTACATAGATGCTACACAGTGGGAGGAAGAACCCTATTGTTTTTGTTGGGGGTCAAAGGTCGTACGGGGTCACCAGGGGTCAGACCCCGAAAACCTTGTAAACGCGACATCTTGAGGTAGAAAGCTTGGATGAATGTCATACTTAGTATCTAGATGCATTATTATCAAGAGAATAAACCTACTGTTTTTGGTGGGGGTCAAAGGTCATGTGGGGTCGCCAGGGGTCAAAATCCAAAAACATTGTTATCACTATTTCTTGAGATAGAAAACTTAGATGAATGTCATACTTGGTATGTAGATGCAATATTGTCAAGGGACGAACCATATAACTTTTGGTGGGGGTCAAAGTACATTTGGGGTCACCAGTGGTCAAATCCGAAAACCTAATTATTACGACATCTTGAGATAGGAAACTTGGAATGAATGTCATTTTTAGGTAACAGTGTTCTCCACTAGCTGTTTTTGACCACAGGTGCACAACCAGGATAAAATCTGAAGAGTCCCCCCCCCCACTGCCTCCCTGGCACAAAAACAAAAACATTGGCCGCCCGGCCCAAAATTCTCTTGCACTAAGCCTAAAGCTAAAATTAGCAGTTTGAACACATGTGGATGGCATAAGATTTGAGCAGATGCATGCTGAAATATAGCTTGCTTGGCGGACGTGTTTGGCAACTGCTTCAATATTTTGCACTACGTAATAACGAAGGAGAAGTGCACATTCGACACCTGCCAAGAAGACAAGGTGAACTTCAACAGGAAATTTTTGTGGAAATTGTGCTTGTTCCATACACCAATGATCGATCACATACTTTAAGCGCAATCACAACAA
Organism: Holothuria scabra; assembly: GCA_037179385.1. Classification (NCBI taxonomy): domain Eukaryota; kingdom Metazoa; phylum Echinodermata; class Holothuroidea; order Aspidochirotida; family Holothuriidae; genus Holothuria; species Holothuria scabra. The sequence continues at coordinate 46,508,923 of CM074194.1, forward strand.
CTACTCGCGGCACATTCACTGCTTTTTCAGTGTGTACAGCTTAGCTAAAGGATCTCGCAAATTTCGACAATGGAATCTCGGAAAAAAGTTCGCCATTATAAAAGGGGAAAAAGGTAAATAAATTAACGATATTCTACAGTGTCAATTCTTGGCGTTTGGAAAAATTGAAAACAACAAGTGGCTACCTCCCTTAACTGAGAAATTTAAGCCCAAAATGTATGGTTTGATTCAGCAAGTGAGCTAACGTTAGTACTTTCTGCATACGTTTGTGCTAGTCAGCAGTAGCCTACATTCCTTTCACAAAGCAGGATCGAGTACTGAAAAGGGTCAATAAAAATCCATGTGGCCAAGAACATCTAAAATATTGTCAAGGCGTGTGTAATAGTCCCTCATACAACAATGTGCAATACTTTTGTGAGCTCAAGGCTTAAAGTTTTTCTCTACGATATAATTTTCTTCAGCATGTCTTGGCACTTTTGCCATTGCCTAAGGTATAGCACATAGGCCTAGGCTAGCCTATGTACATTGTGAACCTATTCCTATACATATGATGTTTATCTGCAATATCCTAACTAGTAACTGGGAAAGCTGTGCAGTGGTGAATGCTTTCTTTTTATTTTTGGTTTCGATGATAAGAGAAACCAATGGGATCATAATGGCGTTCGTGTGTATGTATGTATGCGTGGGTGTGTGTGTGTTTGAGACACGTTGCTTGTTAACACAATATCTCAAGATAGAAATGTCTGACAGTTTTTAAACTTAGTACATAGATGCACCATATTGAGAGGAAGAACCCTTCTGTTTTTGGGTGGAGGTGAAAGGTCATCTGGGGTCACTAGGGGTCAAAGTCTGAAAACATTGTTAACGCTATATCTCAAGGTAGGAAACTTGGATAGATTTCATAATTGGTATGTGGATGTGTTATGGTCAGGAGATGGTTGCTTTTGTTTTTGGCATAGGTCAAAGGTCATCTGGGGTCAGTGGGGGTCCAAGTCTGGAAATCTGGTTAACACGATATCTCAAGATAGGAAGCTTGGATAGATTTCATATTTGGGTATATGGATGCATTATAGTCAGGAGATGCCCTGTAGTTTTTGGTGGAGGTCAAAGGTCATCTGGGGTCACAGAGGGTCAAAGTCTGAAAATCTTGTTAACACCATATCTCAATCTAAGAAACTTGGATAAACTTCATATTTGGTATAAGTGGATGGATGCCTTATGGTCAGAGGATGGTTTCATCTTGTTTTTGGCAGAGGTCAAAGGTCATCTGGGGTCACCAGGGGTCAAAGTCTGAAAATCTTGTTAACATGATATCCCAAGATAGGAAGCTTGGATAGATTTCATGTTTGGGTATGTAGATGCGTTATAGTCAGGAGATGGTCCCCATTGTTTTTGGCAGAGGTCAAAGGTCATCTGGGGTCAGCTGGGGGATCAAAGTCTGAAACCTTTTTAAATGTGATCTTTCAAGATAGCTGTCTGTCTCTCTCTGTCTGCATGTTTGTCTGTCTATGTATGTATTTAATGGAGGTCAAAAGTCATCTGGAATAACAAAATTATTTTTTGAACATGCTAGTGTAACACTTGACTGTGAAGATAATGGTGCATGATGGCATTATTTGAAATGGAAAATTTATATATCATCGAAACCTCAATGCATTTTTGCATTCTGGTTTGAGGAGAAGTTATGGTAGCTTCAAAAGGTCAGGTTCACAGGTTTACACTATTAGGGTTACTTATCCCAAAGGACTTGACATTAAAATAAAACAAGCTTTGCTATGGGACATGAATATTTTTCTTTTCTTCCAAAGCAAAGACATTTTTGAAAGAAAATTCCAAAGCTCCATGGGAAAACTTGTTAGCATTCAGTACTCTGCCTATACAGTGTAAAACACACAATGTGCCTCAGCTGGGTCAGTAAGTACTGCTGTGTCTCATGTCTGCCATAAGTCACTTGCAAATTGGAAATATTTTATTAGCCATAAATCACTTCAACTATGTAAAGATAACCCAGCAATCAAAGATAAGCTAAATGTAGTAATTTACCAGTTGGAAGCCAGGGATCAAAGTGGTTTGTATATCTGGTATCTAGGCTGAAAGCTATAGCTCATTCAATAAGTTCAAGTTCAAGAAATTTATATGGCACATTATTTAAAATAATTATTCTAATGCGCCTTACAAGACACAGTGGAAAACAAAAGACTAAGTTGGACTATCAGATACCATCAAAGGCACAGCTAAATAGGTGGGTTTTTAATAAGGACTGAATATGTTCCAGAGAGGTTGCTGTCTTAACTATGAAGGGGGCAGATCATTCCATAACTAAGAGCCTTGGACAGCTAGTGCACGCTCACCAAATATGGATCTATATCTAGGAACAACCAGATTGAGAGTGGTCTCAGATCTGAGTTCATATTTTGTTTTCTTGAAGGAGAACATGTTGGAAAGGTAGACTGGTGCCATATTGTGTAGGGATTTATAAACAAGAAGCAAAATCTTGAATCGATTCCTGTAAAACACTGGGAGCCAATGCAACTCCTTCAGAAAGGCTAAGGATGGGAATAACCTGTTCTTGTTAGCAACTAGTCTAGCAGTGTAATTTTGCACACACTGTATCTTGTACAGCATACATTTCGGAATACCAGTTAGCAAAATATTGCAATAGTCGATACAGCTATGAACCAGTGCACTCACAAGAGCAATGATAGCGGTCTTGCTTAGGAATTTAGCATTCCAATGTTATACAGATGGTAAAAACAGTTTTACACTTACTATTGACATGATCAGACATAGAAAGACCCTGATCTAACCAAGCTCCTAAGTACTTCACAGACTACGAGACTCTAACAGGGGTGTTACCAACAATAATATTTTCAATGTTAAGTTTGGACAACTGTTGGTTGGAACCAAATTTAATTACTTCTGTTTTACTGTTATTCATTCTTGGTTTATTGAAAGTCATCCAGTTCTTGACATCTTTCAGGCACATTTTAAGCTTTGCGATCGAATCACTTACATCAGTGGGGTCACCTGCATTCATACTAAGGTATATGCTATGATCATCTGCATATCCATGTATACTTGGTGAATGAGCAGCAACAACATCAAACAGAGAGCTGGCATACCATGTGAACAATTGAGGTCCACAGCAAGATCCTTGTGGTACACCAAAACTTACTGGGAATGGTTTTGACCGCACATTGTTTATCATGACATTCGCATAGATACTCAGCCCAATCATACACTGTCTACCTGGCCAAAATGGCACAAAAGGGAATAAACTTCAAACTTTTTAAGTCATTTTGGTCTATAAATAAAGTTTGATCTAAAAGCATTTTGTATGTTCAAACCACCAATACTGCAAAAATAGCCATAAAAGAAGGTAAAAATTAATTCAAGTTTCACTTTTTCAAATGAGTCTGAGTAATTCCCCTAACAGGGAAGAACTACTTCCAACAAAATTAACTACCCAGATAAACATTTCTGTACACCATCCACATTGCAGTTTGTGCCTTGCATAATAATGCATTCATCTGCACAATGTTTATGCTACTTTTTCTCTTTTTTGTGACAATTCTAAAAATCCTCCCAGTTACACAGCACACATTAGCCTAAAAAAAAATGTTATGACTGACAATTAAAATGGGATGGGGTTTCCAATATGCCTCGATATTCCCCACCTGTTGTAAGAGGTGACTAAAGTTGAGACTTGCATTATATCTGCTGGCAATAACAATGGCTAAGACATAAGGCCCTCTGATGATTAAGGTATCTCAAAATTCTTGAACCTATTTGCTGGCAATAACAATGGCTAAGATAAAAGGCCCTCTGATGATTAAGGTATCTCAAAATTCTTGAACCTATTTGCTGGCAATAACAATGGCTAAGATAAAAGGCCCTCTCATGATGAAGGCACCTCATAATCTTTGAAAATTCATCTTTTCCACTTTTTCAAATTTTGAAAAGGAATTCAAAATATGTTTCCACTGCCTTTCAAATATTTAAATAATGAGTTCTGTATCGTAAAACCCTAAAACCACTGCACGATTTTGCATTTGTGTAGCAATTTAATCCTCGTTTGGCTCTCTGAGATGTGATACCTGACAAACTGTTCTTCCCTGCCAAATGTATTTGAAATTTGATTTGAACATCAGAACATTCCATTTTATTAAAAGTTACTATTTGAGTTGGTTCATGAAATTCAACAAATTTCTCCCAAAGCTGTAGTTTTCTTCACATACCAATCACAAATGGTCAAACTTAGACAAACGCCATACCTTACATACAAGCAACTGTTTTATGAATTAGAAATTAATGGATCTATTCTGTTTTTGAACGTTCTTGGCCAGACAATTTTTCAAATTATGCACAAAACTGTTGCAAATCAGGACACCACAAAATTCATAATTTTTTACTTCTTCCATAACTATTGGACATGAAACTTGACTAACCATGCCAACCGTAAGCAGTTTTATAGGGCAGTACCCCTTAAACATGGTTACTATCTCAATGAGCCCCTTTAAATGTCTTTGGTTTCACTTGGTCCAGGCCTCATGAGTGAGAATTGTACAACTTGGTTTGGACTTCTGAGTGAGAATCGGATGTTATACCATTGGTTCAAACACCCTTCAGAGTAGAGTTCTGAGTTTTTTGCTGCACATAATTTCATAGGTAAATAACACTTTGCAGTACTGTACTTATATCCATCCCGTTCCTACAGTGATTTAAGTGACATTGCAAACTCACCACATTATTTTCTGCTAAAAATCTTGCTGCAGCTTCCTCTGCCCCACCCCCAATCTCTCCAATCAAAACAATTCCTTCTGTCTGCGGGTCTTTTAAGAATACGTCCAAACAGTCTACAAAGTTAGTGCCATTGAATGGATCTCCTCCAATGCCTATGAATCACAAAATGTAAAATGACACAAGCAAAGCTACATACTAAGATGCCAACATTTCTCAAAGACACATAGTAATATTGTATATGAAATGACAAATGGTATTAATATTTCTGTTGCTTATTTTTACACACACATGTGATTGGAAGATAAACATGTGCCTTTGGCAAGTACGATTACTTAATGCAGTTCAACGAACAGATATCTTTCTTTTGGATCTCCAACATGTTTTTCAACCACACATTTTAAACACTAATGTCATGTGGTACACAGGGATGCCATTTTGTTTTTTACATGTAGTGCTTTTCTCCTATTGTCCTAGATTCCCAGGGTGGTTCCTGCACTCCCTCGCCTGTTACCGGTCTATGTTACAACCTAAACTAAGAAGGTAAGGAAAATTCTAACTGTTTGGAGTAACGGGATCATGCCTTTAATCTCGTAAAATGGGCATGGTGCCCTGAAAGAAAATGTCTCACTCACCTATAGTTAATTAGTTAGATGGAATTCTATGCCCAGTTTTCTACCATTCAACTGGTTCACACGACTAAAAAACTTTTAGTTTCACAATGCAACTACAATATTGTTTCCACTCATACACAAAGTTTCACTTAACCCTTAACCGTTGTTTGGGTCCTTTTGGACCCATGCGGAGAGCTCAGCTGTCAGCCGTCTTTACTATTCCACGCAAAGCTCGAAACTGCGAGTGGCCACCCGACAATTCGGCCACAACAATGAGAGAGACAATAGTTTAAGGTCCCGGGGTCAATAGCCTACGGAAGCTGATGCAGGGCGTGCTACGTCTGCTTTTCCGCCCACTCCTGAGGCGCACAAATATGCCCTGATTGGAGCACAATGGTAAAGGGTTAATCTAAAGTATCTGCACCACAGGGCTGTGCACACAGGCAGGGACAGCGGCCTGTCACCTGTTTTAACTGTTCCACGCGCAGCTCGAAACTGCAAGTAGCTACCCGAAAATTCGGCAACACCAACAAGAGAGACAATAGGTTAAGGTCCCGGGGTCAATAGCCTACGGTAGCTGATGCAGGGCGTGCTACGTCTGCTTTTCCGCCCACTCCTGAGGCGCGCAAATATGCCCTGATTGGAGCACAATGGTAAAGGGTTAATCTAAAATATCTGCACCACAGGGCTGTGCACACAGGCAGAGACAGCGGCCTGTCACCCGTTTTAACTGTTCCACGCGCAGCTCGAAACTGCAAGTACCTACCCGAAAATTCGGCAACACCAACAAGAGAGACAATAGTTTAAGGTCGGGGGGTCCATAGCCTACGGGAGCTGATGCGGGGCGTGCTACTTCCGCTTTTCGACCCACTCCTGAGGCACTCAAATATGCCCCGATTGGAGCACAACAGTAAAGGGTTAACAGGATTAAGTATGGATATGGATGAGTTTAAGACAACTGTGGGAGAATTTTTTAATGGGCACCCTGAGTTTTCCATATCCCAGGTGTGCTACAAATCACACTCCTCAAAGAAAAAGTGTGGTGGTTACACTTTAAAAGATTTCCATGAGTTCCCATTCTTCAACTAGGTGTGAAAAAATCACACCCATACAGTTATTTGAAGTGAGTGGTGTGGGATAGCACTAGCATGCCTCAAAATTAAAGGCCTGTGATAGGAATGTATTAGAATGAAATAGAATTGTCCACTCACCAACACAGAGTGACTGTCCTAACCCTACAGCTGTTGTTTGTGCCACTGCTTCATATGTTAAGGTTCCTGATCTGGAGACTATTCCAATTTTACCAGCTTGATGAATGTGGCCAGGCATGATACCAATTTTACATTCCCCTGGCTGTATAAGAAAGATATGTTAAATCATTGTTAAAAGTACATTAGAAAAGAATAACCAACTACTCTTTCACACAGTATTTCACTTTGAAGCTTTTAACTGAAACTTTCATGTACATTGTCTAGTATACTCCTCATGAAAATTTATGCAATTAATTTCTCCAGAATGAGAGAGGAGGTGAACAAGAGCCCACTGTGGTTCCTTGCTGGATATTATGAGAACTGTACAGTCTCTCAAATAGAGCTAAGCAAAAGCTCATACTTGATGTTTGTAACATCTTCACAAGGGATATTTCAGTACTAATTAATTTTTGTGGCCTTACTTACACTCAACTTGTATAATGCTTGGTGATCCTTCAAAAACATTTCCTCATTTCCATATGTATTTATGCTGGTAATTATACTTGGTATTATCACCAATGAACAATACACAATGTGGTCAGAGAGAGAAAAACACCCCTTGTACTTCTCTCATACGTTATTTTTACCTGCTCTCAAATAAAACTTGCTATTACTTTAAAACAATCTACCATTTGCCCTGTTTGCTATCTCTACACAGAAAACAGGATTTATTCAGCAGTTAAGCAAGTGATTAATGGGGTGTGATAATAGAATGAGGATAAGGTTACCCCAAAGGGCACAGCAGTATTAAAGACATACTGTATAATCCATGCATTGCTCCCACTGGCAGGGAGACCAGTTAAATGCAGTGTGACCTGTGCTCACTGAAATCTACAGATTTCAGTTAATGCCCTCTTACAACTTTGAATGATCCAAAATTTGTGTACAACCGAAGGAATCATTACTGAACGAAGGTAAAGGCCAAATTCCTACCGTGTTTGGGTGTGTAAGCATGCAAAACGAGGTGAGATAAACCAGAATGCAAAAATGCATTGAGGTTTCGATGATACATACATGCTCTTTTCAATAAAATGCTACATTTCTTGTAATAACTGGTGACCCAAAATAGCCTTTGTCTCCACCTGTAAGTGACTGGTTTTTCTTTTATAATGTGCCTTAAGATATTCTGCAAACAAGGTTTTCAGAGTTTGATGCCAGGTGATACCAGATGACCATTGACCTCCACCAAATACAACAGGTACAGTACTTTCAACTCACCATAACACATCCACATACTAATTGGGAAATCCATCCAAGTTTCCTACCTTGAGATATCCCATTTTGACAAGTTTTTCAAAGTTTGACCGATCATGACCCCAGATATCCTTTCACCTCCACAAAAAATAACCTTATGCAGACCATCTTCTCACCATAATTCATTTACATACTAATTTTGAAATCCATCCACCTTTCATACCTTGAGCTATCCTAAACAAGGTTTTCTGAGTTTGACCCCTATGACCCCAAATGACCTTTGACCTCTACCAAAATCAATAGGGTTCTTCCTCCCATCATAACGCATCAACATATCAAGTTTGAAATCAATCCAAGCTTCCTACCTTGAGATATAGTGTAAACCAGGATTTCAGGGTGTGACCCCATGTGACCCCAAATGACCTTTGACCTCCACGAAAATAAATCAGGTTCTTTCTTACATCATAACGCATCAGCCTATCAAGATTGAAATGAATCCAAGTTTCCTGCCATAATGTATCATGTAAACAAGGATTTCAGCTTTTGAACCCATGTGACCCCAAATGACCTTTGACCTTCACGAAAATAAATTGGGTTCTTTCTTACATCATAACGCATCAGCCTATCAAGATTGAAATGAATCCAAGTTTCCTACCATAATGTATCACGTAAACAAGGATTTCAGGCTTTGACCCCATGTGACCCCAAATGACCTTTGACCTCCACGAAAATACATCGGGTTCTATCTTACATCATAACGCATCAACATATCAAGTATGAAATTGATCCAAGTTTTCTACCATGAGATATCGTGTAAACAAGGATTTCGGGGTTTGACCCCATGTGACCCCAAATGACCTTTGACCTCCACCAAAATCAATAGGGTTCTTCCTGACATCCTAACGCATCAACATATCAAGTTTGAAATTAATCCAAGTTTTCTACCATGAGATATTGTGTAAACAAGGATTTCGGGGTTTGACCCCACGTGACCCCAAATGACCTTTGACCTCCACCAAAATCAATAGGGTTCTTCCTTACATCATAATGCATCAACATATCAAGTTTGAAATTAATCCAAGTTTCCTGTCTTGAGATATTGTGTAAACAAGGATTTTGGTTTTTGACCCCCTGTGACCCCAGATGACCTTTGACCTCAACCAAAATAAAAAGGGTTCTTCCTCTCAGTATGGGGTATCTGTGTACCAAGTTTGAGAACTGTCAGATCTTCCCTTCTCAAGATATCGTGTAAACAAGCAAAGTGTCACAAACACACACACATACACACACACACACACATACATACACACACACGCCATCATGAATGCATAGGTTTCTCTTTTCATCGAAACCAAAAACCTACTTACCAAAAAATTTGGAGCTTTTGGGAGTAGGAATTGTCTGAAAGGGCTTTTGTTTTAAGGGAGTTGTGAAGGTGGGGGACAGGAATGCTTGAGGAATGTCTGGAAATGTAAACCATGTGTTTTTAAGAAAAGTTGGGCAATAAATTATAGTATTCAAATCTTTATTCAATTTTGTTGGCAGCAGGTTTGAGGTCCAGCAATATCATCAACAGTGCAAATCTTTATCTAGCTTACAAGATTTTCTAAATAACATTTCCAGTGGTTGACCTCTAGTGACCTTGATGACCTTTGACCTTAAGCAAACACAGATTGATTTGGAATTCATCCTTTCTACCTTAAAATGCTGTGTTAAATCGTTTTTCAGTGTTTGACCCCTGGTGACCCCAGATGACCCTTGACCTTCACCAAACATACCACATTTCATCCTTACACCATAACACATCTACACACCAAGTATGACATCTATCCAAGTTTCCTACCTTGAAATATAGTATTGAGAAGGTTTTTAGTTTTTGACCTCTGGTGACCCCAAATGACCTTTGACCTCCACCAAAAACAATAGGGCACACCTTCTCCTTATGAAGAATCTATGTACCAAATTCAAGTTCCATCCAACCTTCCCTTGTTGAGTTAGAGCGTACCGAAGCAAGTGTCACTCACGCACACATGCAAACACACGCACGCCAACCTGACTACATAGGTTCCTATGAGATAAAAGAATGAAGAGAGAAGATGAAACTTGACAATGTCTTTTCACTTGCATTTATGCATTGGTTTTATGGTGACATACTTTTAACGGGGAAAAGCATGTGGCCACACACAGTGGGATTGCTTCACTGTTGTATTGTCCCCTTGCCAGGGCCCCCCTAATCTGTTTGACACAGTTTTCTCTCTCAAAAATAGTGATTATTATTGACAAAGCAATATGACTTGAAGTTCTCATTTTATTCTCTTTCACGATGAATAAAGGTTGAATATAGACAGATTGCACTTAAGATACAGGTAGTGCTGCTTGGTATAGGACAAGAGGGGTCACCAAAAACTCATTTTGAAGACAGAGCTAAATCTGACAATTTCCTCCTTATTTCTCTTCAAAGTATCTGTCATAATATTTTGGGACTGACATGTTGCATGTTGAACCAAGTGATTATTCCTAGCAAATTTGATTTCATGATTGAGGAGTAAAACATTGTCACAGGATCATTAAGAGGCAGTCAAGAAATAGGACATGATCATTAAAAGACAATGAAGAAATAGTACAGTATACTTTACTAATTCAAGATGGATTGACTGCACTTCCCCTTTAAATAAAATTTTCCCAACAATCAACTCCAGCTGACTTGGTAACAGGCTTTATGTGAGCAAAAGGAAATATCTTCAACATTCTTCAAAATTTTTGCTTCAAGTACACCATGATAACAAGAGATCATGAGACAAATACAGGTACTTCGTGTATTTAAACAATGACCCATCTTTGTGCCATGTCCTCACACAGCAAAAAGAGCTGTGTACATAACAGGATCTTCACTAGTATTGCTGTAGGATTAGTTTGCTTTCAGCACGGAAGTCAAAGACACAGTGCTCCATGCTTTTAGGAATCTCTGCTTTTAAAGTACATAAATTGTAAACAAAGGACACTGAGCAACTATCAGAAATACCAGCTGAACACTGGTCTCAAGCAGGGTTTTGCCTTGGGGCTGTTCATTTTGTGAGCATACCCTCCAGATAAAGACTTTTAAGCTGAAAACCATGTAACAGAGAGACCACCAAAATGCTGTAAACAGATATGCCAGACATTGCCAAATGAATCCACAGCTTGTGTAACCATGTAGCCAATCTTATCATGTATTGCCATCCTAATGTGGCACCTTCACTGCAAATTTCACTAAAATTGACCAGCTCTTGCAGAAGATGAAAGCTTTTGAAGAGAAAGACTTTCCACCCTACAGTACCACAAAAGCTCTACCCATTTTGTGGGTTGAGTTAATAAATGGTGCAAAAATTGAACAAAAGAAACAGCTGGACATGCATGACAATACCAGGTCAACCCAACATCTGATTGTTTGTTGGTATTGCCAATTGCAATGTGAGTGTGCAAGGGAGTTGTGTTAGTTTTTGGAAGGTTTATACTGGCTATGGTTTATGTCAAAATTTCCAAAAAATAGTTTCATGATATTAATAATGTTCTTACAATATTGTGAAAACTGTGATCATGACAACTGCATTTGGGTCAGTTTATTTCAATGACACACTGGTAAGTAATTGTAAGTAATTGGTAGTGAAACAACTTCCACTTTGGGGAAAAACGACAAAGGCGACCTGGTTTGGGGGGAACTAGCAAGGGGGTGAAATGACCAGCTCCTGTAGGATTTCTTCATCTTTATAAAAGACATATGTGCATATATAAGCTGTCTGCATTCATAAATGTTACCTGCAATGACAAACGTGTCCCTACAATGGAGGCCATACTTTTTCTACATGACATCACAAGGTCTACAGGGAGAGGTCTCCAGCTTAACCTGTGTAGCACCTGTGTGGATAACACCCCCTTAAGGCTGCCACCCCCTTAGACTGTGGCTCCCTTAGACTGCCAGCTGATACATAATCTTTGGTTGAGAAATAGAGTAATGTCTTTTCTCATGGCTGTATGCTAGGCTGTTGGTAGTAAGTTGAAAACTGGCTTAGCATTGTGCATCCTTACAATGTACCACAGAGTACCAGGATGGTGTCAAATACACTGATTGCTGTGACTCTGTGTACTGTTGTATGATGGTAGCAGTGTAGGTGTGGAAAAAGTTGGGAAGCCAGAAGTCTCCTTCCTAGGAAATTTGGGCATCTGGAGGAAAATTTTAGCATGGGGGGGATTTCCCCTTATCTGTACATATGTAGGGAGAATTGTGGAAAATTCTACTCCCTCAGAAATAATTTTACGCCTTTCCTGGGAAAGAAAAACTTTTTCCAGTGCTGGTAGCAGTGTTTCTCTTTTAAATAAACATTTAATAGCCTCACTTCAACCAAGCCACATAGAGTTATGTAAATGAAGTTTAGGTTGGATATTTATGGTTTTGGCAATCTGGCCAGAGGAACTTTGTCTGCTCTACAGGCTACCTCCAGCTGTTCTTTTGATAATCAAAAACTGCTCTTCACCCGAAGTAGGCATCACTAAAATTTCAAATATCTTACACTAAAGCAGCAATGCTGCAGAATTTAAATACTTTGTGAATCCTGTGGAGACAAAGTTTTCATTGTTGCTGGTGCTATTTGATGTAAATACAGTCCTCCTTTGGTGCGATAGAATAATTGTTGTGGTGTGGTTGTTCAAATAATATTTGCATTAAAAGATGATGCATCTATAGTTAATAATATCCTGATGCATTTCATGCTCAAAAATGATCAAATGCATAGAGAACAATTTTCACAATAATACTGTCACACTAAGTGATGTAAATAATCAATGTGCATCATACTGAAACTTAGTAAAGCAGAAATAATTAACCAGCTAGATGCAGATGAGCGACATCTCGTAATAAATCCAATAGTCCAAAGTTAGCTGTTTTCCTTCTGCATTTCACACTATTAACTTTCAAATCACTCTCCCTAATGCTATTTTCACAGTCTCTTTCCAATATTTTGGTATTTCACAACTTCTGAAGGAGTGAGAGATATTCCTCTGCTGATATCTCGAGTCTTTGCATTGTTACACTGATTAACAAGTGGGTAGAAACAGTTCCCATGCAATATTTTAAAGATCCTCAAATAAACTTCAATAAACTCTTGAGGGATAGACTTTTTTCATCACAACATACAGTGGAGACACTTTAATCATGTTTCCTGGAAACATTTTGTGCAATCTAGCTAAATTGGCTTATTCCTCTCAAGATAATTACTGGGCAAATATCTGGATACAAAACCTGTATTTATGGTCAGACTAAGCAAGATTATCCTACAGTAACTTTATATTTCATTTAGCAGAGGTGTGAAACCAAGCCTGTAACATCTAAAGCTTCACTACAAAATGTAAACACTCTCAGTCAGTAGGTATCTGTGCCTATCAACCAAAGTGCAGTGTGCAAATAAATAACAGCTTCCTTGAACCGTCTTTGACAACTAAAGAGTTTTGCCCTATAATTTGCCAAAATAACTTTGCAACACTAGAAGCCATTACTTTTTTTAATCAGAAAAAAAAACAGTTTCTTCTGCACCGAACTCAAAGAGGATGCTCTCAAATTCTCAAAGACATTGACCACTGATCAAGGCATATTTTGTTGCTCTAAAGAAATTTCAACCATTGGCTAGTGTGACAATATTTCTATACATGTTATGTATTGAGATAACAAAAATGCCAAAATTTCCGAAAGCTGGCCCTTTCTTTATGCATTTTTGTCTGTTATTTTCTCAAATATCTCACCTTTATAATACCTGGGCAGTTGGGCCCTACAAGGCGTGTCTTGTTTTGTCGAACCAATCTATGTTTTACCTTCACCATGTCCTGTTGTGGGATACCCTCGGTGATACATACTACCAGACCAATTTCAGCATCCATGGCCTCCATGACTGCCTGGGCTGCAAACTTTGCAGGGACATAAATCACTGTTGCATCAGCTCCTGTTGCATCTTTGGCCTGCAAGAGATTTAGAAAATCAAAATATAGCAATGATTTCATACTTTTGATTTATAACACTGCAAATGTCCTTTCTCAGCAAAGCATACATTAAATTTTTTTCCACTGATGCCTTGCAGATCAGTTTTTGGTCTAATTAAAACATGGATCCTGCCATCATGGCTAACATCTGTCTTATTATAGATAGATATTATATTAGGTTAAGGGAGCACACCACCAATAGCTGAACGGCCTTCCTGGGAAAAGTAGTTCAAAAGTGCACTGTCAAGTTTAGGTCCTCTTTGAGTGTAAACTGCTCATGTTAAAACAATCAGTTGCTGATTATTTTTTGTGGATATGAATCTATGTTAATGTGTAAGTAATGCCAAATTAGGATGGATTCAGTCAAGCCTCGCTGTAAGCGTTAATGAGGCTTGTGACGTCATCCTCTAAAATGGAAACTCCGCCCACATGAGAAAATCATGAGTTTCGCAGAATGGGTACCTTACATGCTGGGGGAACTTCAAGCTTCTGAATAATGCATAAAAAGGTGTTCCTTGTTGTTGTATCCTTGGTCAATTGAAATCTTAAAGTCTTTTCTTTACTAAAAATACCGTGAGATATTGTTTCTTTTGCAATTTCATAGAGAAATTTTCCATCAAAAACAGGTCAACTTTTGGACGGTTTTTTTGACTGACCTCAAATTTTGCGAATACCTGACCGTATTCAAGATCACTGGGATATAAAAATGCAAAAATCGAGTGTTTGAGACATAAAGCTAACTACTGATACCTATTACACTACCAGCAAAACAACAAAATAGTCGCAATGAACGTTTTTGCAAGTTGGAATTTTGCACTTTTTGGCCACGTAGAGCATCGCACAAGGCGGTAACGTTATGGTTAACATATGGTAAACTATTGACGTTGTCTTTGATTCTAGGCTGCTAACTAGGATACTATTTTAGTCATTATGCCGAGTAATAAAGTGAATTTTAATACGACTAACATAATGTAGGCCTAGGCCCTTTTAAGGTATTAAACCACTAACAAATAACATTAAAATTTTACATACAGGCCTAGCCTATAGGCCTTGGCCTATGCATGCTTAAACTGCACGCTATGGTACATAGTGATTGTATGGATGTGTACTGATGATCTGTGATCATTATACAGATACTACTGTACTAGTGCTTGCTTTCTGTATGAGTGAGTTTCCATTCCAGAAAAAAAGCTTGTAAAAAAAATTTAAGAGGCCTGTAGCACACAATTATTGTGTCATATGCACCTGGTGAGTTGAATCGGAGCAATGTACAGTACTAACGATGAAGATGAAGAACCAAAATAAGCAAATTAGTGTTACACTTACAGGTATTGCAGATATGAAACACTTGAATTATAGCCTATATTTATTTACACATACACTTTACCAGCCTGTCGGTTCTTCCATATGGTTTTACAAGACAGAGTCAAGAATTTTCAAAAGGGAAATGACTTGAGGAATATACTTAGCGTATATGGAATGCGCACCTAAGAGCTCCATCAGTTTCAGGATTTTTTTGTTTATTAATTATTTTGCCTGGGCCATTGTTCTCAGTTTTCTTACTTCTTTTTGTACTGTTGTGCTGAATCATATTTCCACACAAATGAATTAATTGTGCCTTAGTTCTCAGCCTGTTCCTGTTGAAATGTAATTGCTAGTTATAGCCTATACCTACTAGTGCTCTAGGCCCATTTGGGGGTTAAGGTCAAAATTAGAGCTTGCATTGCTATATTCCCTTTTCTTGTATAATGGCACAAATGGGATTCTGAGTCGGTGTGCTAGCCTACAGGACAATTTTTCTCTACACAAGCAAAATGCTAATTTACTGACTTAAGAGTTTTGGTTGTGCACTTGTGTCCTGTATCATCAGCTGTTAATTCTGATGGATGAAATCTCATATGTTCTTCTGAGAATGCCTTCTCATTTGAAGTATAAACTGTTGTTGTTTTACACCACTAACTGAGCAGAGGAGAGATGAATAATGTAGCAATTGCCTCATAGTAATGGTATATTACAGTCAAAGATTTTGTCACTAACTTGAATTAACTTGATGGCCTGTTGTTACCTAGGACTCTCAGTTGATATGCTTCCAGTTGTTGTGGGTGGGGGTTGTGTACTGAGTACCCAGTTCCCTAAAAAACTTAAGACCCACCCAGTTCCACATGCTGTTCACAACTTATATTGCTAAACAAAGTGTTTCTGATCTTCCGGAATGTTCTTCGACCTCACCACCTAAGGAAGGACTGACTATATAGCGTTAATTACCCCAGAGTTCACTAACAAGCCTTACAAGAGAGCTTTACATTCCAATATCCCTCCTTTTACCTCTATATTGTCTAGTTTAATGCGACAATTTTTCTGTCATGTTATTGTTTGCAATAATTTATGAGTCTATCACAATAACTGTTATTTACTGATTGTATAATATGATAACGTGCAAGGTGTATGGCCATATATGTCAAAAGGTTACCATGAGTCAGTCAATTAATAGGTGTTGTACATCATGCCTCGTTTTCGAGAAAAAAACCAGATTTTCCAAACAGAATGAAAACTGTTTTTACTAGTTCAAAAAATTGTCTCAAATTCATTGCTTTGTGTATTAAATACTTCAAAAATGTTGCGAAACTATCAGAAAATGTGTTCTCTATTGATTTTAATGATGATTTTGTAAGATTATGTGTTTTTCATGTCGAAATTTGGATTTGAAAACAGCTAGTTTTTGCTAATTATATATGCAAAGGCTGTGACGTCATGCATACTGAAATAAGAAAAGAAGCAACTTTTGGTGGCTGTGAGGACTGGCTGGATTGAAGGAAATTTAGACCCCTTCAGCAATGGGGGTGCACAGCCCATAAACTTCTTCTCCCTGTAGCTCAAAATCTAAATGGTCATGCTGTGGGGAATTTGTGATGCCATGATTGGCCAACTCATTGCCTTTCATGTGCAGGGTGGCTTTAGTGCGGTGAGAACTTTGACAAGGCTGGGGGGGGGGGGAGCATTTAAAGAAGGTTAAATAGTGTGTAGGTTAATGGAGCAGATAATGGTGGTGTGCTCCCTTCAGAAATTCAGACCCTGCAAGACCCTTGATGACCTCTGACCATCAAAACTAGGGTTCTGCTCACTATATTGCATCCACATTCTATGAATGAAATGTACAGTGTCTGGCACAACTCCAACCTTGAAATATTGTGTGAACATGGTACTAAGATTTTGCTCCCTAGTGAGTGACCCCAGATGATGTTTGACCTCCAAAGAAAAACGAATTCTGTCCCTCTCCATTATGCTGCATCTACAAACCAATCTGAAGTCCCTGTTCCAGTGTTCCACAATCTATCACCTTGGCCAAATTTTTGGCAAAGTCAAGTCAATTTGTTGCAGCTTTTACCTCACCATTTCCAAATGTCAAGGCTATTTTTGAGGGCTGCAATTATACTGTAATGGCAAAACTTACTAGAAAAATGACCAACAATCATGCCCATAGCACAGGTTCATGCACATGATTTTCAGTGCATGTATTGTATACCCTTCCCGCTGGTGAGAACTTAAAGGATTGTGCAATTATAGAATTATTACAAAATTTGCAGTGAGTTTCAGGTATATTTGAGCCCCTTTTCCAGTTTGCACATGTACTGACCTCTTCAGTTTTTTTTTTATTTTGATACAATCATGATCTACACTTTCTACATACCTCTGTGCTAACCATGATGGTAACACTTTACACTGAGCAGTTGAACAGTGTTAACTTTAAATGTAGGTAGTGTTGCTCGGTTTAGGACCAGAACAGTCACCCAAAACTTATTTTGAAGAAACAGCTAAAACTCAAAATTTTTTTCTTACTTCTCACAAAAGAAACTGTCATAATTTTTTGAGACTTAAAGAGTAAACGACGCACTTAATCCTCGGGAATTTGATTTCACAATTGAGGAAAGCAATTATAATAGGACAGTCTTTCTATACTTACTCAAGTTGGGGTGACTGCACTTCTTCTTTTAACACAAATTATTCCAAGCAATTAATTCCTGAATTGACACTAGGCTTTGAAGGAAAAAAGCCTAAAAACCTTCAACATTCTTTAAGAGGTGATGGGCCAAATATACAAACTTCCTGGACAAACAAATGACCTATCTGTATGCAATGTCCTCACACAGTGCAAACAGCTGTGTAATTTCCAGACAGGCCTACAATAACTGCATTGCTGTAGGATCGGTTTTCTTTCAGCATGTAAGCTCTACATACAGTATTAGTTATGCTTAGGAAACTCTGCCTTAGCAGGCTTCAAGATTCCAGCACAAATGAACACGTCCACTTCAGCAAACAAACAGAGTCCCTCATGATAGCAGCAGTACACTGCAAACAACTGAAATGGATACTGAACTTATCCCTCAACCAATCTTTTCCAAAATCATAACATCTTCTGCCATGGCTATAACCATCCTCTTGTATAAATTACATCTAAATATGGAGTGATTTGAAAACACTGAAACCTCTTGAAGAGAGAGACAGACACTTTACCCCACAGTACCACATAAGCTGTACCCACTTTGGTTCAGCTAATAATCAGTGTTGGTGATTGGTTAAACAGTAGAATTCTACTGATGAAGATTATTTACTGATTATGGAATATTCAGAACGATGTCAGTTATCTAACATCAGTAAAACAGTAGTGAACATGAAAATGGCTAGATCTAAATGATGGTACTGCTCAGTGTTATTTCAGCAAAATAAACCATTAACTGCAAAGATACATAAAGGCATTCTACTGCCACTTACCTCCTTGACAGAGTTAAAAACAGGTAAGCCTGATGCCTGCTGACCGCCTTTTCCTGGGGTTACACCCCCTACCATATTTGTTCCATACTCAATTGCTTGAGTTGTGTGGAAGGCCCCCTGCAGGAATACAAGAATGTTGAACAAGGTTGAATAAGAGAGTTGAGAGAAGATTGAAATGCTTTTGTCCACCTCTCTGTCAAATCATATATTTGCATATTTAGGCTCAGCTAATGTCTATTCATAATAGAAGTGTGAAATAGATATCCCCCAAAAAGACGAAAAAAAAAGAAAAAAAAAGTCCCTCTTGGATAAAATGTGACAGGAATTTATGTTTAATACCTCTCCTAAGTAGCTTAAGTTCTACCTTTCTTTTCTATGTTTGTTTATGCTCTTTTTTCAAGGGAGTGTTCTGCCTTTCTGTTAAGCCCAATAGGGTTTTGTAGATCACTCCCTTCTTCTTTGTCAAGTCTTTTTCCGTTGCCTTAACACTATTCCATTTCTTAAATTGCACAATGTAGTGAAGAAAAAACAGAATGAAGGAATGAATTTAGGGGTTTTCTCTACATTTTACATGGTTTTTACCTCATAAGAGAGCTACAGTAACTGTTTTACAGTACAAAAAAGGATTTTCATGTTACCAGTCAGGCCTCGATTTTCAGAAAAATTTATGGTTGTCCTTTGGGCAACCAATTCAGTATTTTTAGCTGTCCGACAGAAAATCTGGTTGTCCGAAACATTTTTGCGCACAATAAAAGTACAAAACAGTTATTGGGTTTAGGTATTATTGGTCTCAAAGAATAAAAAGATATGATTTTTGCAAAACAAAAACACTTGAAGTCTCAAATTGTTTGACGAAAAAAAATGAATGAGTTGACTAGCCAGCAGTATACATACAGTACTTCTTCAATCAGCCAAAGGAAGTTGCTTGAAAATAATTAAATGTGAGAGAAAAAATGGTTGTCCATTGGACAACCAACTTCCAACTTTTGGTTGTTTGTCGGAATTTCAGTTGTCCCGGACAATCGGACAACCACGAAAATCGAGCCCTGCCAGTCTTTAATCAGCTTGTTTTGTTTTTAGAAAAGATCATTAGTAATTCTTATTAAAGAAGTCTAAGCAGGTGTCAAATATGTTCACGTACATACTCCAAAATCTGTGAACAATCCAGCCTTGCCGTGATGTACCTCTCTACAAATGATTAATATCAATGCATGAATATGCATATTGCACAACAAAGCTTAAACGGTAACATTAATCTGTAGCTTTCTCATTTGTAAACATTAAAACCAAAGACACTTCTTCAATGCATGAGTTGTTTCCTCACTGGAACTAATCAGGCATAATAACATTTCATTAAATTATTTATGATTAGATTTTGATTTTGTTGCGATCCTACCTAATAATGAAAAGCTCTGGGCAGTTTCTTCCTACTTCTGACATTTTAAAACAAACAATTACTAAGACAACTCTATCCAACTTTTCTTTACTTGAAAGAAACCCATCTCCAATTATAATCAACAAACTCAAGGCCAATATTAAATACTTCACTATTAACACAATTTTCCAGAGTCTTTGTAGTTACAAAGCCATAAAAACAAAACTACAAAAGCTAACCTTTTTGAAATAAAACACTGTGACAGTATCACAAAAGCTTTACAGTTTAGTTTTTCTTGTCAAGTAAGAAATGAACTTGTGAATTTAACCACAAAACAGCATCACGACTGAAACACTGACATTACACTGTAAAGATACCTCATTGTGAGACCTTAATGGTCTACTTCATAACAAACTATCCAGCCTGGGATTTCACTTGTACTGACATAGTAAATTAAATCCTAAATTTTGACAACACTAGTGAAAAATATTTTTAAGCCATGCCAAACTTAAATGTTTGTCAGGACACTTACCTGTTTGCCAGTAATTCCTTGACATATGACTTTTGTGTCTTTATCTATCCTCAAGTACTGCCGGGAATCAGAGTAACATGTCCTCACTCCAACTTTGGGAACTTACAAAGAAAGAATGAAAGCATTCAAAGAAAGAGGTTAAAAAATAATTCTTTGAACAGGTCAACACAAAATTTACAAAAGTTAAACTTAAACAAATAGTTTTTGAGAATCAAATTTATTTGTTAAAGAAGAACATACTGTATTCCAACCTAGAATTTCTAGGCAGTCATATCTCTCTAAAACTTTGTATACAATTGAAGATTTCATGTTGACTGAAACAACAGTTGAGCTACCAGTTATAAAACTGCCAAATTTTGCACACCAGGTGGAGATTGTAAGCATTCAAAGTGATGTTGCAATTTATATTATGACTAATAATATTTTTATGGTTTCCATAAAGTCAGCAGAATATGCTGCCATGATCATGTTAAAAATAGATAAATGGAGCAAAAGATGTTATTTCCAATGACCCTAATTCAATCTTGAATAATTGTTGGCTACAGTGAGGTATTAATGCAAGTAATTTGGGTGAAAATAAAAAAAATACTAATCGATGTTGGCTTCAATGGGGACAAAGACAATGTGTTTGATTTAGTAGATCATTCTACAGCTACAGCAAGTATAAATGCTTTGCTATGGTGAAAGGGAGGAATTTTTAATGGTGCATAAAATTTGTCTGTGCACGAAATGTGGTGTATATTTGCCCAGTCAGGCCCTACACAGTATGCTCCATTGCACTCTGCTCCTTATAGTAGTTCCTTAGGTCAATACATTGATTGACGGGAAATCTAACCAAAACCAACTCGTTGCAGGGCTGTCAGGACTACAAACAGCCCTATTTATTCACCAAACTGTCACTGATGAAACTTGCCAAAGTTACAAACATGTAATATAACATCATCATTGAATGATAAAAATGCTAACAGGCCATTTCATGGCATGTGTTCCTGGGGGACAAAATTTCAAATGCATTTTTGAGGAATTGAATTATGTTGGTCCTGCAGCATGATGTTGTTGATTCAGTTTATTATACTTTGATATCTTTTTAATTTTAAGGCATGTTCTAATGGCTTTGAACTTGGGTTTTGTTAGAAAAACGAAAAATATTCTATACCATGCCTTTCAAACCCTGTCTCAATACCTTTTTCCTAACTCAAGATATCTCACTCCAAAGACTGGGTATTTTTGTTTAAAAATACCTTTGCTTTTCAGCTAAGCCACAGAAAGTTACATAATGTGGGCACATTGCCTCAGTTTCCTTTACATTTTCTTTATGACTGGACGTCGTGTTTGTCCTTGAAATTTGATACTGTTGGAATGTTTGAATATCTTTTCTGGTAGATATGGCGTTTCCTTTCACAATATGTAGAGCGCAAATTACAATGTTGCCTGCAACAGAGTCAATATTACACTGTAAATGAATGCAATATCAAATTAATGTGCCACGATGACATCACAGGTTTCCCATGATGCACCAAATCTGAAGAAAAAATTGCATTACTTTAAAAATCTGTATCTTCTGAATGCTATACGTGATGTGCTATTCTCCAGTACTGGAGAGATTCACAGTGGACAAATATATAGAGCACCTACTCAGCCTCTTTTGGGTGGAAGTCTGTAGCTGATGTATTTTCATAGACCTCACCCACCACAGAGATACATAAGATAACATACTATCATACTACCCCTGGTATTTTTCTGAGAGCCGATATTAGTTGAAAAATGGCCAAAAAGTGGACACTAAAACGTGACATAAAAATACAATTGTTTTTCAAAAGACTATCAGATGTAGAACAAGGGTTAGATCTCCTCATAATGTATGTCATATGAAGTGGATCACATCACTTTATATTGAATGTAACATAGCATGGGGACAAACATTATGGGAGTTATTTCCTATGAGCTATACAAAAAGAGTGTTACGTATGTAACATTTGGTGTCCACCCCGTTACATACGTCACACAACTCTGAGAACTGAAAACTGCAAGATCTTATGGATTGACTAGAGGTGTGTTTGTCAAGACCTAAGCACCAGTAGTTCATATCCACATGGGCTTGCACATAGCTACAGTACTATCTATGCAGAAATATAAGGACACAAAAACTGGATTTGTGACTTACGTAACATTGGTGTCCACCCACCCTGTCACAAAGCTACTGCAGCCATACAGCCACACAATAAATTTCCAGTTGTATACACAGTATATCACAATAGCCCATAAGATTGTCTTTTAGATAAGTATTGCCATTTGTGGCAATGTTCACAAGGAGAGCCACTTTATGTGAATACAGACTTGGTGTCCACCCCCTTGGTGTCCTGTTACATACGTAACAAAAAAATCAAATTTCACCAAAATGTCAGTTTGAGATAGAATATTAGGCTCTTTGTGACACTGCTATTATTAACAACTTCAGAAAAATGAGTAACATACATAATATTATTTTTTTTACTGAAGAATGAAGGATTTAAAAATTTCAAATTTTGGGTGGGGACACCATTACATATGTCACAATTTTAGTCAAAACTCCGTATTGCAAACACCTGACTTAGGCTGACGGTTTCCAGAAACCTAGAATATATGCTACATCACTTAATCTGTGCAAAAATAGTCAGCACTCAGCAGTGTTGTAATACATTCTGGTTCAAACCAATAAATGCACATTTTCAGTGTTCTAAGAACAAATAGCAGCATTGTGATGTACATAACAGTGTCCACTTTTCTAACGTTGTGTTTTTGACACCTTTTCATACAATATACACTTTTTGGGCATTTAAGTGACTCAGACAGGCAAGAAATGGTACACACACAAATATCTCATTTTTTTTTATCATACTCAATTGAAAGCATGCAAGTGGACACCATGTTACATACATCACACATTTTGATGAAAGACCTACTCTCTGAAATATCTCAGTCAACTATTACTCAACTATCTTCCTATTTGATACTTAGTTAAAGCATGATATTTGGAAGGTGATAAGATACTTTTCAAAATTATTTGATGAATTGTAATTTTGGGTACATGCATGTCACACTTTCATTACCCAGTATTGAAGAATGACACATATGCTATTGAGATGCAGATTTCACCTCCTGAAAGAGAAAATTTCTCTACATATGTTGAAGTTTATGAATTTTGCCTCCAGAATATGCCTTTAAACAGACACAGTTATGGCAACTTAAGTATCACCCAAATCAAAGAGCAATTTAGCACCCATTTACAGACTTATTTTCAGGAACATGTAAACCATGTAACAATTCACCCAAGTATTAAATATGATACAGAATGGTCACTAAGATTAGGCAACAAGGAGATTAATTCTAAAGTATGTTTCAGAAAAGTACCTTGTATTTTTTGCAAATTTGATCTAAAAATACCAAAAAAGGAGAGTAACTTTTGTGACAAAATATTCATTAGAAAGTGCTCAAATTACAGATCATAGATAAGATAATAGAGGCAGTTCAGTTGTAAAGCTAAAATGTGACATTAAGTTACAAAAGTGATGAAATACTGTACGGGATTTGACACAACAAAGTAAAAATGATGCTCAGGAAGTTGATAGTCCTGTGAATTTCAGAAGTCATATTAACAATGGCTTGTTTTTTGGAATTTATTCAAACCACGAATTCATTAATTCACTGATACATTTATTACAGTTTATACATTATTGAAATGCGTTAAGGTTTAGGGACACAAGGCATCTATCAAATACTGTAAAGCAAACTTGGTGATATGTTATTTTGGGGCCAATCCATGAAAATGTCAACCTAGGGTGAAAATTTTATATGTTACCACCTGTAAAAAACTTTATAATTTTGAAGGAAATGTCTCAGGTTTTAGAAACAGGCATTTTAGAAGAAGAAATCATCACAGAACACAATTTAAGTAGAATTGTAGAGCAAGACACTTCATGCACAAAGACTTAAATATTTCCCTTGTTACATATCAAATAGTCTATAACTTTATTGGTTGGTGTTTTCATTTATATTTTAGAAATAATGTTGTTCGAAAAACCATTTAAGTGAAAAGTGAAAAAATGGCATGTTTTCTTAGAAAAAGTTACAAGACCATTTTGATTATGTCAGTCTGTAACCAGAAAAAGCTAAAAGTTGTCCTGTACTCCTTGCAAGATATTGCAAGAACTTTGCGTCTTGTATTCTCTTGTATTCTTTATTCCCAAAGAATTCTTATGGTGAAAAAGACTGACACATTAAACATTACAGAAACTGTAATTGAAGTAACAACAAATAAATGTATTCAGTAGGAATTATTCACCTCTGTTGTTGTTAAGTTCAGTTTTAAAAGAACACAATTTAACACTTATTTAATGCATTTTCATGGTAATGACATGGCAAATTAGTAGAAATAAGTGCTACTTGCAGTGTATGCTATTTAGGCCTACTGCTTCCCAAATGGTATCATGTGCTGATGCGACTCAAATGGGTCTGTAAAGCTCAAATATTCCACTAAAGAAATAGGTCTCCAGAGGTCTAAACTTGTTTCTAGACAACTAGGCTTTGAACTGTTACTGTGATACCAAAACAGAATATTTAAGCCTACTTGTGTTTAGAAGTTAGGTTGGACTGAGATAGTGAAGTATGCTTATTGTAATCTCACAAAATTCTCCATGGTATAGCAAAGCTGAATATTCATTAAGTATTTTGGTATTTTTAAGGTTAAATTTCGAAAGGATGCAGTTCATTTTGAATGTTCGTACTGACACTTGACAGCTCACTTCAACTAAGAATTTTTTTTCATTCAAAGTGAGTTGAGAAGGCTAATATAAAACATACAAACAGTCAAAGTAAGTAGCTTTATTTTTTAACTTGTTAACACTGTAGTGTAGTGCACTGTTTTACATAACACACAACCTACATTGGTAGAGTGTTGGCATTTGATTCTAGGGAGTCTGTTACAATAAAATTCCTCAACAGTTTATTTGATGACCAGTTTGTCTGGCCATCTACAGATGACATGCGTATATTCTGTAAAGGAAGTAGACTATTTGTGTTTTGGGGAGCAAAGTGACCCTTACGGGATTGGGTTCATTTGGCTTGCTAGTAGACTACAGTAGTTACAGGATAACAAAACCTCATTCAAAGCCATGCAGAAGCATCTCAAGCACCCTAAATACTGTAGTTGCACAAAATATTTGTTGTGTTCTTAGTGTTCTTGTCTAATATTACAGTATTACATTCATATTGGTAGACAATTTGGGAGACAAATATGGTCTACTTGGGATCATAATTTTTTGTCCTGTACCTTCCACAGTAAAATGGTCGTTTCCATGCTTTCGGGCCAAGTCGTCTCCAAATCAACTCATCCCCAAGCCAACTCGTCCCCAAACCAAGTCGGCCCCAAGATGAGAAATTAGTGTAAAATTAGTGGGAAATAGTGACTTTCACGGATACTTCTTATGGAAAATAATGTCTTTCTTGAGATTTTCCCACATCGGTTTTCTTTCAATGGACAATCCTGGTAGCAATGTGAATGAATGGGCGTTTCCTTACAATCTCATAGTCATACCGTGTGAGGCCTCGGCCTATGGTGTTTCACAGCCCAGGCAAGGGAGCACTGAATTTCACTCAGGGATTTGCTAACCCCAAAATGAATTAATTATGCAAATTTTCAGGTGACCTTCTTACTAAAGTACAAGCACCATTCATGAAAATGAAATAAGATAGACTAAAAAGGGAGGAGGTGGGACTGGGACACCAAAAGTTTGTTATGCTTCAGGAAAATTGCAAATGAGAAAAAAGGAAAAGACAAAAAGAAAAAAAATAAGTGTGTGCTATATATGAGCAACCAATGATTTTTGCACATTCAACAGCTGAAATGGAAAATACATCACCATGTCCATGCACTTCATGGCATATTGGCTATGTGGAGGGCAGACTATGGACCTGGGAATTGAACTGGCCTGGCCCTTCGTAAGAACAAATTATTATTTGTGAATAATGTGATGAATTAAAAGCAAGAAAACACCAGATCGCATCCAATGTAACTGCACCTTAAAAATTTTTAAAAGAGAAGGGGGAACCTTACCAGTAAGATCAAATTTCCCTGAGGGGCAAATATTATCATCGAAAAACCTTTGACACACCTGTATATAAGGTCGTTTACTTTAATTTTAATTTTTTAACCTATAAATTTGATTGGGGGAAGGAGGTAATTATAAGAACACTGCAGTCCCCTCCTTTGGTTACCCACAGCCGGACCATGGCTTACCTACAACATTACCATGATTTTGTACCAACGTATATTAACTACACCTGTTGATGAACCTGTGTGACAGAGATGATACAAAATCACGCAAGTCACTTCTTGAGATACCAATGTAAATTAAGCCTGTTGTAGAACCTGTGTGAGACATAATATCATGCAAGTCACTTTTGCATAATTTAAAGACATATTTTCATCATCCCAAACAGTTCCAATTCTCCCAACCTACTTACTTCTAGCCCCTCCCACATTTATCTGAAACTCATCTTTATCCTGACACAACCCTAGTTTATTGCTTCATGGCTTGTCCCAGTGGCCATATAAGTCCTTAATGTGTAATCAAGACACTCTCAGTGCCCATGCTGTGTAATTTAGATATGATGCATTGTTTGAATGTGATGCCAATCAAAGAGCTGTACCAATTGAGAGTTTTGATATATGCATACTGAAACTGTAGTTTAGGGAGACGAATGACTGCCTTTAAGTGTATAAAATCACACCATTTTTCAAATTGGGGACGAGTTGGTTTGGGGTCGAGTTGGTTTTGGGACGACTTGGCCTGCTTCGGTTTCCATACCTAGCCTATTCCTATTGACTTAGTGTGTTGTGTTGACTTTATGGTCCGTGGTACCTAGTCACTGAACGTGACTGTATAATCCACTCCTTCTAGTCACTCCTTACTACGGTCACTGGCCTACACGTACAAAGGTAACGATGTTTTATGCCAAAACAACAAACTGAGCTCTAATTAAGAGGGTTCATAGAACAGATTTGAGTTAACATAATGATTTTGAGCATTCTTAAATACCACTAATACCTTCTGGAATGTTTAATACAAGCGAAATCATAGCAAAAGGCAGGAAAAATATGGTGCCATCCTTCGCAGTAACATCGACATCTTGATCTTCTGCTACTGTGTTGCATGATGGGAAGTCCGCTCGACAAGCTATCGAAGACCAATTAGTAAGCACGGCTAGTCAATACTTGTACTTCATATAGTAAGCTCTCTTTACATTACGAAACTGTACAGTCACTCACTGCGCAGGCTTCCCTGTTTTATATGAGATCACATGACAAACACTGACTTCTTCCACTGAAAAATTACTCTGCACAGGCTTAACGTTACTCAAAGAATTATCCAGCCTCAAGAATATTTGTTCCACTGTTTAAGTAGTTGGAGTGGTTGCTATTCAGTCAATACCTGTTTGAATGGAATTGATCTTGTTTTCATGGATATTTTGTAGGGCTGTGCATTTTCGGTTAATTCACTATCCGTTTAACCGATTTTATTAACCAGCGGTTAACCGTTTAACCGAAAATGACGTAATGTTCACACAACAACAAAAAGTCAACATTTCCAAAGAGCGCCATCACTTTTGTACAGGAACATACAAGTCTAAAAATGGCGCCGTAAGTCATGTTCGCCCATGTAAGTATGTGGCAAAAATGTTGGTATTTTGCGCTGAGTTTATATCTTTTCACAGTAAAAACCCATCCCGCATTTACTGAAGCTTTCTTCAGACCATGTGCACTTTTTAACATTCCACCAACAGTTGTATTCCCTCCTGACCCTATGTTATATTGTCAGTTATTTCATGAAACATTCCCACACCGCTGTTTTGACGCAGCTTGCTTGCGATTCAGTGTTTAATACATGTACAGCGCTCACGTGTTTGTCATAGTAGCGATCTGTACAATTGCACTGTAAACGGCCCACCAGCCGCAAACAGCACAACCAAGCCCTATTATCCTGCACAAATTAAGGAATTCCCAGCATTCCTACCGTAAAGTTATTTACAGTAGGACTTATGGAATGTTATCATATGACGTCGTTACGAACGAAAACAATTATGCACGTGGTCCCATGCATGCAGTAGACATGCGTGCGTATCCGTTTTTACCACTAAACATGGGAGCATGTTTTGCTTGGTGACATCATATGCACACAATCTATTGCAAAATTTGAATTGCCTCTGCATTGTGATTGGTTCAAATACGTTGATTCTGAGCCAGCCAATCACAACTCGCGCCATCGCCTATGGGATTTAGTGTGTGAAAAACCAGACGTCTGAATGAATTTCCCCATTGAGTTTGCGTTATGACGATCGCACTTCCCAGGCTTACATTGCTGGCCTGTGCAGCCGGCCAAGCCCCGTGTTAAATTCACCAAGAAACGGCAGCACAAATCTCTGCGTACTTGGATTTTTCGGGTGTCTGACTTAAGTGCATTTCATTTGCTGATTATTTTGAAACAAGACGGTAAGGTTTGGACAAGAAGTGGCAAAAATACGGGGATATTTATATCAGAAAGGAACCATAAGATAACGTTAATCGAGTCCATTTTTTGCTGTCCAAGACCGCTAAAAATTAGATCGTTATTTTTACGTGCATCGTAGGGTTGACTTCTACAGTACAGTACATTATCGCAACTATAACCCAGTCGATTCAATGAACTGCGTTTGCTTATTCATAAATTTAAGTCAACATGGAATGTTCCATTTTATATGATATTGGGCAAAGAACAAAATGGTGGGAATTAACTGGTGCTTACGATCGTATTTTACAGGTTAAATTTTTTCCAAATACTGCTACTAACAATGAAAAATAATGAAATTTACGGAGGTGTAGCATGATAAAATATTTCGATTAGCTACAGTGGGAAGACTTATTCAAATATACTTTTGTGCCCCAATCATGGTCTTGTGGAGGTTTTATTGACATAGAAATACAGGACTTGGTAACTTTTGTTACAGCTCCCTGCTTGTCTTGTGGCTTTCTTTTCGCTTGGTAATCTCTCAAACATGCCGCTAATTTCTAAAGTTGTGCTTGGGTGTTGCTACTGAAGGGATTAGGAGACAAGCACACTTAGTTCTGCCAACGAAAGTAACAATGGGTGCGCCACTTGTCACTCATCATAATGTACTTAATTCGGGGAGCTGCCACGGAATTAATCCGTTCAATCGAACGGCCGATTTTAAAACTCTTTTTACAGTTATTGTTTGAGCGATAATTTGTGAGAAACTGACACTGTTTGTTGTGCGATGTTTGTGTAACAGTTTACTAACAAAGCCAAGCCGCGGCAACCGAGTTATTGGCAATACAAAAACGGTTAATCTATGAAGAGGAATGACGCACGAGTAACTGACGAGTCGGTCGGTTAACCGGTTAACCGATTAACCGTCACAGCCCTAATATTTTGTGGCTGCTTATGTTCGTAACACACTTGACACCACAAGTTACGAACATCATCATATTTTTTGGTGGTCTGTACTTTTTTCCTCTCTGTGTTCACATGTCTAGTCATTTGTTATAAGGAAGAGACATGTCTTGTCTGTAGATTTGAATTAGAAGCAGTCTGAATTTTGACAATCTTAAAGCAGGAGCATGGGTCCAGGTTGGATGGTCATTTCATGTCACAATTTGGTGTCTTATTTTAGTGCATTTTTCTTCGAAAAGTGGGGATAAAAAATAAGTCACATAGCCTCATGTCATAATGTTATCTTATGTATCTCTCATATACTTCTACTCCAAGAATCAACAATAGATTGCTGGTTGTTACAGCTGCAGTGATATTTAAAGGTTGCTCTATAGTGATGGGGTGGAATCTCTGCAGTATCATATTTGTGCATATATATACAGAGTGACGATCACGGACATGTTTGCTATATGACAAGCTAAAGTATGTACAAGGTATTAAAGACGGCTTGCGCGGTCTTGATTTTAGCAAGGGGAATGAGGGGTAACGTTAGGTGGAATTTAACTTGTGAATATGGGATATTTACAGAATAAAAAGCAATATTTTTAAGAAATTTGAAGGGCCTATATAGGGACTAGCTATCTTGTATACTCTCGAAATAGGCCCTGCAATTTTTTAAATTCCTGAAAAATTTTGCCTTTTATTCCGTAAATACCCCATATTCAGACGTTGAATTCCACCTACCCCTCATTTCCCTCGCTGAAATCAAGACCGCGCAAGCCGTCTTTACCTTGTTATAATATTTACTTTGTCAAAGAAAACACTATGGATTTAATAATAGTCAAGAAGCTATATATATACTCTCGAAATAGGCCCTGCAAATATTTTAAATTTCTAACAAATGTTGCTTTTTATTCTGTAAATATCCCATATTCAGAAGTTGAATTCCACCTAGGCTACCCCTCATTCCCCTCGCTAAAATCAAGACAGCGCAAGCCGTCTTTACCTTGCTGTAATATTTAGCTTGTCATATAGCAAACATTGGTGATGGTCAAGCAGCCGTATATATATATACTCTCGAAATAGGTCCTGTTATCATTTTGAAGTATGTGATTTTTATCTAGGCCTAGGCCTACTTTTCTTGCTGATACTCGACAACCAGCGCAACACGCGTCTTTCACTGACGGTGCAGTGAAGCTAGCCCTGCAGGGCCTACTTCGAGATATTGCCAAATTATGAACGTTTCCATTTATTCACATGGAAAATGAGGTTAGTTATTCAAGAACGTCATTTTCTTCCACTTTATGGTATGTTACGTTCACAGGTCGTCCTAGCGTTATATAGTATATATATCTATAAAAAGGAAAAGGTAAGACACACCGCCTAACACCTACACAGTGCTTCGCACAAAACTGTTCAGGATTTCTCACCTCATACTACATTTACCACTTCAGATCTCTCAAGAACCTTCCCATCATCTTCTTCTAAAGAAACACAACAAACTTTAAGTTGTCTTAAACAAAAACCTCACATTAAATGCAAAAATCTTCTCCTCCGATTCAATGGTACGGACTAGATCACTCTTCTCCAATTCATGACGTCACATTACGTAATGGGAATTGCCCAGTACGAAGCTGGTTCTCCCATCGTTGAGCCAGTGCATGTAAATGCCGAGAACGCCTGTTGTATGCATGCTGTACGTGAAGTTGGCACGTATGCCGCATGCAAGTTTTTTGTCATAGCACAGCTAGGGGAATTCTATGGTACAGTACATACCTGTACGTGTTGCATGTACTTGCGGCAGGGCACACGTTTTGGTATGCTGGGTTTTCTGATCTGCACGTTTTCCATTTCTTGTTCAGGTTCCCCGTGCAGAAAAGAATTACAGTCTGGTCGTTGACAGATTTGAAAGCAGTTTGAACTATCCAATGGGAGAACCAGATTCGTACAGGGCAATTCCCATTACGTAATGTGACGTCATGAATTGGAGAAGAGTGATCTAATCTGTCGTTAGCATTGAATCGGAGGAGAAGATTTTTTGCATTTGATGTGAGGTTTTTTGTTTAAGACAACTTCAAGTTTGTTGTGTTTCTTTAGAAGAAGATGATGGGAAGGTTCTGGTTCTGGTGAAAAACTGCATAAACTCCGCGAGACGGGATGTAACATGCAGGCACAGAAGGCTGAGCAGCGTACTAATTACTAAAATGGGCTCTACTGTACTAATAATAATTTCTTCAAGACTCACAGAATTTAACCCCGACTTAAAAGCACTCACAGTGGGGGCATCCCTAATACTGGGTGGGAGGCAGTTCCATTCAGCAAGTCCTAGGGAACAGTGAATATATTTATAACAATCTTTGCGGGCAGATAATTTCACAAAAGAACTAGAGGCATGTGCTCTAGATAGTAGACACACCACTAGAAGGAACAAACTGGTAAGAATCAGTATCAATTGCTACTAATTTATTGACAGACTTATAAATAAGGGTCAATCTTTGGGCAGCCCTCCTATGCTCCAGTGATTCCCACCCTGGACTAGAAATCATGTCTGTGACACTGGCCTTTTGCCTAGAGTTTTTGCAGACGAATCTTGCACTACGGCGCTGGACCCCCTCGAGCTGATTTTTCAAGTCTTTCTGATAGGGGTCCCAGACAGAGGCACTATATTCAAGCCGTGGCCTTACTAAGGTTTAGTATGCCACTGCTTTTACCTCACGGTTACAACTATACAGATTTCTGCGAAGCAGGCCAAGGATTTGATTTCCCTTTGAGGTCACCTTATGGACATGATTCGCCCAACTTAATTTGTTATTTATTTCCAGCCCTAAGTAAGTAGGCTATGATTTTCAACTGTTTCTAAAATCGAATCGCCCATCTGATAGGAGTATTTGATTGCGTTCTTTTTATGAGTTATGTGCATAGCATAGCACTTCTTCGTATTGAATTTCATCTGCCAGCGTTGTTCCCATGCACAGAGTTTATCAACGTCTGTTTGGAGTAGGGTTGTCGCACGCACACAGAATTTTTCTCCAAAATTCTCGTGGAACTACTCACACCCAAACACGAAGTCGCTAAAACAGTGTGTTTAAAAACTGAATTAACGACACTCAAAATTGTCAAAATTTTGCCTGCACTGTAAAATTAGTACACTAAAGACATATTTCTACTATAATATTTCACCAAATAAGCTTAAAAACAAAAAGAAGAAAAAATATGTTACAGTTTCTAACGATCCCTTTGAAGCATCGTTGCAACGGTGACAGTCAAAAGTGTGTTTTGGTCATACGTAAAATGCCACACACAGCCATCTTTGACTTGATCGTGCATTGGGGCTGAACCTTTGACCCCTACAACCCATATATCATTAGAAAGAAGAAAAGGAACTCTACATTTTAATGGAGGGAAGCGATCGCCAAAAATACAATATCTTTACCATTTTTTGGCTTAAAACATTGGTGACATGGTTACAATGGGTTCCAGAAAAATCCGCAATTGCTTCCAGGTATCATTTTGTAGCGTTTTTTATGATCTTTCCATTTCCGAAGAAAAAAAAATGAATTTTTGCTTAGCCCCGATGCACGCTCGATTTAAATGAAACAGCCCATTGATCCCCGCCTACATCTTTTGTACTGAGCCGACATTGATATGTTTATGTATGAACCCATTGTTCAACTTAGCAACAAGGGATTTCCCGCCAATATGCTTACATACATACATACATACATACATACAGTACTGCATTGTATATACCTGTACGTGCAATACCGAAGTACGGTTAGTAAATTACGTACTTGTGTACGTGTGCGTAAGCACGTGTACGGATTGCTATAGCATAGACTGTGTGTAAGCAGGCTATGTGCGACTTGTTAATGCATGTTACGTACACAGAACGCAAGCTATCATGACACGGACGTGTGATCACTGAGTGTCTTGCCCAGTAACGTTGCATATTCACGCCGGCACATCTGGTGTACATAAAACAGTGATGAATAATCAAAGCGTCTGAGTGAGCAGTTACGATGTTGTTTTTGACCAACTTTTGCAGGCAGATCGTAACACTGAAGCATACGGCGATTTGGAGAAATCGTAAGGATTATGGAGACATAAAATCGGCTATATTTTGAAAAGTACTGGTCGGATTTTGATAAAATTTGGCATGGTTGCTTAGAAAAGGGTACCTAACAATGTAAATCAGTCAAATTCTTCAAGTTTGATATTTTTCGTGTAGTCGTATTTTTAGTGCGACAACCCTATTTGGAGCTCTCTAAGCCTAGTGTCATGTTCATTTTTAATTTGCCTATATAAAACACAGTCGTGTTCTCGAGAGATCTGAAGGGGTAAATGTAGCATGAGGTGAGAAATCATGAAGAGTTTTGTGCGAAGCACTGTGTTGGTGTTAGGTTGTGTGTCTTACCTTTTCCTTTTTATTATGGAAACGTTAAGGTGCCGTCAAATTGCAAACATAGTCCCTATATTATCTTAGTATTTTGCAACAAAATGATGAAATGTTCACTTATTATCTTAACAATTTGGAGATAAATGATGAACTACAAGCTTACCATTTTTCAACAATTCAACATTTTGCAGAAAATTAATGAATTAACTACTTATCACAAGTAATCAATTCAACATTTTGCAGAAAAATGATGAATCACAGACTTAACGGATTTCGACAATTAGCCATTTTGCAGATAAGTGTTTAATTGCACATTTATCGGATCTCAACAATTAACCAATTTGCAGAAAAATCACGAATTCCACACTTACCAGATGTTAGCAAATCAACATTTTGCAGAAAACTGATGAATTACTCAGTTATTGGATCTAAGCAATTCAACATTTTGCAGAAAAATATTAAATTACACATATTAAAGATCTCACCAATTCTACATTTTGCAGAAAATTGATGAATTACACAGTTATGGATCTTAACAATTCTAAATTTTGCAGAAAATTGATGAATTACAGACTTAACGGATTTCGACAATTCACCATTATGCAGATAAATGTTTAATTACACATTTATCGGATCTCAACAATTAACCAATTTGCAGAAAAATCACGAATCCCACACTTACCAGATGTTAGCAAATCAACATTTTGCAGAATACTGATGAATTACTCAGTTATTGGATCTAAGCAATTCAACATTTTGCAGAAAAATATTAAATTACACATTTAAAATATCTCACCAATTCTACATTTTGCAGAAAGTTGATGAATTATCGGATCTTAACAATTTAACAATTCGCAGAAAAATGACGAATTACGAACCTGCTTAAGATTCTATTTCCACATTTTAAAGAGGTAGAATAAAGTGTGCTGTCATTGAAACTTATCAATTACACGTTTTCATACCGAAACATTTTTGTGTATCTGTGTGTTAGGGGCAATCCGACCTCTTGAGGCGCGGGGGGCGTAAAACTTGCAAAGAGCCCATTTGGGGTTGTGGCAATCCCCTCTTGTAATGCTACTGGTTTGATATGTGTATAAGGTGTAGCAGCATATCAGACTCTACAATTAAATCACTTTCTTTAAATTCTCTGCTATCTTCTCAAAAGGACCCCTATAATTACTTGTTTTCGTTGTTATTGGGACATTAATGTCAGCAAGGTCTAAACACCCTAAAAATTGAACACAACAGCTACAAATCTAAAGTTTGTTATAGTTTTCACTTAAAGGCTGTACTAATCCGGGCTTGGTTTAAGACAAAAACAACAACTGGCATTTAATTATCCTTTTTGAAGCAGGATTCCTGAACCTACTTGTACCCCATTAATTCTTTAAGGCCGAACCATCGAGCAAAATTTCGTTTACAAAGTGCAGTCAACGATTATCATCTCATTTAAAGGGCAGGAGCAGTCATCCCAAAATGAAGTAGTGTAGGAGACTGTCCAATTTCATGATTGGCTGTTGAGGGTCACGTGACAATGTTTTTTCTCTTCAAATGTGAAATTTACTGGAAATATCTGCTTGGTTTACCTTGAATATGCAATAGTTAAATCATAAAATGTAATGAAAGATGCTTTGAAGAGAAATAAGACGAAAATTGTGCTATTTAGCTTTTTCTTCAAAATAAGTTTGGGGGACTGCTCTTTACATTTCGGACTAGTTTAAAGGAAGAACTAAAAGA
Source organism: Holothuria scabra (assembly GCA_037179385.1). NCBI lineage: Eukaryota > Metazoa > Echinodermata > Holothuroidea > Aspidochirotida > Holothuriidae > Holothuria > Holothuria scabra. The sequence continues at coordinate 46,545,001 of CM074194.1, forward strand.
TAACAACATTTAAACACGTAAAGCGTACAGGTATGAAGCTGTTTTCGACTGAAGGGTGGAGAGGGAAGCTGAAAGATTTTCTTCGGACAACCGTTATTGCCACGGATCTAAAGAAAGAGGGGTAGAGAGCAGGGGCGTCAATTTGATTTCCAAGGTGGGGGGTGGGGGACATCTGGCCTACATTTTTCTCCTTTCCTGGTAAGGTATCAACATGTTCATAGCTAGACATTTTTGCGGGAAGGAGGATGGGCAAGCATCCATATTTTACGATTTTTTAAGTGTGAACACCACTGTACTAGGACGTTTTTGCCCTTTTTCCAATATATGAAAATAAAAGCTTGCGTTGCAGAAAAGTTCGTCGGAGAGCCTCATTTGGTAGGCTTTGGATACCATTATGTAGCAACAACGATCTTTGGTCGCCGCTCAATCCCAGATTTGCCAATAGGAAATGCAAATTCTTCAGTAATCCCCCAAATTAATTTTTCATGTCAAGGGCTTGAATTGGGTAAAATTTGGAATTTTAATGAAAGAAAATTTATGAAACTTATGAAAAGCACTGTAGTTACCGTTTGTCAGTTGATGATCTGGTGCAGTAGCGTATAGCTATGATTTTTTCGTAGGGAGGTGGGATACTTTTGTTGGGGGAAGTCTGGAGTTTACTATCTAAGCGTAGCGCCACCATCAGTTGGCGCGGAGCGTACAAAGAAAATTTTAGATTTTAACACCTCCCAGATGGCTGGGAATAGCATTTGCCAGGTTTAAATGTCTTTAATTCTGGTGAGAAAAATTTGTGATTTTTCTCAGTTTCAATCACACTGATTAGCTCAGTTCATTACTCCACTGGACTATGTATCCTAGGATCGCAAATCCAAAATCCTGCTGTATATTGCAAGCAGCTGTTCCAGTGCACGCATGAGTAAGGTATTTCCATAGGCGTAGGGGAGCATTTCAGTATGGGGACAGAAGATTTTTGCCCGAAAAGTGTAATTCTGCCCGTAAGACAGTCAAAACTGAGCGCCACCACTGGCTGATGTGAGCTGCCCAGAAAATTTGAAAATTCATACCTCTCAGACAGTCGAAAATGACGTTTCCAAGGCTTATAGAAGGGATCCAAGCAATCGCTATTGTAAGTTTCAATTGCAGATAAACGTTCACTCCAAACTAAAATTCAGCCGGAAAGACTAAGCGAAGCGCCACCATTGGTTGGCCCGAAGCGTATACAAAATTTTGAAATATTCGACCCCTCAGACAGTTGAAAATGGCATTTCCCAGGCTTATAGGGGGTCTAAGCAGTTGTTATTTTAAGTTTTCTTTTGCAAAAAATGTTCACTTGGAACTTAAATTCTGTAATGAAGCGGTCTAAGTGGAGCACCACCATAAGTTGGGGCGAAACGTACAGGAAATTTTGAAAAATCTGACCCCTCAGACAGTCAAAAATGGCATTTCCTATACTTATATTGGGTCTAAGCAGTCGCTACTTCGAGGTTACGTTTGAAAATAATGTCCACTTGAAACTAAAATTCTGCTGGGAAGACTGTCTACCCGAAGCGCCACCATTAGTTGGCGCGGAGCCAACAGAAAATTTTGAAAAATCGTACCCCTGAGACAGTCGAAAATGACATTTCCCAGGCTTACAGGGGGAGATCTAAGCAGTCGCTTTTTGATCAGAAAATTACCAGATAAAATGTATCACTACCAATCGATGAAATGGTCCCGCATATTTTCTGGGGAAACCATAAAATGGAATTGAAAACATGCTAATGAATTTTACTCTATTACGTCTCTTGGCTAATTTAATATATATTGATAAAATTGTGTGACTGCAAGAAATTCCGACTTTATATGATTTTACTTTTGAAAAATGTAACATTACAAGGTGTGTTTAAAGAATTTTCAAGCAGACTTATGGGAAGACATTATCACACTGCGTCATTAAAGTATCGAAAAACAAATTACCAGATTTTCATAACCATTGCCCGTATTCGACTCTAGAGCAGGATAGATGGCAAACTTTTGGGCACTGCACCTAAACACCCTTCTGTCCGTGCGTTGAATTAATTTGGCATTTGAAAACGTCTCAGCTTTTTTATTAACCTGTGCCCAAATATTTGACCCTTTCGGGCAATTTTTGCAAGACTACAGTGTGAAGTGGGGATGGCGAAAACTTTTTTTTCACATTCTACCCAAATGTGTCGCAGATCTTTGTTAATTTCCATGAAAATGTCACTTTAAAAATAGCTTTTTTTGTTTTGCGGTAAAGATTTGAAGCTATTAAAATAATCGGCCATTTCGAGTACCGTATTGTGTTGCACAACATTTAAAAACATGCTCAAGAACGATTGTTTCCTTTAAGCCACAGGCTTCCCAAATGCGCCATGATTTTTTGATATGTTTGAGTTTTCGTAACCATGTTACCCTTACTTATGGTACTTTTCCATTTTCGGGAATTTGCTTGAAAGAATTTGGATATTCGACAATTTCGGGCATTGTGTTGTGATTATAAGTGAAGTAAAAGTCACTAATAAAAGCTTTTTGCACTGCCCGAAGGTGTAGCGATTTTTTTGAATCTCGACTTGGGTTTTCATGAAAACGACTATGTGAAAGCGACTATATGACGTTTCTTTCCTTTTTTCGGGCAATCTAAGATTTCGGACACATTTAGGAATTTTCTGAAAAAGCATCCCTTTTTTCCAAAATTAAAGCGCTGTCCGATTTTTTTCCAAATTGCTGCCCGAAGTTTTCCCAAATTCCTGCCCGAATTTAGATTTTGCGGAAATTTGGGGCAGTCTTCCCCCTGCCCCCGTCTCGTGCGCCACTGGGTTTGTCCACTCCTCCCAAGGACTAAGTGATGTCCTATGAGGTAATAGTGGTAAGGTTGCGACCCTTGAGACTGCATTGACCCAACTTGGGTTTGGTTGTTGCACTGGCCTATGAGTGGCAGCAATGGCCGTGCAAAGTGCAAATTCCTTCCAACCTAATTTGACTCAAATATCCTACCCACCGCACTAGGTATGATTTTGGAACAAATTTGTGCATCCCCAGGAATTGAAAAAAAAATCCCTACAGGAGACAGAAACAGGCTAGATGCTAGGAGCACACTTTAATCCACACCAAGGTACCGTAGCCAATTTCAGCCACTCCAAATCTGCTAGGAAATTATCCATCCAGAAACCCGACGAGTTGTCACAGTCTACCTGAATTTATTCCGACATTCAGAGTGGATCTATCGCAAGTGTACCTATGTCATAGTAGCCAGGTAGCTCGGATTGAATATTACCATCGGTCAGCGTGATGAATTTTTTCCCAGGTCGCCAGTGGGGGCTGCTGGGGGGGGGGGAGATAGACGATTCAGTGGGGGGGGGGCTAGAACCCCCAGCCCCCTCCGTAGCTACGCCACTGATCTGCATGGTGTCACATATAGCAAATTTCCGATTTTGTCACTTCAAGAGCTCGGAAAAGTTTACCAAACTGAAGGTATGGGTGAGCCCTTCTGCTTGGGAATTGCAATTTGCGGCACGCGAAGCGCCTGGGAAATTTTGCCCTTTTGAAACAAATAATAACGAATAAGGAGCTTTTATTGGAGATAATTGGGAGTTTCGTAATTTCATGAGTTGTCAATCCACACAGTAGACTGGTTTCACAAATGGCAAATTTCCGAATTATTCATGTTTCAGAGCCGCCTTCCCCCCTGTAGCTACGCCCATTGGCGGCGCTACGGGGGGGGGGGTGAGGGGGCATTTCCCCATCAAATTCTTTCCTTGCCCCAGTTGCTCCCCCAAGTAAAACTGATGGAATGGAAGTGCATGTGGCCTATGAGTGTGTGTGTTGGGGGTGGGAGTGCACTGGCTCCTGGGTGAACGTGCAATTGATACTGACGAAAATTTTTCTAATTACATGCTCTTGAAGTAGGCCTACATCATCCTTCCGGGTTAGGGTAAGGTGTTTCCAATCTACATGTGGTACGCATATCACTTATGATATAAAGTTGCCTTGTCTTGGCAGTTCGCGGTTTGGTACATAGCGTGCTTCTTTTATTTTTCTATTGTTTCTTATTCTCCCTCATACATCCATAAATTATTTATGTAGGCTGCACGCCAACTGATGATTGCGTTCTGCTTAGATGGTGTCATTACAGCTTAACACTACTTCAACTCTTTGCCCATCCACAGCACCCCACCCAAATGAAAAAGTCTGGTTTAGCCACTGACTAGTATAGTGGTACTCGGTGGCACCCCGCAAATATAATGATACTCTCGAAGAAAAAAAAAGTTGTTAACCTTGGAGTTAGATCAACCGAAAAATTAAATAATATACCTCTCCTGGGACATAATTTTTCACCCAGAAATATGGTACAACCCCAGAGCTTCCGGGGGCTTGCCCCCTGTGCCCCACCGGGACTTTGCCACTGGACCCTACCAGGGGCCCTAAGGCGGGCCCCTGGACCCCACCCGCAAGACCTCGCGCTTTGCGCTCGGTTTCGCCCTGGGCGCGAAAATCTTTGCTCCCCGGCATTTTCCTTTGCCCTCAGTCCCCCCCCCCCCCTCAATTTGACATTCTGGCGCCGCCGCTGGCTACGCCACTGGGTGCCTGAGAGAAGGGGTCCAAATGCAAAATGGTGCTAAATATTTCAACATTTTGAGTTACTAGGAAACTCCAAAGTCTTAAAAACATGATCTTGATGGTGTGGGTAATTACTTCAACGGACTATACAGTCGATGTGAATTTACCGGGTGTACTATAAGTGAATAGAATCACAACGAAAATTGTGATAGTTTGCGAAGGACTTTTGCAAAAGTTTAATAGTAAAGAAAAATTTTTAAAAGAAGGTTAGATAAATCCATGAACTGATGAAAAGCACACTTCAGTCTACTGCGGGAAAATCACAGATCGATGGGGGAGGGGGTGGTACCCACTGGTGCTACTGAGACACCGTTGCATAGGCCTACCGGTGTAAGACTGCTGATACAAAAAAAATTAAAATATGTCCTTTCGAACGACACCTCATCATACACTATCTACAAACAGAGGATGGAGGTGTACCTCTAATTCCAGATTGACTTCTCTAATATAGCAAACATCAGTGTGATTTTTCTTCTCTGATAATGATCTAAATACGAAATGGTCGAATCGTTATACGAATGTGTGATGTGCGCGTGTCGAAATTAATTTGCATTAGAAATCATTTATTTTTTGAAAAAGTTGCATGCAGACTGTGCACCGAGGCATTTTCAGTTTCCCTAAAATGTGTTTGCCAATTTCAGCCTGCCAGGCTGGTTATTCACTAAAGGTTACAGATTTTATTAAAACATAGAAGTGGACGATTCCTCTTCTTCAAATTCCTAAATGTCGTGCTCCTTCATAACCACATCTGCTGCCCTATGCACACAATCAATCGACATAATCATTGAGATCGATGAATAATGTATGTTTGATATGGAAGTGAAAAAGGAACATCAATGAGACTGCAAGCGCCCGAAAATTTTGGGGATTTGTAAAGTAAACATGTGGAATTATTGATACAGAAAATCGATCGTAATCGGCAGAGCACACCTTTCATAACCTACATGTATATATTTTTGGGTTGTATCTAACTTTTAAGTTTCAGGTCACAAAAGAAGCGGGGGGAGGGGGACTTCAACGTTAGTGTCCCCTCGACTCAAAAAAGTGGGGGGACATGTCCCCCTGTTCCCCACAAATCGACGCCCATGGTAGCGAGAGGGAGTATCCCCTTTCTTTTTTGAAAAAATTAATAATATTTGATTGTCCCCAAATGAAATGTAGTGAAATATATTATTAGGTAATATTTATAGGGAAATTACAAAAATTTATATTTACATTTTTTCAAAAAGGAAATATTAAGGGGTATTCAATCTTAAATAGTGCGAAAGCATACTTCTGCCACAACATTTCGACTAAGGCATTTTAACAATAATTTAAAAATATAAATTTTACAGTAAAAAACGTCATATGACGTCCCGGATTTTACAGTGAATAATCACTTTTACTCTAAGTAAAAATTGTAAGTGCTAGTTTCAAAATGTGACATTTCTATTTAGATGTATGTAGTCATTTCATATTTGCACTATTTTTCATATTATTCTCACTCGAGAGGTGCCGTTTCCGACCATCTGAAGGGTTTGTGAAGTCAAAAATTTTCTTGTACCCTCCGCGCCAACTAATGGTGGCGTTCCTCTTAGATAGTCGTGCTGCCTGCTTGGAGTTTCCCAGTAACTGAAAATATTGAAACATTTACAACCATTTTGCATTTGCCCCCCCCCCCCCTCTCTTAGACACCCAGTGGCGCAGCTACAGGAGGCAGGTGGCTCTGAAAAATGAAGAATTCGGAAACTTGCTATTTGTGAAACCAGTCTACTGTGTGGTTTGACAACTCATGAAATTACGAAACTCCAAAATCTCTCCAATAAAAGCTCCTTATTCGTTATTATTTGTTTCAAAAGGCAAAATTTTCCAGGCACTTCGCATGCCGCAAATCGCAATTCCTAAGCAGAATGGCTCACTCATACCTTCAGTTTGGTCAAATTTTCCGAGCTCTTGAAGTGAAAAAACCGGAAATTTGCTATATGTGACACCAGATCATCAACTAACAAAGGTAGCTACAGTGCTTTTCATAAATTTTCTTCCATAGAATTCCAAATTTTCCCCAATATAAGCCCTTGACATGAAAAATTAATTTGGGGGATTACTGAAGAATTTGTATTTCCTGTTGGCAAATCTGAGATTGAGGGGCGACCAAAGATCGTTGTTGCTACATAATATTATCCAAAGCCTACGAAATGAGGCTCTCCGACGAACTTTTCTGCAACGCAAGCTCCATATTTTTATATATTGGAAAAAGGGTAAAAATTTCAGCGCGCTTCGCGCGTCACAAAGTACGTCCCTAGTACAGTGGTGTTCACACTTAAAAAATCGTAAAATTTGGATGTTTGCCCATCCCCCTTTTCGTAAAAATGTCTAGCTACGAACATGTTGATACCTTACCAGGGAAGGAGAAAAATGTAGGCCAGATTCCCCCCTCCCCCACCTTTGAGGATCAAATCGACGCCCCTCTTTCTTTAGACCCGTGGCAATAAATGTTGTCCGAAGAAAACCTTTCAGCTTCTCTCTCCACCCTTCTGTCGCAAACAGCTTCATACCTGTACGCTTTACGTGTTTAAAGGTTGTTATTCCTTTAAACTAGTCCGAATTAAATGAGGTGATAATCGTTGACTGCACTTTGTAAACGAAATTTTTCTCGATGGTTCGGCCTTAAAGAATTAATGGGGTACAAGTAGGTTCAGGAATCCTGCTTCAAAAAGGATAATTAAATGCCAGTTGTTGTTTTTGTCTTAAACCAAGCCCGGATTAGTACAGCCTTTAAGTGAAAACTATAACAAACTTTAGATTTGTAGCTGCTGTGTTCAATTTTTAGGGTGTTTAGACCTTGCTGACATTAATGTCCCAATAACAACGAAAACAAGTAATTATAGGGGTCCTTTTGAGAAGATAGCAGAGAATTTAAAGAAAGTGATTTAATTGTAGAGTCTGATATGCTGCTACACCTTATACACATATCAAACCAGTAGCATTACAAGAGGGGATTGCCACAACCCCAAATGGGCTCTTTGCAAGTTTTACGCCCCCCCCCCCCCCCGCCTCAAGAGGTCGGATTGCCCCTAACACACAGATACACAAAAATGTTTCGGTATGAAAACGTGTAATTGATAAGTTTCAATGACAGCACACTTTATTCTACCTCTTTAAAATGTGGAAATAGAATCTTAAGCAGGTTCGTAATTCGTCATTTTTCTGCGAATTGTTAAATTGTTAAGATCCGATAATTCATCAACTTTCTGCAAAATGTAGAATTGGTGAGATATTTTAAATGTGTAATTTAATATTTTTCTGCAAAATGTTGAATTGCTTAGATCCAATAACTGAGTAATTCATCAGTATTCTGCAAACTGTTGATTTGCTAACATCTGGTAAGTGTGGGATTCGTGATTTTTCTGCAAATTGGTTAATTGTTGAGATCTGATAAATGTGTAATTAAACATTTATCTGCATAATGGTGAATTGTCGAAATCCATTAGGTCTATAATTCATCAATTTTCTGCAAAATTTAGAATTGTTAAGATCCATTAACTGTGTAATTCATCAATTTTCTGCAAAATGTAGAATTGGTGAGATCTTTAATATGTGTAATTTAATATTTTTCTGCAAAATGTTGAATTGCTTAGATCCAGTAACTGAGTAATTCATCAGTTTTCTGCAAAATGTTGATTTGCTAACATCTGGTAAGTGTGGAATTCGTGATTTTTCTGCAAATTGGTTAATTGTTGAGATCCGATAAATGTGCAATTAAACACTTATCTGAAAAATGGAGAATTGTCGAAATCCGTTAAGTCTGTGATTCATCATTTTTTTGCAAAATGTTGATTTGATTACTTGTGATAAGTGGGTAATTCATCAATTTTCTGCAAAATGTTGAATTGTTGAAATATGGTAAGTTTGTAATTCATCACTTAACTGCAAAATGTTACGATAATAAGTGAATATTTCATCATTTTGTTGCAAAATGTTAAGATAATATAGGATCTAAGTTTGTAATTTGACGGCACCTTAACGTTTCCATATTTTATATATACTAATTACTATATAACGCTAGGACGACCTGTGGTTACGTTAGGCTAGGGCCAGGGGCCTACGTTAGTACTAGCCTAACCACAAATGCAATTCGCTAACTTCACACAAATGCACGTCCTCCCTATGATCTATGCAAACCATACCAAGTTTCATCCACTAACTTAGTTTAGTTTCACTAGTTAGGCCTAGCCTAGGCTTAATTACATTTGCTCAATTCCTTTTGATAACCGAAAAGCTAGAAATAAGTTATTTCCTACCGACGTTACGAGCCAGAACTCTCATGCAGGCTGCCATCTTGACACAATGTGAATGAGGTCGCTCTTTCTCTTTTTTCGGATCCGTGTATTATTGTTCTGTTTTACTCTTCTTCTTCTTTGAGGTACTCCAAAGCGCCCAAAAGGGAATTCGTAGTAGGAGGATAACTGGTGTGCCCGTAAGGCCTTTATTAGAGTACACATCTTCTGCTTGGGATCCCTACACCGTCTCCCTATCCAATACGGTTGAGCAAATCCAACGTAGGGCTGATAGGTTTGTTTGTTATGGCTACTCCCCCACAGTAGTGTGACTGAAATGTTGAGAGATCTAGCGTGGGATAGTAAGCTCAAAGACAGACTTACTGTCGGTCAACAGGCTAGCAATTCAAGTTATTCATAAAGCCAGATTGGACCTCCTAGCCTTTGGCAATTAAGGACCTACAACCGGTCCAGCGGCCTTCTAGGCATCATCACTCAAATAACATAACATAACAGGCTGAAGGGCAAAGGAGGGCCAAGGCCCCATAAGATGCCCTGAAGTCCAAGCCATAATCAAAAGTCAAACCACCAAAGCTTGACAACAGCCCAAACAATCAGATTCTACTAGTACCACAGTCATGGAAGAACTTGTCAGTGTTAATATTAAAGCAGTGAACTGACGGGGAGTTGACTGCCCAATCTGGCAGACAATTCCACTCGTTGACAACTCTATGGGAGAAACTACTATAACTATGGGAGAAATAGCTATAGGAATACAGCTTCTTTCCTCGGATCGTCAGGGACTGGAACTTAGGTTGAACCAGAATATAACAGATCTTGAGGACCGTCACCGAGCAGTTCAAGAACGCAGCCTAAAGGATCCTCAGACGGGGGGACTAACGACATTCGCACACTCAACCCTGCACGTTTGACTCCACTTGGAGTGTGTAGTGCTGTGCAGTATCATCATCCAGATATGTGCAGGATGGGTTATTGGTGTTGAAACCAGTTATTTATTGCCCTCTTGATGGTGATCTCATTCTCCGGTTGGGTTATGTCTGGGGGAGCTTATTCCAACTGAATATGGTTCTTGGAAGGTAGGAATTGCCAAATGCACCCACACTGCAGGTAATATTTTTAAGAGACTGTGAATTTGTCCTAGCTGGTATAACTGGAATTGGGGAAAAATATGTTCCGAGTGGGGACGGCCAATTTGTTATGTGAGATCTTGTGACAAGTGGAGAGTTCACGGAGTAATATCACGTCTACATTCAAGAATGGGCCCATTTAGAGAAGACATGATATGATCCGGGTGATACTTTCAGTTCTCTTGAAGCGTCCAGTGACAAACCTACCTGCCCTAGATTGGATATTTTCGAGTTTCTTTTTCCCAGTGGTAGTTTGAGGAGACCAAACTTGAGAGGCGTACTCAAGCTGAGGACGCACATAAATGAAGGAGGCCCTTTCTTTTACATGGGGAGGACAGCCATACAAGTTACTCATAGAGCTGGATAATTTTCCGGCAGGATAGTTATCCTGCTCTATGATTTTACTCCACGTGAAGTGGTAGCCAATCATCATGTCCGGGCAGGGAGCTCCAAGCTTGGAGATCCGGGCACTGGACTTATATGCTGCCATGTGATGAGGGGGGGGGGTAAGACTATCATTGCCTGCCTGAAATATCAAATTTCCCGAAAGACTATCAAAGTGGAGCGCCACCTACCGTTGACGTGGAGCGTGCAGAAAGTTTTGAAAAATCGTGCCCCCTCATATAGCCGGAATACGTAGCAGGCTTGTCTCCGTTGTAGGTAGTAGCTTAGCAGCAGAGGGGTCAATAACACCACTTTTTAGGGACGAAAATTTCGGCGTGCAAGCGTTTGATACCTGGCCTCGAATGGAACTTTACTCATGCTACGCTTCATTATTTTAAGCTAATTCGATTATAAATTTAAATCCTGGGTACGTACATTTTACAACAATGCAAATTCATGTGTTTTCAACAACGCCTTTTCTACAGGTTGTTTAGCTTGTGGGCTAAAAATAAACCCTCAAAAATCTCATCTGCTTCCATTAGGTCCCTTTGTAACCAACCAGGCAACCAACTTTTATTTTCAATAAAAATCTGTCACTTCACCTCGGTCCCATTAAATTTCTCGGATTTAATTTCACGCCTGCTGGTCATGAATGTCTCGCCTCCGACATTTAGACCCCAATAGGTAGAAGTTTTATTGTTAAATCTCTTGCTCTGTTTCAATTAGTTTATTTCAAGTTCTTCCGGATCCACCCAGGGGTGGCGCCACCGGGGGGGGGGGGATCATACAAGGACTTAAGTTACTGGATGGGTGATCATGTGAACATGTTTTTGTTTTGAAATGCTATTTAAATACATATCAGACTCGATTTTTCAATCACTTCTTGGATCCGTTGTGCCTCATTCCATGAACATTGTCCTATTTCCTCCCCCGTCGGGGAAGAAGGGCAATTTCCTTTGGGGAGGCCTAAAATGAACGTAATTAGGACTGAATGTTCTGGATGGATGATTGTAACGCTATTTTAATGCATATCTGAATCTGTTTTAATCACTTTTTACTAGCTTTGAAATCTCTCATCCCATCTTTAATCCGCAAGGTCATGCCAACGCACGTCGGGGAAGACTGCTCCGCCCCTGTTGTTGAGAAAATCCAAAAAAATCCAGCCATCATCTACGTGCCCACGATAAGCTGATAAAAGATGCGGGTCTGATAAACTTCAGTCACCCGGACGATCTTCTTGATTTTGTTCACTAGAAGACCATATTCTTCAAGGAAACTCATAATTCCGAATTTTCCTTACAAAAACGGACAGGTTGTTCATGTGCATGCATGCAGTGCCCAATGGTCTGCCTTCTGGCCTGCCCCGACAGCCGATTTCTAGCAACGGTAAAGGAAATCGTTTAGGCCGTTTCAGCTATACATAATGATAAACAAAAGTGTGAGAATGTCTCCCAATTACTTTGACTGAAAATTCATTTGAAGCCTCCTTGTAATGTGACATAGTTTCAAATACGTTGGAAGTAAAACCATTTATAGTCTGGAATTCGGGCAGACACGTAGAAAATCTCATCTATTCAGGGGACAATTTGAATGCAACGAAAATTAAGCAACGCAATTTGAATTGCAATTGAATGCAACGAAAATTAAGAGAGTCAAAACACTAAGTATATTTTCAACTCCGTTGCAGAGTTTCCCCCGAAAAGAGACAAGAACATTGCATCTAACTGTAGCAGTACATTTTATCCGGTAATTTTCTAATCACTTAGCAAGTTGATTTTTTTCTTTTTAAGTGAAACTTTAATTTAAAACGATAGCTAAAAATAATGACTGCTTTGTTTTAGTTAAGGGCCCGGGAAATGCTGTTTCCTGCTATCTGGGGGTTCTCAACTTTTCAAAAATTTCTGTGCTCTGCACTTTGATAGTCTTTCGGTCAGAATTACATTTTTCGGACAAAAAGACAATTCTGTCCCCTCCCAAACTGAAACGCTCCCGTATGTCGATGTCAATATATAAAATATAAAACCATATGGCAAGCCAAACTTTTTCCTAGGGAAAAGTTTCCAATATGGTCCGAGGGTCTTAATCTGCATGATGATATTCAGTATAACCTCAACAAAACTACAGATCACCCCTACTTGATTTTTCTTTTATGAAGATTAGATTCTTCTGTAAAACCCCCAAATCTGTCATAAAATTAAAATTTTTCTCCAAGATAAGATTCAGATTGTTAAAAGAGGCGAAATTTTCCAATTTCGATTGAAACTAGGTACTCGGTACAATAAATAACCAAAGCCGACTTTGTTAATCACCCCGACATTCTACCCAATTTTGCTCTTGAAAGGCATATCACCTAATAAACAGGGTAAAAAGCCCTATTTTTGCATTATAACCGTAACAAAACCACATTTTCTTCCATTGAATTCCAAAATTTTTCCAATAAAATAAGCTCTCATTTTCAAATCTTCCTTCAAAAAGAAAAAAAAAACAAAATTTTTGGGTAAACTTCTAGTCTCGTGTTAAAGCCCTAGTACGATTAAATGCGTAACCCCTAAAGATTTTGAGCTGTCGCCTATATCACGTGTTTGATTTTGCCGATACGAAGGACAGATTCTTCTTCAAACACCCCAACTTTTTGATGGTCCTTACAAAAGCTAAATTTCTTTCAAAAATTTCAAATTTTGTCTTCGAAAAAAAAAAAAAAAAACTCCAGATTTTTAAAGTATTTTTGAAAAGAAAGCCAAAACTTTCGCGCGCTACGCGCGCCTCAAAATCTGCTTAGTCACATTCCATCGGGACTTACTCAAAGCCTCTGTCGAGGTCTTGAAATGCTGGCCCCCCTGTCGGGGATCTTGGGCCCCTGTCGGGGAAATCTAGGCGCCACCCCTGGATTCACCGGAGTCTTTCATAAATGAGGTACAAACTGGCAATTGTTGATTTTATATTGTCTAAGAATCCCGATAAAGCCAGGTGAAAAACATTGTATGATGATTATAGAAAGGGTGGATTAAAAAATTACCCCTTTTAAATTTTGTTTTATTTGAGCTTTAAAAATCTTGGGTGAAAAGATTTAGACACTGAAGACGGCATATGGAACATTTTCTTCGATTACCACTTAAGTTCCTTTGGAAAGCGTTTTACTTTTCAATGTAATTTCGCCTCTGATGATATTTCATCAGTTGATAATAATTTAATTAGACAGGTTTGCCAGGCGTGGAGCCATTAAATTTCCATACACTGGTAAACAACCATCTTATAAAGACCGTTGATAAAATTGTATACAATAAGCTTTGCAGAGCTGGTGTTCTATTCGTTAAAGACTTGTTTGATGATAACGGTAATGTTATCTCTTACGTCGATTTCTCGTTTCGTATGAAGCAGCACCCTTTTACAATTTGTCTCGGGCTTTTGGCCTCAGTTCCGCGGAGTGGAAAGATAACACCTTAAAATGAAAACTACTAGTGTCACCGTTTAGTGATACACTTAATCATGCCCGTGTAACGAATTTTGCCTACCGCAAGCTCATAAATAAATTAGTTTTGCCGCTTAGATATATAGTAAAGTGGAATGCTACATTCAACTTCTCCCAGGACGAGTGGCAGACAATTTTCCTTATCCCCCGGATCACCCTACCTTTCTGACAGTAAGCTTATCTATTTTCAATAATTATTTCGACTTTTGCACAAAATCCTTGCTACTAACAAGACGCTTTTCGCTATGGGTAAAACTGAGTCCCCCGTGTTTTTCTGTAAAACTGAAATCGAAACTATTGACCACTTATTCTGAAGTTGCCCGTACACGTTCTCTTTTCTTTTAGACACTGAACAATATCTCTTTGGTAGACAGTTCATTTTAGGTAAGTCCGACTTTTTCTTTGGCTATAAACTTCTTTTGCAACTTCCACACAATTTTTTTCCCCATGTATTGTAAACATTTCATCTACTGTTGTAAACTAAGTGCGACAATTCCCAATGTCAATAGTGTTTATCATAAGTTTCTTCTTATTCTGAAGGTCGAAAACCACATTTTGTTCTAAACCCAACTGTTCCGCGAAAAGAATCCAGAGATATAACGATGTTGCTTATGTCCTTTCTTCTAGAATTAATGTATTTTAGGTCTCTCTTTTTGTTTGTTTGTTTTTTCTTTCCTCCTTCGTGTAATAAATTGTTATATATTGACTGATGTCCTTTCAGTAACGGTTCTTGCTGTTCAATACTTTGGTCTGGTATATTTCTATCATTTATGGATGTCTCGTCACATCGAAATCAATGATGATCCCTTTGTAATAAAAGTAAGGCCATGTCAGGCGCGTAGTCAGGATTGTGTCATGGGGAGGGTTTTGGTGTCAAGGGGGGGGGGCATGATATGAGGGAAAAGTCTAAAGATAGAGAGAAAAGACCACTATTTTGGGTGCTTTTTGCATTGTTAGGTTAGGTTATGGGGGGGGGGGAGGTTCTAACCCCCAAAACCCTCGCCGTGGCTACGCCACTCGGCCATGTTGACTTTTTTGTATCTAAACTACTACTTCTCCAACAGCCATCATAATTGTTATTCGAATCTTTACTGTAAATATTTTACGTATGTCCTTAAACGAATGCTTTAACTTATATCGTATAACATTGTGTTAAAAACATTGAACTGGCAATCTTTTATGTAAATATTTTGAACATTTAAGAAATGAACGATTGCTCAATGAACAGGAAAAAAGCGCCGAAATTTTTGCCCCTTTTAAACAAATATTTGTATTTGTTTGAAAGATGGCGCTATCTCAAAATCATAATACACCTTTCTAAACAGTATAATATACAGAGTCTGCAATTTTTTTTTTTTTTGTTTACACGATGAACCCACTGGTTCACCGCATTAACTTTATTTACATTATATACATGATATATACATTATGAGATTTTAACAATAATAAAAGTAATGTAAAAAGATAATAATACATGAATCATATACTATACGGGAACAAGAAAACTTATTTGAATATGAAACCTCACTGTCAGTAATTACATTATAAACAAGATATATATATATATGCATACAATGTATAATTAGCAATAATAAAGGTAACGCTTATCAGTTTTTACAAATAATCTAGGTGTATTACAACTTACCGATATCCAGTCCGAGGGGTACCCGACCCAGTGGCTGTAATACTACTGCCGCCGGGAAGTAATACCCCACATTAACTGGAACAGTACATAAATGCAGGCTTACTTTTTTTTAAATAGGAAGAAATTCTAATCATCCAGAACATAAATATATACAGAAAAAAATATTATTTACAATTATTTGCAGTTCAAATAATTAACTAACATCACACTTATATAGGTGCAGATAAGGGTTTTAAATAATCGCAAAACAAGTTAAAGTTAACAAAGGTTTCTGGTTTCATCGCCCAAGTGCATTATAAGTGCAAATTTAATGGAAGTGTCAGCCAGTATCAAAATTGAAGCGATAATTTGTTTCAGACACCTCCTCATCGAAAACAATTACACTTCCCTGCTCAAAAATGCTCCGGAATTTACCTGATTTTCCCTTAGACTTGAAAAGATGGTAAATCAAATTAATTTTCTTCTGAAGAGAATTAAAAAAATACTTCTTTATATCTAATACTAAGTCATTGTTTAAAACAGATAACCTTGCTTTGTAGATAACACTTTTATATACAGTTAATATAAAGTCAACCAAAAGTCGTTTCGCACAGGAGTGATTGAAATCCGCTCCAAAAAGTGTGATCAGAACCCAAGTATTGTGATTATCTACCCCCAGAATGTTGCCAAGTTTCAAGATAGTTTCGTTCCATAAACTGTTTACCAGGGGACAGGCTATGAAGAGATGAAAAACACTTTCAGTTTCACTACCACAAAGAGTACACAGAGGAGAATCGATCATGCCAAATTTGTGGAGCTTTTCATTAGTGAACAAAATATTATGTAAAATTTTAAAATTAAGGTCAGCCTCATAGTTTGTGTTAAGCCCTTTGTAGACGTTGAGCCATCGCTTGGTAAAGTTGAGATCCGTATAACGCGTTGACCAGTATGTTTCACCCTTTGGTGGATTAGAATTGCAATCACGCAGGAGGTGAGACGCACCCTTGGTGGTTAAGCTGGAGGCAACACAAATTCTGTCATCGATGTAAAGATTAATATTCGGAATGTCGTCAACCTGGTCATTAACAATATCATCTGAACCAAATATTGTACCAAACCATTCTTTCGGTAAACAATCTAATATTATCTGTAAGGTACAGCTAACTCTTTGTATATTAGTATTAGACATGGGCTTAGCCAGTTGGATACACTCCAAGATACCCACCGCTGGAACACTTCTTGTCCGAATTTCAGAGTCTGCAATTAAACCTTCGTCCAGTTTCCATTAACAGGATTCAGAATCCCGCATTTTGAGGGACAAATGAGTAAACATGGCACGGTCACGTGGTGCACGAAACAAGTATGACTGGTGTATTTTGGTACATACAACTGATACAACGAACGGCGAACAACCTCATTAGCTTTTGCAGGTGGAAAATGTGTACCAGGTTATACGTTCGATGCATAAATGTTACCTATTACGCGAGATATAATTTAGTATTTTAATTTTTGTCGTGACGTCATATTTGGTGGTCGTAGGAGATTCGCTCGAAAGTTGGCAAGCTATCATTGTATACCGTAGGTATGCAATGTAACTTATGGAAACGTCGACTGTTCAACAGTGAAGCCGTTGAAAGACTCATAGTATTATTTATAGTAGCGAAAGCAAGGTTGTTGATTTTTGAATGTAGTAGATGAAACGCAAACAATAGCCTGCTTACAGCAGGCATGGAACAGTTTACATACGAAACTGATCTTTTAGGGAGGGAAACTGCATTACAAATCGCACTTTATGGTTAGCGCGCGCCTAAAATTTTGCTTGTTTAAAACAATAAATTACAAAGATGGAACTTGTATTGGAGAGAATAAGGAATTTCATAAAAAGATGAATTGAGAAAATCCCTCTGTATAGACTGCTGTCGCAAATGGCAAATTTTCCGAAATTTTGATTTTTTAGAGTCTGCCTCCTTGTAGCAACACCCCTACTAATTAAGCAGTCTCTATTTTCAGCTTTGGTTCGCAAAAAAAAAAAAAAAAAAAAAAACTTCCACTGCAATAAAAATGAGTAAATTAATTGCAAAATGATCAGAAAATTGCCAAAGAAAAGTACAGTACCACTGAACACAAAGACATAGCTGATCATGCGCATTCTACAGTGTCTTTGATTTTTCATGAAAATTATTGAGTGACCATTACCATGGGCGTCCGCAGGTATGGGCAAGGGGAGGGGGCACTTGCCCCCCCCCTCTGGAAAATCAAAAATTTGAAAAAACGTATGAAAATCAAAGCAAAAACCCGAACAAAACGTGTTTTTCAAGTTTCTATGCGAAAAATAGGCTTTAGAAATGCCATTTCCCCCGATCTGGGAGGCATTTTGGGCTGAAATTTTTGCATGCTTTGTGTCAATTCATGTGGTGACTTGGAGGTTTTGCCCCTCCCTAGAAATGTTGCCCCCCCCCCTGACTTTTTTTCTGCGGACGCCCATGACCATTACCATGACGCTTTTTACTAATTCGTGCTCAGAGTTAGCCTACGTTACATCACGTTTCAAACTTTCAAAACCGTCAATCTCGATTAAATTTCTTGAGGGAGGAAACACGGGAGGCATTCTGTAAAGGCCTTTATCATGAACGCTGCATTTTTAGTACAAATGTCCTACTTGGCATGAGTGATCCTTGAGGCAAAGGAAAGAAATTTATCCAAAGAGACACTTAATAAGCCCATTTTGGAGCCATTATTTACAATATGCCCCCATTTTCTTGTTTCTAATTTACATAAATTATGCTTTCTAGAACCAGTGGGCCATTATTCTTATATTAATTACAAATATGGAGCTTTTATTGGTGAGGATTCGGAATCTTATGAAGGAAAATTTAGGAAAAGCCGCACTGTATTTGACTGGTGTCTCAAATGGCAAATTTCAGAATTTTTTACTTTTTCGAGCCGGTCACCGCTCTACAACATTGAACATTAATAACATTTAGACCCTCCAATAACTTGGGGCTTGTTTATAAGTAGTAGCTACGTTTTCCGATTTTTCTTCCCAGTGTGAACACCATTGTATTAGGTACGTGCACCATTGTATTAGGTACGTGTTGTAGCGCGCCAAGCGCGCCGAAACTTTTGCCCCTTTTACAATAAATATATGTAGATATGGAGCTTGTATTGCAGAAAGCTTTTAATTTTGCGTTTCCTGTAAGGAAATTTAAAGAGCTGAGGAATACTGAAGAACTTGCACTTTCTTCATATGTTGGTGGCAAATCTGAGAATAATTACACAAGGACTTAATCGTTGTTGCTACATAATGTTATCTAAGGCCTGACACTCTCCGATGGCATTTCAACAGTTCGAAAGTTTCCCAAACTTTGTTGTCCTTTTCAGACAAATATATCAAAACTTAGAGCTTTCGTTGAAGAAAATCTGGAATTCTATGACAGACAGTTAACAAAAATAGCAATATAGCTGCCGTTGTCTCTTGATGATATAGTGTCACAAACGGGAAAAATCCGATTTTGCCGCCATTTCCAGAGCTCGGAAAAGTTTACCAAAATGATTTGTGAGAGAAAACTAATGCCTCTTATAATGCATTTTGCGACGCGCAGGAAATTTTGCTTCTTTGAGATTTGAAAAAAGGGGAAAAAAAGGTTTTTCTGACCCAGTAAGTGGAGGGGGAAGGGGGCAGAAGCATCCTTCCCCCTCATTTTTCACTGGGGGAGGGGGGACGAGACTGCGCCCAGTCCTCGCTTCCTATGCCTATGAATTCTGGCATTGAGATCATAGAAAATGGAAACTAGAAAGCCAACAGGCTTAGTGATTCCTTGCCATATCATATATCATAGCAAACATGGAAACAAACATGACATGCATGAGATCCCATACAATTATCCTACTGAACTGAGATATCATACTAGTAAGGCCAAAACTTTTTGACCTCATGTGACCCAAAATGACGTTTCGACCCCTTAAAAACAATAGTGATCACCTCACCAACACATCCATCAACATGAGCAATTCAAAATTAAGCTTAGTACAGTATGAGTATGGAAGTACTACCTCAATGTGAGATCCCTCGCAGTTATCCCCCTAAAAATATTATGTCTAAAGGGTTTTATCTTTTGTCACCTCAAACCTTTGATCTCCAAAACAAGAGGTTTAACATGCCAGAAAACTGTTTTGTCTCATTACTTGATAAAGCGGTATTTTGAAACCATTTTTATCCAAAGTTTGATCAATGGGGACAGCTCTCCATTCTGAAGTCTCTGTGTTTCGATGCCTCTGTGTTTCCAAAAGTCTGCATTGAGGTTAGTGTTTAAACAAGCCCTCATCCAAACACTCTCCTACATGCATTGGATCAAATGCTGAGTTCTCACATACCCCACGCTCGAGGTAACACTGTGTTACCTCACGCTCGAGTAACTTGGGGCCGTGGGTTAATGCAGGGTCAGTGTTTAAATTTCGATCCACCTCAAATTGCAGGGTTAAGCAGTTTTAAACATCGTGTTTGTTTTAATCAAGCAAGGTCACAGGTATTTATGGCACTGATGACAGGTATTTTATTACATTTTACTGTAATCGGTGTGTGAAATATTTGACCTCATTACTATGGTAACACTATCCAATCAACGAAACACTGGGTATGTGAGAACACAGACTAGAAAACACGGGGTTAGCCTGCGGTTTTGTCTGATTGTAAACACGAGTTAACACGAGTTAACAGCTTTAGAGACTTTAGCGCTTTGAGACTTCTTGTGTAAGGCGCTATATAAGAACTGTTATATTATTATTATTATATTATTATATGAGACCAAGCCTAAAGAGACATCTGAACAGAGATGTGTAACCTTGGCTATTAGTGACGGCAATTTTTGCTTTATGGGGGAAATGCCCCACCCATTGTCTATGGTATCCTTTGCAAATTAACAAAAGCTGATATCCCTATTAATCCATAATTTAACAAGACTTTTAATTTGCCTTTTGTCTACTTATACTGTAGGTACAGCATAACACACAGTACAAGTTTTCCTTGTTTGATACATAGTATACAACATTATGCTTGCTCTTATTACCTGAACTAATTTTAAACGACAGCAGCAATGAAAAATAAAATCTTAATACTTTTGAAAAGTGTCATTAAGGGTAATCTTGAGGCAATGGTTCTATGCATTACGCTTAATGATACACTTTTTTTTTTTTGGGGGGGGGGGGGTTGTGACATGAATAAAAATGAAATGTGAGACAAGAATTCCCACTCGATGATGATATTTGACATAACTATAATCCTTCACACAGGGGTTACTTTTCTGGTGCGGTTATCCAGATATATGCAGAGATGAGACAAGTAGTACGCTGATGCATTTCATGCTATCAAAAATTTAAAACAAATTTTACAATGAAACTTAAAATGTAAAGCAGAATCACCAATCTAGATCGACACCAATGTTTAAATCTGTGTTCAACAAAAATCCTAATACAAACACACTATTTGTTCAATTCCACCAGCTTCTATGTAAAGGACACTATTTCTGAAGGGTGTCAAGCTACAGTATTTTTAAGATGACTTTCAGTTTAGAAACTTGATCAAGTGTACATGAACTTCTCCATCTCCAGACAATGGCTAGGCAAACAACTTTTATTTGTGGTCAGATGAGACAAGATACTGTGGACAGTTATTTTATGCTTGATTTTGCAGAGGTGTGACTTTCATGGAGGTCTGATATTTTGACCACAAATAGAGTACTAAATGCATGCAGAGAATGGCAGGAAATAGGAGTATATACAAACAATGGGCTGTCATGGTTGTTATGTACTGAGATAAAAATAAGCTTTCTTCAGAGGGTTTATAAGAGTCAATTAACACCACTTATACAGTAAAAAGCTTAAGTCAATTGAGCTGTATGTTTGTATGAGGTAATCCTTCAGGACACTGTGGGGATAACTGGCAGTCAACTGTGAAAAATAAGGCCAGATAACTGTGACCAATGGCAAAGAATGGGTCAGTCACAATTTGATTCACTCTATTAGGCAATGACAGTTCATGTGCGCTGAAGGGTATTTGATACCAAATGATCAGTTTAAATTAGGTTCTTTTTTGTAAAGCTAATTAACTGTGGTATATCTAATTAATCAATTCCTATCTCCAATTCATGCATGCTTGCATGCACATGTCCTCATGAGGACAGTAGGCACAAGGATTGCCAAATATATGCACTTTTTGCCACTAAATTTAATGTTTTCTTCAGGTTTTTCTTTAAGATTATTGAAAAAGCAATGTAGGTATGTTATAAAAGAGATTCTTGTGCATCACACATGAGTACTCTCTGTTCAAAGTTTACACTTATGAAGTTCCACATCAGTCATCTACTTACTGTGCATAGAAGCATCTTCTAATATTTTCAGACTATGTCCCTAAATGACCCTTATACAGACTGTTTAAACTCACATGTTCTACATCAGTTTCATGAAAATCTATTTACTTGTGGCTGCAAAATCAGCATACCCATAAGCATTGCATCATGTACGCTAGCCTGATGAACACATTTTGCCTTTTACGATTTTATATTTTGCTCTGCCCACTTTTCATGTATTATTTCTTGGAACTTAATGTAATAACAGGGTACAATTTCATGCCAGAATCAACATATTGTACAGTAACTACCATGTGATGTGCCTTTTTGTGCACCTAAGACCTTCTTCCTATGAGTTTGCTTCAGTACTTTACAAATACATTTTCAAAATTACCTCACTAAAGAATTTACATAGTGAAGTTCTAGCTGTTCCAAAAAAATTATATACCTATGCCTTATTACATTACCCATGCCAAATTATTCGTACCCTTTCACCCTAACCGCTCATGGATATTAACTTCAACCGTTATACTCTTTTGAGATGAAGTGATTGCAAGGTTTAGATGTTTTGAACTCTGATGACCCCAAATGACCTTTGACATCCAATAAAAACAATAGGGGTCATCTACTCAATATGGACAATCCACTTGTTAAATATGAGATTCCTGGCAGTTACCTTTCTTGACATGGTATTTACAAGTTTTTAAGCTTTTCATCACTGATGACCCCAAATGACCTTTGACCTCCACCAAAAATTATAGTGATCATCTACTTAATATGGGCAATCCACCTGCTATGTATGCGATCCCTCACATTTACCCTTCTTGAGATACAGTGTTTACAAGGTTTTGACCTTTTTTCCTCTGGTGACCCCAAATGACCTTTGACATCCATCAAAAACAATAGGGACCATCTACTCAATATGGACAATCAGCATGGTAAGTATGAGATTGCTCACATTTTTCCTTCTGGAGATATCGTGTTTACAAGCAATTTCCAAGGTACTTACATTTTGACCTCTGGTGACCCCAAATGACCTTTGATCTCTACCAAAAAAAATAGGGACCATCTACTCAATGTGGACATTCTACACGCCAAGTTTGAGATCCCTGGGGGTTACCCTTCTTGAGATATCGTGTTTACAAGCAGGCGTCACACACACACATACACACACACACACACACACACACACACACATACACACACACGACATCACCATCGCATAGACTCCTTGCCTGCTTTCGGCAAGGAATCAAAGAAGAAAAGGGTTTTCTAACCCGGGAAATGGGAGAGTGCAGAAACACGCCTATGTGTAGACCTAAGTAAGTTATTAATTGCAGAAATGTGCATCGCTTTAGTAAAACAAAATATGAAAATATGAGTGCTTGCTCCCCCTTGAGAAAAAGTCTAGGTATACGCATAATTCTGCCCCCATTTATCACTGGGGCTGTGTCGCCCAACCCCCGTTTCCTACGCCTATGTGTAGACCTAAGTAAGTTATTAATTGCAGAAATGTGCATCGCTTTAGTAAAACAAAATATGAAAATATGAGTGCTTGTTCCCCCTTGAGAAAAAGTCTAGGTATACGCCACTGGATACAATAGTTTGTGATTTTCCCTCCACACTTTGTCTCTCTGTTGAATGAACCATGGCTTTGAAGTGATTCTCCACCTGGGGTCCATGGACCTCTGGGGGTCAGTGAACTTGAAGGTGTTTGGGTGGGGCCTTGGAAAAATTAATGGTCTGCAGCAAAAGCTAAAAAGCTCTTAAAATTCAGATTAAAAATCATAAGCATATTAAACAAAAATTTCTAAATCGTACAGCAAACGTTCAGTACTCCTACAGTAAGCATTCTTGTGGCTTAAATAAAATTCGCCAGTCATAGCACTTGCAGACAAAGTCCCCTTTGATTGACCGCTAGCAATTTGTAACAACACAGAAGACATGAACAAGCTGTGTTACTACGGAACAATCACATTCGATTTTAAACTTCAACCCTGTAAACAAACTGGGTCAATATACAATCTTATACAATCATAAAATAGGTCTACCCTAGCCCTTGTTGGGGTTATTTGGCCATTTTCGGACATTACATTCAATGCATTCCACATTCATACACCTGCTTGTTGTGTGTGTATCCACTCCATTATCATTTCCCTGATCTGCTGACCTCAGAGTCCTTGGAAAACAAACCCCAAGTCTCAATGTTAGGTTTAAGGTAAAAATTGCCTCTGGTTAAAACCGAACACATCTTCTGATAGTCCTTCTCAAGGCCCGTTTAGGTTTGATGTCAATTTGTCCCCTTCTCTTCCCTGGAAGCCTGTAGGCTGGCCCCAAACAGCACTTTGTGGCCTTATTTTTCTCCCACAGAAGCCAACCGAAGTTTAGAATCAATGTGAAAATGAACCCCCTCTCCTGTGGTGCAGGTGACCTTGGTCTGTCTCAGTATAAAACAGTCAGTGAGCGAAAATTTCCAGGACCGTTCACGCAGGCTAATTTTCATTTGACCAATGTTTCCTGCAAAATGAGGGGTCCACTGGGATAAATGTGACACAATTCCAAGACCCCAGTAAGTACAACTCTAAACCAGAGTAGCAAAGCTACTGTCGCTCAACCCTTCTTATGTTATCAGTGTTTTTTTTTTTTTTTTAAATTTATCTTGAATAAATTTATTGTGTACAATTAACACATACTCAGACAACTCCAGGTGGGCAGACCAGCATGTGAACACTGTTCACTTAGAACTTGAACTGTTTCAGGGATAAATCTCTACAAAGCTAGTTCATCCTTTAACAGTGTTCCTTAAGTCAAATATTTCACTCAAAAATATATTAAAGAGCATGAAAAGCGAATGCTATCAGTCCAGCCCCCAGGACATTTACTGAGCTCAGACATAAAATGTTGAAGCTTATTCACTTGAAACAAATTGATCTATTTGCTCAATACTGTAAGCTGTGACTTTCTAGTTGTAAAACTCACAAAAGATATTTTGTTTCCTTTGAAAGTTAAAAAATATTTTTATGACATGAACACTCCTGTTAACTTCCATGGAATGTTTTACAGAGAGGACTAAATTAATAACATCACTGCATACCAGAGTAGGAGTGCTATCACACCTCTTGTTATAAGGTGCAGAAAAACAGAGAAAGACAAAGATAGTAACTTTAACTTACAGTTTAACAATGACATCACAAATTATTGTCCTATGTACCATCTTTCAAGTGAGTAAATAAACTTCAATATTTTATATCTCAGCTCAGGAATGCCCTGTGAAGATGAGATTGGTCTGTAAGCACCTATTTTTCATGCTTTTATACATATAAAGATTCACGTTCTTTTTTTTTTTTTTACTTGAGGTACCCTTTAAGATAGTGCTGACTATGAAGGCAGGAATTAGAAACTTACAATAAGTCATACTACAAATGACCAGTTTGTGCAAGACAGTGGGATAAGCAATAAGGAAAGATAAGATACCCAAATATTTTTCCTCCCCCTCCCTCAATTCTCCCTCCTTCCTCAGTCCCACTCTCCCTTCCCACCATTTCCATGTGTTTTCCTCTTCATTCCACCTCCCAAGTTCATCCCTCTGTGACGTTTGTACTTCAAAGAAACTT
Source organism: Holothuria scabra (assembly GCA_037179385.1). Classification (NCBI taxonomy): domain Eukaryota; kingdom Metazoa; phylum Echinodermata; class Holothuroidea; order Aspidochirotida; family Holothuriidae; genus Holothuria; species Holothuria scabra. The sequence continues at coordinate 46,570,460 of CM074194.1, forward strand.
CAATGCACATTCATCTGAAGGCTGATACTGCTGATTTGTGTCCATTCATGGAAGTACTTCTGGTCGATTCAAGTTGACATTATTCCGAATTGTAAAAAGTATCATATAGCCAGCCACTTTTACTCCAGCTTGACCAGATAAACAAACTTGGTGACGAGCCAAACAGCATTACAGTGACCACACACTGTGGAAGTGTCCTCACACAGCAAAGAGAGACCTGTGTCATAGCAGCTCCTTGGTAATAGATATCAAAATTACTGAAGGATAAGTAATTAGCTGACAAATAAATGACTGCTTTGCAGGCCATCTTGATTATGTAACAGTCTGAGACATTTGAGGGGAAAATACAGAAAAGTAATCATTTTTCCAAACTCTTTACACCAAACCACTCCAAAAACGATAGACCTGTTGCCATGCTTATGCCAATCCTCCACTGGAAAAATCAGACAAATCTGACCAGATCTGAAGGCAGTGAAACTTTTTAAAATGGGAGAGAGACATTTTGTCCCCATATACAGTATAACATAAGCTCTACCCACTGTTAGTGGGTTGAGCTAAAAATGAAACCAAGCTAGTCATCGGCATGCCTTGAGAAATCAGAGAAGTATTTTCAAGCCAATTGAGGCCTTTCCAATGGAATGAGAGAGTTTTCCCTGAGGTTAGTTTTTTCACACAGTTTTCGCGATATCGGTTTTGTTGGATGTGATAAAGATTTTCTCCAGTTGGTTCCGTTGCACCTTCTGATTTGGGCCTTCCCCAGCTTTCTTGAACAAGCCCTCCTGCAGCGGGACCAAATACAAAACTGGCACTTTTGTCTCAAGATGCATGCAGGCAGGCTTATTATTCTGGCGAAGACTGACTGCTAGAAACATGAATGGCAACCAACAAAGGTTGTTGGCTGACTGAGATATGATGATTCATGTGCTTGCTATGGGCAGGTAGGGGAATATGGTGCAACCCTTCCCCTTTTGAGATTATGTTATCAACAGATAGCTCTAACTTATGTCTACAAAGGGTCAATAACCCTATCTTGAAAATGAATCCAGGCCACCCGGGCTCTAATGCAGCCCCAACTGTAGGATTAGGGTTTAGCTGAAAGACTCCCACTTTTTTGGCTGAATCATGATTTGCAGCATTAGGTCCACAGGAAACCACCCGCCCTTTGTTGAAAATGGCCCAACCGGAAGTGAGGGTGGGACCAAAACCGTCTTAGGGTTAAGGATAGGGTTACTTCAGGTTAGGCAACTTTATTCTTTTTACTTTTGTATAGTCCTTCTATGCTTCCACAGAAATGCCCATTACCCAGACTTAAGAAAACTTCAACCAAAACTGATCCTCTTAACTCTGTGCAGCTCAACTTCCAGGCAGACGTGAACCTCATCTCAACTCCTGAATTTTGTATTCCTAAAAGTCACCCAAGCCACACTAAAAGTGGTGTGCTGGACCAATGGGAGCCACAGCCCTTCCCAAACAAATTAATATGGTGGAATGATCCTCCTTCCCGTAGCTACCATCGAAAGATTGAGTTAGACTAGGTAATGGAGAATATATGTTGTGCATGACTTGGACTAGCGAGAAATGACTTCTTCCCATCTCTAGAGAGGTCAAAGATCATCGAGGGTTTCAACTTAGGTGCAAAGCTCACATAAATTTATACTTTATGTAGATGCATTACGGTGAGGAGGCAATGGTTTTTAGTCAAAGTCAAAGATCATTTTAGGTCAACCACATTTACAAAATATCTCAAGGTACAGTAGGAATCTTGGGGAATTTTCTTACTTGGGATGTGGAAGCAGTATGCTGAAAAGAGGAATCATATTTTTTGTGGTGGAGATAAAAGGTTATCTAGGGTCACAGAGTGTCCAAATCTCCAAACCATGTTTGCACAGTATCTAAACATAGGAGTCTTGAATAAATTCACACTGCATGCATTGATACTGCATGGAGAGAAGACAAAAATCTATTTTTTTGGCAGAGGTCAAAGTTCATGTTAGTGTCACCAAGGGCCAAAGAGTCAAAATATTGTTAACAGGTTATTTAAAGGTAGCAAGGTTGCATAAATTTCAAACTATATGTGGTAAGATGATCCTTATGTTTTGATGGTCATCTGGGGTCACAGAGTTCCAAAGTTTCAAGACTGTGCTTCAATGCAGGATAGACTGTACAGTTTGTATGTAATTATATCACGGTGGAAAGAAATTCCTTGTGTTTGTAGTGGAGGACAAAGCTCATTTGGAATCACTTGGTTTCAAAGTTTGAACATGCACCTTAGTCACATGCATCTCAAGGTGGAAATCTTCAATAGATTGCACATGGATGTGTAATAAAACACTGTAAATTGGAAAAAAAGACTAACATTTCAGCATCATGGATTCACTAAGCCTTTTGGTTTTCTGGTTCTCTGAAGACACCAACTTTCTCTCCAGTATTGAATCACAATTGCATCAAGCTTTTGGTTGCTACATTAATTTCAAGTAGAATTTTACAGTTAACAAAATATAAACAAACCAATGTGCTCACACAATAAAACTACAAAGAATTTTCATGTGGAAAGTACATCATACATGTTTTTTATTAAGTGTACTACATTATCACAGCATGTACAGCTTATGAGATACAATTATTCTGCAAACATGGCCAAAATACATATATTTTTCAGGACACTTCCCGATGACCCAGCACATAAATGTCTGGGGCTTTCCCTGTATACACTCTTTGGGGGGGGGGGGGGAGGGTCAACAGCTGATGCAAGTGCAACATGTACTGGGAATTCCCACAGTCCTGCTTGATACAAACCGTGACACATCAAATGTTAAGGTGAATGATATGCATGAAACTGGAAAAGTAGTTACTGTTAAAATATGGTATTACTGGTTGGGGGCTATTGTGGCAAGATGTAAATACTGCTGAAAATCCATAAGTGTTAGGGTCAAACAACGTTTTCTGGCATTTCCTATGCCTGCACTTGACCCAAGACTTCTTTGTTAAGTTTAATTAAAGTGTTACTTGCTTCTGCCAACAAAATTTCTGGCATTTCCTATGCCTGCACCTGACCCAAGACTTCTTTGTTAAGATTAATTAAAGTGTTACTTGCTTCTGCCAACTCTGTTATGGATACACGACCTCGTTGTCTGATAAACTTAGCTACATCTTCTAACTCTTGTGGTGAAATGTAGATAAACTTCCCCCTGTCATCAATGACTCCTGTTAATCTTCCCTGCTCTTGAAGATCTTGTACTCTGTTAATAGCCTCCTGCACACAACAAACATTGAAGTGAGATAAATATCCTTACATGTAGTATATACCTAAATACATGCTTAGTGTATGAGCCAAGTGTAAGAGACAAGCAAAAAGGAAGGGTCTGGATATTTATTGGAGCTCCTGCCTAGATCATTACAAACAATGATTATGCCTTTCTTAATGCATACCATAATCATTGGGAATAGAATGGGGTATGCCATATATTTGGTCCAACATGACTATCCGACTGGAAAATGAAAAAGATTTCATTAGTAATTGGGTATTACAGGTGTATTTAAATAATTTGCAAGATGAAAATCAGGAATTTGTGGACAACTTGATATTCATAAGGTTTTTTTACTCATAAGGTTCATTGTTCATGAGGGTCATTATTCAGAATATTTTTAATAGCAAGAATAGGATTCATTAGTCATAAAAATTAATGATAAAAAAGGTTCACTATTCGTGAGGTTTGCTTTTCTTAATCAAGAGGGTTTGTTGTTCATAATTGCAAAAATGGTTCATTCAATGTTCATAATTGAAAAGGAGATTCATTATTTATAATAAACCAGAATGCAAAAGCGCATTGAGGTTTCAATGATACCTAAATGTTCCATTTCAAACAATGCCATCATGAACCATTAACTTCTCACTCAAATGTTATACTAGCATGTTCAAAATATAATTTTGTCATTCCAGACCACCTTTTGACCTCCATAAAAGCCATAAATAGATAGACAAACACACAGACAGACAGACAGCTATCTTGAAAGATCACATTTTAAAAGGTTTCCAGACTTTGACCCTTGAAGACCCCAGATGACCCCAGATGACCTTTCATCTCTTTCAAAAACAATGGGGACCATCTTCTGACCATAAGGCATCCCATATCAAATATGAAATCTATCCAAGCTTACTAAATTGAGATGTCATGGTAACAAGGTTTTCAGACTTTGACCCCTGGTGATGGCAGATGACCACTGACCTCTGTTAAAAACAATAGGGACTATCTTCTGACAATAATGCATCCACATACCAAATATGAAATCGATCCAAGTTTCGTATCTTGAAATATAGCTTAAACAAGATTCTCAGACTCTGACCCCTGATGACCTCAGATGACCTTTGACCTCCGCAAAAAACAACAGGGACCATCTCCTGACTATAACCCATCCACATACCAAATATGAAATCTATTTAAGTTTCCTAACTTGAGATATTGCATTAACAAAATTTTCAGACTTTGACCCCCAGTGACCCCAGATGACCTTTGACCTCTACCACAAACAATAGGGACCATCTCCTGACCAAAAATGCATTCACATACTGAATACGAAATCTATACAAGCTTCCTACCTTGAGATATCATGTTAACGAGATTTTCAGACTTTGACTCCAAATGATCCCATATGACCTTTGGCCTCCACCTAAAACAATAGGGATCATCTTTTGACTACAACGGATTCACATACCAAATGAAATCTATCCAAGCTTCATACCTATCAATTTTCCATTAAGGGGGCTTCCAACAAAGTTTTAAGATCTGGCATTCACTCTGATTAAATCTAAATGAACAAATATGAAGGTGATAACTTCACCTGCAAATTATGAAAAGAAAATTGTATGGAAGATATTTTGATTTATTCCCACTGGGTCTGACAAAACATATTATTAAGTGTAAACCTTGACAACCTCATTTTGTGGTAGCTTCAGTGCAATGTCTAATTATGTCCCTTACATGTCAAACAGTATTTTTTGAAGAACATTTCAATTCAGGCAATTGCATTCGGATATTGAGAGATTGTATTGGTGCCACCATGACTTTAGAAGCCAATAGCAAGTTTTAGCCATCTCAAGCTGGCAACTAATAGTCCAGAATCTATCGGAGAACTTCCTGTTCAGGTATCTTGAGATCAATTTAGTTTAATAAAGGCATTTGCCCCTTTCAAAGACTTTTTGCTCAACAGAGCAACAAGGTTGGTTTAAACTGGGATTACAGAGACAAGTTTCACCTGAGAAAATGTTTTTTTCTCGGGTAACCTTGGCTAAAAAGTCCTATTCAATTCTAGCAGCGTGACGTGTACAGTAACATTACATTTGGATAGGGGCCAATACCCTGTGTCCAATTTAGTTTTCAAAAGAAAAAATCACTTTATTTTATTTATGCCAATGATCTAGGTTCCACAGATAGCAAGTTGTTTAAGCTTCAAAATCTTCTTTATTTTCCGCTAGCTTTGGATTGAAATTGAAGGAGCTACATGAGACAAATTTGAATTTAAACACTACCTTGCAAAAGTGTTTAAAATGATCATAAATTGAATTACTGCCAACATTGAAAAAAGTATACATAATACCAACAGACATATACAGTTCATAGTTTATTCATCAATGAAAGTCCAAATAAACAGTCTTTTATCACTCATGTTGCCTTGATGGGACCTGGGAAAAGGAATGAGCATACATGTCACATCCCAGTATTTGTAGAGAGAGGAAGAGGAATTGATCATTAAAATTTCAATGTTAAAATATTGCAAACTTGTGCATGAAGTAATGCCTATAATGCAAGATCTCTAAACCAGGTCCCCTTGCTACTATGTTGCATTGTGGGGCCAACTTCTGTCTTTATTATTAGACCCTGAATTCAGTTACAAAATTCCCTATTGAAACTAATCTGGTCCGAGTTCGTACTGTCCGGTAAAATCTGGTCAGGCCAGATCTTAAAATACCAGATCCTGCACATCCCTAAAAGTTGCACAGGTGTAGGGCAGCCATGATGCCTTTTAATAATCGGCTCTTACTCCTTTATCATGTCTTCAACAGTTAACTACATTTACTTTGAACTTAATGGAACGGTGAATATGGTATGAATTAGAATGGCTACAAATGCTTGATGTGAATTCTCACATCACCATGGTCCTTCCCCCTCCACCTGTATATGGATATTCAATTCAATTCAATTCATTATATACATTGTCTCTACTATTGCAAAAACTGTATTGGGTTACTTCGATGGCTCTTCAGAATTACTTTCATTAAAATGAGACACACAATTTAGTACATAGACATCAAATCAATGGAAGTTTTACCATCCATTCAGGGCACCCCTTTTTTTTCCATCCCTCATCTCTCTCATTTCTTACTTATCAACAAAATATCAACACAGCAGAACATAGAATTGAGAACCTGGATCATAAACAGAGGACAGCAAAGTAAATTCATTACAATGTTACATTAAGAGTGCAGTGTTAACTGCTTACCTGTGTCCTGATGTCAAACTGCGACCCAAGCTCTTCTAGGTAGACCACCTTTTCTCTTTTAATGTAATCAATAAATTCCTGAAGTAGTGATTGTGACTACATAAAGAGAAAAAAATTAAAGGAGAATAAGAGGAAAACCTTAAGGGAACCATTGACATGATTCAAAGACCTTACTCCTTCAGCTTTCATGCACAACCAATAATAATGTGGACAAAGTGAGTGTAAACCATGACAAAAACTTGGTATTTTTAACAATGTTTGGCCTGTTTGTGTGTGGAATGTTTGGCCACCACTCTGTGCTAAGACTCTAAATTTTGACATCATCCAGCCCCTCAAATCCTCCTCTGTTCCAATCATTGACCCAGTTACATGCAGTGTACAAATTTCTCTCTAATGTAGTAGTCTACTAGTAGAAATGTAAATATGGGATTTGATCAATTAAATTTTTTGTGTCTGACAAAAGGAAAATGCATTAAATTATCCTTTCCAAATTTTTTGCAGAACATTTAAACAGTCCATTCAAACAATGAGGACAAATACACAATCCGGTAAATATCAAAATTTTGTCAAATTTTGTTCAATTTCCATATAAGTAATGACAAAAAATATAAAAATATAAATTGATGGGTTGCAAACTTTATTTCATTTTATGCCACCCTCAAATGCCTCAGCCCATAAGAGTGCCCTTATGAATGAATATTCAATACACCAAAACAGCACAAATACAGAAGAAGCACTGCACCAGGGGTGGTGACACTAATACCACCGTACCACTCGCCTTGTTACTATACACAAGCGCCAATGATCAATTGCACTACTGGACTTTCAAAAGCACTTATGTCAAGATATAATGAAGGGAACACGTTTTCAAATCTGTTCCAACAATCCACAGGACTGTCCATCATTATAAAATCCAAGTGCTATCTTAAGGTTACAGTACACAAAAACTTCAGTGTCAGTGTGGGTGATTGAAATTCTCCATACAGGAAACAGTTTGGTTTATGGTATGTTAGACTTGGACAGTTGTTTACACATTCAAAGTTGCTTCCATACATTAAGCATTCTTTAGTGCTCACATTTTCTTGTAGAAATCGTATAATTAATGCCCCTAAACTTTTCTGTATGCCATTGTATTTGTGTAGTATAGTGTAATTTACATTTTAAGTGTAGTTCAACAAATTAAGATTCAGGTTACTGTCTGAATTCCATGTGTGACCTGTTCAAGGACTAGAAACTTCTTATACTGACTGCCCTGCTTATTCTGCATTTTCAGCTTGAACTACAGCAGCAATTGCCACAGTCATTTAATCCCTATGATGTAATGAACTGTTCAGTTTTCAATTTATTTTGAACACAAATCCTGGTTTACTTTTTATACATACGTTAACATATCTCCTAGCACTTTGAAGTGTTGTTCTTAAGATGTAGATAGTGTAATGTATTTTAAAGTAACAGCAAAGTCTCACCATAATTATTTTTTTTTTCTGTTTTTTCTATTTCTTATTTCTCTTTCAAGTATCTGTCATGATATTTTAAAACACAAATGTTGCATATTCAAGATCAACTGAGAAGTTACTCCTAGTAAATTTGATGTCATAATTGAATAGAAAAATATTTTCACAAGATCCTGAAGAGCCAATCAGGAAACAGGGCAGTCTATTCTATGTATTCAGGTTGGAGTGACTGCACTTCCCCTTTAAAAAAAAATTTTTTCAAAGAATGTAATTCCTGAACTAACAGTGATTTTTGAGTGAGCAAAGAAAGAATCTCCAACATTCTACTAGACTTCTGCTTCAGCTACACCATGAAAACAAAAGAGGTTGGGCAAAATATAGGAACTTCCTGGAAAAAAACATTGACCTCTCTGTATGCAATGTCCTCACACAGCAATGGGTTTTGGGATCCATGTGTGGACTGTTTACCATTAGTAGGGCAGCTGTTTGCTCAAAAATTACCTCAGCAATTGGACTGACAAGGACACTAGGGCCACAGCATCTTGCAGCAGCTATGGGGAGGCAATTCAAATATTTTGACATGACACCTCATGTAAATATTGTTTAGCCATGAAGACAGCAGATCATCCTCCTTGCATCAATTGCAGAGCTGCCAACCTGACAGATTATAAAGGAGGAACACCACACATATGTATTGCTAGGATCAGAGTTGTAACGAGTCACCCAATTTTGCGGTCAAGTCGAGTCATTTCCTTTAAGTGTGACTTGAGCCCAGTCAGTGACTAGAGTCACTGTACTATTTCTATGAGGTAAATCATGATACAATTCCTCAAGACATTTTCCTTTAGGAAATTTGTGACTCGATTCATGACTTATTACAACTCTGGCTAGGATAAACCTTCAGAAGCGGGGTTCAGGACCTGCCTTAGGACCCCTCGAGGAATCCAGTGGGCAGAGCAATGGATTTTGAGTAGTTTCAGGTATGTTTGGAAGAGTTTTTGAGCCCTCAATAACAGATTGGTTAATTTCATGCCAAAGTCTACAATGCCTACATTCAGCCTGTCTGATTTTAAAACTGGCCTTAACATTAATATTGTACATGATCATGATTTCAAGTGATATTGAAAACTGGAACATGACATTGGAAAATCAGAACAGAGCAACTTTCTATGCAAAAAAGTGGAACTGTTCCTCCTCAATCGAAACAGTTAGCGGCTCTGATCCAACAAATCCTCCTCCAATACTAACCTGTTCTTCAGTGAGTATGCTTTCTTGTCCCTCTTCTTCAACAGTAAATGTTTCTTTTATCCTTAAATATTCTTCATATTCTTTCTTCTCTTGTTCCTCTTTCCTCTTTTTCTCTTCTTCCTCCTTTAAAGAAGATAAAACCAAAATTAAAAAAAAAACGAGTGTGCAACAGCTTGAAATATCAAATGAATTCAATCTGAACATATATATAGTATAAATGAACTATGTTACACTAGACTGCAAAAATGCATTGAGGTTGCAATGATATACTAAAAGTTTTCTATTCCAAATACAGTAATGCCATACAGTAATGTTCCATATCTTGTCAGTGAAAGATTCAATTAGTTGAAAACAATTTTGTGTTATTTACCCCCTGGTAACCTTGGATGACCTTTGACCTACACCAAAAAACAATAGGGACTATCTCATCATAATGCTTGGTGCTCGCACAACCAATGGAGTGGGGAAAACAAGCGAGCTAAAAGCGGAAAAAATGCAGCCAAGCTGGCCCACTTAAAGCGGCTCATTGAGTTGATATCAGTATTTTAATGAGAGTGCTAAAGGGCTAATACCACAAAACAATGCTTATAATAAGCATAATAACTCAAGTTTCATACCCAATTGTTACAGGAATTTTGAATTTTGTGGTGCCCTGACATGTAATGGTTTTGTTCATAATTTGAAAAAGTGTCTGGTCACAAACTTTTTCAAAACCTTATTGAACAATTAAGTGCTCTCTCATAAAACAGTTACTTGTATGTAGGATAGAGGGGTTGTCTAAGTTTGACCATTTGTCATTGGTAGGTGAAGAAAACTCTACAGGTTTGGAAAAATTTGTTGAATTCCATGAACCAAATCAATGAGCGCCTTTAAACCAATTTGTTAGAAACTGAGCCATAAACCTTCATCTCACTTACTCACCGTGATGCATACACATACACAGGTTTCCTACCTTCAGACTTTTGGCTAAAAAGGGTTTCAAGGTTTGACCTCTGAGGACCTCAGGTGACATTTGAACTCCACAAAAACCACTAGGGACCATCTTCCCACCATAACATATCAACATACCTAAATATAATAAAATATATCCAAGTTTTTCTAACTTGTAGCACATGGAGTAGACTGTAAAGGGGGCTCTCTTAGAAAACATACCCCCTTTTGATACATTATATACAATCTGCGAACCTTCGCTGGAATGATGTATATTCATGAGAAGGCCATATATGGTGTTTACTACTCCTGAATATTCGTGTTTATCGACAACCAGTAAAGACGTACCTATTCCAATACAGTGACAACACAGAAAGTACATAATTGCGGTGTATGGGCTTTAAGCTAGCCACACACTATACAACTTCGCACATTGCAACTCAACTCGATCTTCGGATCTCCAACAGTTGTGAACTGTGCAAGAGTTTGCGACTGCGACTGGCAGTTTTAAGACAGGTACGACACACCGTAATCAATTGGCTAATACGCACTGAAGGTATGACACACGCTAATCAATTGGCTAATACGCACTGCAGGTATGACACACGCTAATCAATTGGCTAATACGCACTGAAGGTATGACACATGCTATTCAATTGGCTAATACACACTGCAGGCACGACACACGCTAATCAATTGGCTAATACGCACTGAAGCTTTGACACACGCTAATCAATTGGCTAATATACACTGCAGGTGTGACACACGCTAACCAATTGGCTAATACACACTGCAGGTACGACACACCCTAATCAATTGGCTAATATGCACTGAAGGTATGACACACGCTAATCAATTGGCTAATACACACTGCAGGTACGACACACGCTAATCAATTGGCTAATATACACTGCAGGTATGACACACGCTAATCAATTGGCTAATATGCACTGAAGGTATGACACACGCTAATCAATTGGCTAATACGCACTTGCAGGTACGACACACGCTAATCAATTGGCTAATCGGCACTGAAGGTATGACACATGCTATTCAATTGGCTAATACACACTGCAGGCACGACACACGCTAATCAATTGGCTAATACGCACTGAAGCTTTGACACACGCTAATCAATTGGCTAATATACACTGCAGGTGCAACACACGCTAACCAATTGGCTAATACACACTGCAGGTACGACACACCCTAATCAATTGGCTAATATGCACTGAAGGTATGACACACGCTAATCAATTGGCTAATACACACTGCAGGTACGACACACGCTAATCAATTGGCTAATATACACTGCAGGTATGACACACGCTAATCAATTGGCTAATATGCACTGAAGGTATGACACACGCTAATCAATTGGCTAATACGCACTGCAGGTACGACACACGCTAATCAATTGGCTAATCGGCACTGAAGGTATGACACACGCTATTCAATTGGCTAATACGCACTGCAGGTACGACACACGCTAATCAATTGGCTAATACGCACTGAAGGTATGACACACGCTATTCAATTGGTTAATACATACTGCAGGTACGACACATGCTAATCAATTGGCTAATACACACTGCAGGTATGACACACGCTATTCAATTGGCTAATACATACTGCAGGTACGACACATGCTAATCAATTGGCTAATATGCACTGAAGGTCTGACACACGCTAATCAATTGGCTAATACATACTGCAGGTACGACACACCCTAATCAATTGGCTAATACGCACTGAAGGTATGACACACGCTAATCAATTGGCTAATATACACTGCAGGTACGACACACGCTAATCAATTGGCTAATACACACTGCAGGTACGACACACGCTAATCAATTGGCTAATACACACTGCAGGTACAGCAAATACCCATACTCAATGCCTTACAGGGTACGGAGAGCTGTTCCCTGCAAGGAAGTTGTTGGAATTCCCCTTTAGCCTGTTAATTCATGCAGCACATGAATGCCATGAGCAGGGCAGGCTCTTGCATGTCACGTGACAGACCTCATTGCGTTTAAATTTTCTGTAAGCTTGGCCAGTTACCAGCTCTGCATGAGCGAGGAAAGAAGTGCTAGGCTCGAGCTCTCATGAGCAGCCTGTTCCTACTACACAAACATACACATGCCATCATGAATGCATACGTTTCTCTTATGATCGAAACCAAAAATCAAACATCCTGCTTCCTTAAATTTCACAACAGACTCTCTTTTTTTTTTTTAGTCAGGAGAAGACTAACAATCTATTAAATTTCTACCAGAGGACCTGACATCCATTGTTTCATTTCTTGGTTTGAATTCAAAAAACACATATGCACCCACACACCAACACACATGCACAAATCATCATGAATGCAATGGTTCTTCTTTTCTTAAAAACAAACAAACCAATTTCTTTTCCTTCTCCTCTTCTTCAAGTTCTTTCTGTTTCCTTAATGCATCAAGTTCTGCCTGACGAAGTTTTCTGTCTTCTCTCTCCTGTTCCTCTTCCTGTTAAAAAGAGAGCAATCACATTAATTTTAAGAAATTTGATCAGAGAAACTTTTGCTTCTGTTAATGAGAACAGGGTGGTGCTTCAGTTGTCCATCAGACTTACGCACAATCTTAAGTTTGATTCCCCATACTTAAGTCAACAGTAAATCATACTTAAGATTGTGCGTAACTCTTTGTGTCACAGGACTGTTTTCCTGAAGGGATGTTACTGTAATTGTTGTCATATTTCTGAATCAAGAATGAATACATACATACAAATGCTCTAAAACAATGTTTTCCAAATAGAAGATCGAGGTCATTTTTACAAATAAAACATAACGGGCATTTTTCCAAAGGGTTGCTTTCGGAAGTAGAAGATAAGGATTCTTATTCCAAAGCAAAAGTGTGCAGGCAACATGGTAAAGGGGGGGGGGGGTGTTCTCAGTTCCATCCCAATCTGTTTGACACCATTTAATACTTTGAAGCTGCCTGCCTCAGAGCTGCTGCACAGTATTGTATGTTCTACTAATCTCAATATAACAGCCCTTATTCTTGATTTGAAATTAAGGCCATTTGAAATGACCATATTCATATTTTTTTTAAATAATGAGAGCAAGATAACAACCTTTATTCTTTTCAGAGTACCAACCCTTCAGAATATTAGCCCTAAAGTTACAACATTCTGAATACAGATGGAAAATCTGTTTGGGTTTACACTTTATCTAGATTCTTTACAATGCATAAACAGATAAAACCTACTTCTGGCATCTAAACCTTTTCGCACCACTAAGCCTATTTCAAATTTTATAATGGTAACCCTTCAGAGTGTGAGATCCTTCACTGTTACCCATCATGAGATATGTTGATAAGGTTTTAGCCCTCTCACCTTTGGTGACCCCACAAAACCTTTGAACTCCACCAAAGCTAATAGCATTCATCCACTTGTACGAACAACGCATATGCTACTTATGAGATCCCTGACAGTTATCCAACTTGAGATATCCCCCTTGCAAAAAATGTGCATCAACCTGTGCCTGCACCATGTGTGATCACTCATGGAAAAACAAAGGAAATCACGCATGTTCTTGGGTGGCAAACCTGCATTTTTGGAACCTTGTACTGACAGCTTTGACACAGGTTTGGCACACCTTTTCTTGACTTCAATATCAAGCCACAGGTTTTGTTGAAAAATTCTTCGTTAATTATAGTTTTCATCACCACAGGTTTTGCACATAAAACCTGTGTCAAACCTGTGACAAACCTGTATCAAACCTGTGAAAAATGATCAATCTGCATCAATGTCAAGGGAAAGCACAGGTTTTCATGCACAAACCTGTGATAACACCTGGAAAAACCATGTGAAAACCTGTGAATTTGGAACTAATTGCCTCACCTTTTTTTTTTGTAAGGGCTTGTTTACAAGCAATTCCCAAGGTAGTACCAATTTGACCTCTAATGACCCCAATGCCCTTTGACCTCCACAAACAATGATAGGGTCCATCTACTTAGTATACTGTAGGAAATACAAAGGCCAAGTATAAATAGGTCACTGTTACCCTCCTTGAGATGTCGTGTTGACAAGGTTTTGACCATCTGACCTCTTATGACCCTAAATGATATTTGACCTCAACTAAAAACAATAGGCTTCATCCACTTGGTTTCACCAACGCACATGCTAAGTATGAGATCCATCACAGTGATCAAACTTGAGATACCATGTCTATGAGAAATTCCTAAGGCATTTACCATTTGATCTCTGTGGACCCCAGATGGCCATTGACCTCCAGAAATACAAATAGGATCCATCATCTACTTAGTATGTGTAATGAACAGGCTATGTATGAGATCTCCAACTGTTATGCTCCTTGAGATATCAATACATGTTTACAAGGTTTTGACCACCTGACCTCTGGTGACCTCAAATTACCTTTGACCCCGACCATTTTAAGCAAAAAGCATATATACAATACTTGGTATGACCAATGCACATGATAAATAAGAGATCCCTAAAAAATGTTTATCTGCTAGGTGTGACCAAAACACATACTGAGTATGAGATCCCTCAAAATTATTCAACTTGGAGCTATTGTGTTTACAAGAAATTCCCAAGATTTGTGAGGAAATTCCCAAGGTATTGACCATTTGACTTCTGTTGACCTCAAATGAGCTTTCATCTCCACAAAAATTGATGGGGACAATCTGCTCAATATGGCTAACCCACATACCATGTACCAGCATAGTAACATTAACCGTTCTTGAGATATTGTGTATACAAGGTTTGACATTTTGACCTCAAATGACCTTTGACTGCCATTGAAAACTAAATATGGCCAACCCACACACTAAATATGAAGTTATTCATACTTATCCTTCTTGAGATACTGTGTTTGCAAGCAAAAGCATCACCTACAGACACACACGCAGACCTTTTTTTCATACAACCTGAGGACCTCATTGTGTTTTCCTTTGTTCCTGCTTCCTTAACCCTAACCTTAATAATAGACTCTTTATTGTTCAGACAGGAGAGGGGCTCCAGAGATCTATTAAATTTCCACCAGGAACCTAAAATCCATTGTTGTGGTCCTCTGTTTGAATATAGAACAAGTACAACATCACCATCACATAGGTTAATTGCATGCCTTTGGCAAGGAATCAAAAACTCAATGTTACCTCTCTCATGGCCTTTCTCATTGCCTTCTCTTCTAACTTCCTTTGCTTCTTAGCTCCTATTTTTTCCGGCTTACTGGGATCCTGAAAGTCATCTTTTTGGAAATCCTCTTCTGAATCTGATGCACAAAGTTTAAAATTAGACACAAATGTATAAGTACAGGTACACCTACACTAGCAATGAACAGAGTTGTTACTCTGAGAAAGTTTTAGTATTTGCAGTCTTTGAAGGGGTAATTCTCCGTAATATACACGTGTCCAAAACAGAATAACTATGTACAGTAACATTTGGATGGTTTTCTTCCAGCAAACCTCTGCCTTTAAGTAACCAGAATGCAAATGTGTGTTGGGGTTTCCATTATAAACTTATGTTCTATTCAAGATAATGCCATTATGTTCCAGATCTTCTCAGTCAAATGATTTATTTGCATGTTTGCAAAATAATTTTGTGCTACTCCAGATGACCTTTGACATCCTCCACCAAAAACAGAGACCATCCTTCAATGATGACAGTCCACATACCAAATAATGAGATGTATTCAACTTTCTTCTCTTTACTCTATTAACAATAAAAGTTTTCAGAGTTTGACCCCTGGTGACCCCTGATTACCTTTGACCTCCATCTAAACAAATAGATACTGTACTATCCTCTCACTATGATGCATCCACAATTATGAAATCTATCCAAGTTTCCTACCTTGAGATATTGGAATAACAAGTTTTCAAGACTCAGATTCTTGGTGACCCCAGATGTTTCACCTCCATGAAAAACAATAGGAACCATCCTCTGACCATATCACATCCACATCCCAATATGAAATCTATCCAACTTTTTTATCTTGAGATAATTGTCTTGACCTGGTTTTCAGTCTTTGACTCCTAGTGAGATCAGATGACTTTTGACCTCCACCAAAACAATAGGGACCATCTTATTACCATAACACATCCACATGAAATTATCCAAGATTCGCAGCTTGAAATAATGCGTTAACAAAGTGTTCAGACTTTGACCTTTGGTGATCCCAGATGATCTTTGACTTCAACCAAAAACAAAAGGGTTCTTGCTGTCAATATGGGGCATTTATGTATCAAGTCTGCACACTGTCAGACATTCTTATCTTGAGATATCCTGTTAAAAAGCAGTGTCCCAAACACATACACACAGCGCACATACCCCTGCTTAGTACCCAGTGCCTTATGGAGTACAAAGAACAGTTCCCTGTAAGGAAATTATCGACATTCTCCTTTAGTTGGTTAATTCATGCAGCACTTGAATGCCGTGAGCGAAGGCCAGCTGTTACATATCACATGACAGAGCTAATTGCAGTGTCCGAATTTTCTGGTAGCTAAGCCAGTTATGAGTTCCGCGTGAGCCAGGAAAGACATGCAAGGCTTGAGCTTTCTGTAGTGTACCCGCTAAAGCGTTGTTTACAGGTGCACAAACACATACATACATTCACACATACTTTACATACACATGCCAGCATGAGTGCATACTGTAGGTTTCTAAACATCAAAACCAAAAACCTCTCTATTTTTTATGAAGGAAACATTTGTTTTTATATTTTGCATGTACACACACATTCAGCCTATAGTAATACAAGTACAAGTAACAACATACAGTTACTATGTTAGGCAATGAAAGTATTGTTTATGTGGCAATGCCATGTAGTTGCTCTGGTTTATGCAGATCGATACAGTGAAAATGCAGACAAACTATTGGAGGCAGGATCAGAAAGATTAGCATAGAAGATCAACACTGAACCAGCTAACTGTACAGATGGCATGGTAAGTGTTCAAGACTATTGTAACATACAGGCCTCTGGCCTGGGCTAATCACCTTAGTTTGACGTGCTCAGATAGGATGACCTACAGTATGTCAGTACGGTTTGAAAAATGAATGAACATGGTAAAGTTTGATTTGAAAATCTTAGAGATTTTGTGTAACTATCGCTGTGCTCCGAGAGAACAATCCACACCGACGTAAACGTTTTAGTGCATAAACGTAGGTGTAATAGGCCTATTACATGCATCTGAACAATGAAAAACAGGCCTTATATTATTACAGGCCTTAAATTTTTGGGATTTTAATGTTAGCTGTTTCAAATCCGTTCAAAATTATTGTCAGAACTTTTTTCATTCCCCACATATACACATGTAGCCCTAATAAAATTTGTAACGTTAGACCTAGGCCCTACTATATTTTGGGCTTACTATGGTGGCCAATCAGATCAGTGTTTTAGCTTACATAGGCTATTCTTCTGCATGAATGGCACACAACCGGCACAAGGCATTTTAAATAACACACAAAAATGACAAAAATTCCACGATCTTTGCACACATTATATTCAACTCACAAGAAAGCTTTGGAATTGAAGTTGCCACAGTCATTTTCACGACTGAAGCCTTTTAGGCATCGCCCAACTATGTACCATGGAAGAGGGAATATTGGTATATGGATGTCAGTCAATGTTTCCCTGAACCCTTGTTGGCATGTTCATGGAGTGGCTCCGCTATATGTTACCCTGGACTTGGTGTGCCCAGTGTCCACGGGTGCATGTGGTAGAAATATTTCATAAATGTTTATGACATCTTATACTATAAATGTAAAGCTAAAAGATATGGTGAGTGCAAATAAAATGCACAGAACTAAACACATTTAAAGTGTTCATCCTCATTCTAGTTCTTATAATGCAACAAGATTTCAGCAGTTCAATTTGTACAAAACTGTTTGCTTTAAGTTTATGTAACTTGTCTATTAACACAACTGCCCACCTAAAATCTTGGGTGGGCAACTACCCTCCTTGAAGCATGAAACCTTAATTTAGGTAGGTAATTTTCATGACCAGCCCTGCTTTAGGGTATGGGTTACTGCTGACTTTGGGCAATATTTGTATAAAACACTTTGAACATGTCCATAGTAAAGCTTAATATAAAACCCAAATGCTATTATTCTTCTCATTCACACTTTCATAACAAACCCATTAATTGTGCTACCTTCAGCATAAATTACAAATTTGTATACATGTGAAATAACATGTACCTTCATCACTTTGGTTCCTTTGCCTTTGCATTCGTATTCTGGGTGCTCTCCGTCTTGCACCTCCAACCATTGCTCCACCTTCCCTTGCTCGAGGCTGAACTCTTTGCCTTGCAACAGCTACATTTTCTCCCCCTTCAAAAGACAGAACAGAGAATTATGAAGTACAATATTAAACAGAATACAAAATGCATTGAAGTTTGTTTGATTTACCAATCGAAGCCCACAGCTTCGATTGTAGGATTTCCAGAACTGCTTGAGTGCTTTTCTGCCTTCTTACAGGATGTGGCTCTCCCTCAAACACAAATTTTCTTATCTCCTGTATACTAGATTGGCACATGATCACTGCAGGTGTATCCACACCCTTGGACAAAGTTCTATGCAGGGCGATATCCCAAGATTGCTCTGCAGTGTCTCTATGTGCAGAGGGAATTTTCAATGATATCAGGGTCTCATATTACCTTAAATTTCATATTTATTACCTTGAATCTTACATAGCTTCTTTTGCTCTTTTTAATAGTGGACTAATGCACATAAAAAGAATGAAAAAACATCCAGATCATATTGGCCAAATAATTCTTTCTTGAAAATTGACACGCCAGTGTTAGAGTGTATTCTCTAATGGAGAATCCAGATGAGTTGAGATGAGTCTATAGTAGGAATGGGCAAGATTTCTAAGTATTCTCTTATTAATAGAGAAAACAGAGAAAAGAACAAAAAAATATAAAATAAAATTCAATATAATCAGTGACGTACAACAGGAAGGCTTAAGTAACCTTTGTTTTTCGGTGTGATGAACATTTCACAATACATACACATTCAAGTTTTTACTGAATTTACAAACAACTTAAACCATTTCAACGAAACTAAACAACTAAGTTCATGGCAGGGATGTCGATTTGATTTTCAAAGTGAAGGGGGGGGGGGCATGTGGCCTAAATTTTGGTAATCGGTAGAAGGCACCTTTCATAACCTACATTTAAAGTCTTTTTTGGTAGTACTCAACTTAGAAGTTTTAGGTCACAAAAAGGGGGGGGGTTACTTTTACGTTAGTGTCCCCTCCACTCAAATCAACTTTAACCTAATTAAAAAATGTTTCTCAAAAGTGAGGAGACTCAGGTTGGGACAATTGTTCAATAGAAGATCCCGTTTGATTAAGTCATAGCACAAGTGATGTAAGTGCATGGATCGGGGCAGTTGTTTTTTCCATATGTATAACTGCAGTGGAAAGGCCGATCGGAGGCATCGGAGATCTTTTAAGAGACCTGTACAGTGTCTTCTACTTAAATTATAGGAAGTAAAAACTGTATCTCGGATAAGAATTCGTAGCAAAAGTATCGTTGAAGTCTTTAAAAAATGATTTGGACAAAATTATGGCTGAAGTATTGATGTATAAGTTACTGTTAGCCACTTTGTACATATGAAACACTTTGACTTTGCCCTCTTATCAAATAATGTCACAACCACTAACTGACCTGAATTCAAGCACTGTGTTTCTGTTATGTAACTGCAGTCAAAAGGCCTGCATGACCTTTTAGAAGGTACAATTTCTTTCACTTAAATATATAGGGAGTTACAACTGTACCTTGACTGAAAATAACCTCACAATTCTTAGTGACAGTACTGTACAGTATTGTACAAGTTTATCATGCCAAAAGAGTAGTTACATTACATTGTAATTTTAAACAAAATTTTGACAAAGTACTTATGCATAAATCTCAGTCACTATGTAAAAAAACATGACAATATTCAACAACTGTATGTCTTGCCCTCCAACAGGTCTAGGGCTGTGTGTTTGTTACATGGCCTAGGCTCATTCTTCTCACAACACAGCCCTTGCACAGCTAACATTCACAAACGTATCCATTTGCCAGGATGCCCGTGGACCATCATCTCTTGCTTCCGCAAATAACAAAATACTCTAACCAAACTTCACACAGATGATCTCTGGCACAGCAATTACCTTTCTGCCAAAGAAAGTTTCATCAAACAATGGCTGAATTTTCACTGCCAATTTTGACTGTAACAGTTAGTCAATGCGTTATGTTTTCATGACAACTGTTCTCAGTTGAGGTCAAAGGTCACAACTGGAAAAACTTCTCAGACTTGATACTTCACCTGCATAGCTGTCTTCAAAATATTATCTTTGATTCAGTTACAATAAAAAGTGTATACATATTATTTGGGAAATTGGAATGCCGCATAGACTTAAGCACTTCTGTCATTTAGCAACTGAGTTCCCTTCCCATCATACACCACAAGAAAATGGCAGCTACTTGTGCAGACGGCATGACACACCGCTGCATTTTGCTTTAT
Organism: Holothuria scabra; assembly: GCA_037179385.1. Lineage (NCBI taxonomy): Eukaryota > Metazoa > Echinodermata > Holothuroidea > Aspidochirotida > Holothuriidae > Holothuria > Holothuria scabra. The sequence continues at coordinate 46,591,102 of CM074194.1, forward strand.
CCTGTTCAAAATGATCCTTTTTGCAGTTATTTTGGTGAGATCTCAACAATAATGCATTTTTCCTTCACTTAAAGATACAGAGATACAGACTAAAAGTTGTAAAAGTATCAAACTAGGTTGATTATTTAATATTTTACAAGTGCATCCTGGGTAGTGGGTATGTTTGTGAACGTTAGCTGTGCAAGGGCTGTGTTGTGAGAGGAATGAGCCTAGGCCATGTAATGAAATCACAGCCCTGTTTGAGGGCTAACAATGCCCTGCTTCCAAGTAATGTAAAACCATGAAGTGACACATAAGCTACTTTATATACAGCTTGCTACATTTTACAGAATGCACAAATATTTCTAACGGCCAAGGTGGACATATTTTCCAGCAGAATTTAAGATTATATATGCAACCGAACATTAAATAAATACCCAATGAAAGTCTCACCCTTCTTTCAAAGGAACAAAAAGTTCATGTACTGATTTCATACGTACATGTACTGATTTCATACGATCATGTACTGATTTCTTACGATCATGTACTGACATTTAGTACATGATCGTATGAAATCAGTACATGTACGTATGAAATCAGTACATGAACGTATGAAATCTGTACATGATCGTAAGCAGTTAGTACATGAACGTGTACTTTTACTACATCAAATTTGGTGAGCCTTTTGGCGGACTTCTGGTACGCCGAAAGGCTCACTCTGTATGGCGTGCGGAAGAGACAATAATAACATGATGATCTTACGTTTTTACATGTACAACGGGTGTTTTAAGATGTACAACGTGTGATTTTACATGTACAACGTAACATTTAACATGATGAACCTATGGTTTTAGTACATGATGGTGTAAATTTACATCATGATCATATGAAGTTAGTACATCATCGTATATTTTTGGTACATGAACGTGTAATTTTAGTACATGAACGTGTATTTTTAGAACATCATCATATTTGGTGAGCCTTTTGGTGTGCCATAGAAAAACATGTCTATTTCCAAGGAAGGGAGTACAGTAGCCCTAAAATAGACCAGTTTCAAGCCAATCTGTGAAAAAATTTTTAGAAGCTGATTTCATTTGATTAAGTAGGTTTAGGGGTCAAGATTAACCAAAAAAAATGAGCTTGGGTGAGCATTTTGAAGGTCAAAGGTCATTGACCTCAAATATTAATAAAAGTACTGTATTTCGTGTTTGGTCTCAAATGAAAGGGAATTTAATTTTAAATCAAGTAAATGCCCTTTATTTTGTCATGTTTGAAATGTCAGGTTTAAGTGAAAGACATTAGCAATGTTTAGCATGGAACTTCAAGCCATTCAACTATAGTATTAATTATGTTATCTGATATAGGCACATTGCATCATTTTTAATACACTGTAAAATAGCCCTATGCACCATATGCAATGAATAAATGGTGCATTGCAAGTATTGGTTTCAAATAGCAGAATGTGAATCTTAAGCCCTTCGGACCTACTATGGAGTAAATACTCCCCTACACCACAAGGTACGCCACACCCCAAGAAAGGGATTTCTGATCACATATCAGTTTCTAAACATCCAATTGCAAGTTGATACTTTTCATTACAAATGAACTATTTTAAAAATAGGAAAAGTAGAAAAATCACGGATGAATTATTTGATGCAGGGTGCAAAGCCCATGTTTTATGAGCAGGTTTCTCAAGGCAGAATTTGTAAGTTAAACTTACTGGTCTTACAACAACAGCACCACCCATTGTGATCGCCTCATGACATTGCTGCCTTACAACCTCCTCCAACAGGGTACAAATGAAGCTTGGAAATAAGTAAACCCTGCATGCTTCTTCTTCTTCTTCTTTTTCTTTATCCTCAAAGGTTGCAAATGGCTTCAATAATCACCTTTTCCTTTGGATGGAGTTCTGAGGCTTCATTATGATTTTATTCACACAAAACCTGGATACCTCCATCACTGAAAGAGGAGGTCTCTTGGTAGACCCTTTACATGTTAGGTTTCTCTGGAAAAACCTGACTTAGCAATACACAAAAACATATTGCGGTCTTTTCATACTCCCAAAAGTACTAAGATACTTGACCTATTTTTCCCTCACGACACCGGCTCTTACCTCAAATGTCACCTCCTTTCCAAAGCGAAAAAATTAAGGAACAACTTAGCGGCACATAAGCACCGTTCCAGCAGTTTGCACTGTTAATATTTCTTGCAGCTAGTTGCAGACTGGGTTTTTTCTTACTGTTTTGTATTTGTTTTTAATTTTTTTCCTGTTTTTTACTTAGGTCCATGTGCAGTATATCATTTTTATTAGTAAGTTTTTTATCACCCTTTTGTCCTTTATTTTACTTTGCTATTTTTTCTTTATATCTAGTTTAAGGTGTATTTTCTACGTTTTTCTTTTTTCTCTGTAATTCTGCAAACCTTTATTACAGTGTACCTCCAAATGTGTTAGTGACAACCACTATTAACCCTTTACCGTTGTTTGGGTCCTTTTGGACCCATGTGGAGAGCTCGGCTGTTACCCATCTTTACTGTTTCACGCGGAGCTCGAAACTGCGAGTAGCCACCCGAAAATTCGGCCACAACAACGAGAGAGACAATAGTTTAAGGTCACGGGGACAAGGGCCTACGGAAGCCGATGCGGGGCGGGCTACGTCCGCTTTGCCGCCCACTCCCGAGGCGCGCAGATATGCCCCGATCGGAGCACAACGGTAAAGGGTTAATGTTCACTGGCTACACTAAAAGTGTATATGGTAGCTCTGCTAACCTGTCTTAGGAATCTCTTGTGCACTTATTTCTGACCAGGCTCCAAAATGTAACTTCCACCCTGTGTGCCTCTGCTCCATCCTGATTGGTCACCTTTACAGTGTCACATAGGGCTACACCATCAACCATGTAACTTTTTGTGTGAGCATAACATTGTAAATCCAATGTCACAAACAGAGTGTGAAATTTACTAGCCAAGTCCTAGGTCTAACCTTTGACTTAGAGGCCAAGACCTAGCCTAACATAACTCTTGGCTAGGCTACGCTGAACAACACTAGCCTAGAGTTAAGACCAGTTATATTTAGCATAATGTGGTTAGCCTAAGGTTATGCCAAACGTTAGCCAACAGTAGGTAGAGGGGTTCTGTGACTAGTGAGTTCCGCATTGGATTTTCCGATTTATGCTTGTAACTTTGAAGATACACAAAAGAATCATTTTATTTTCACCAAATACCAATGGCAACCTGCCAGGTTACTACTCTGAAAATTTGGAGGAACGTTCCACGGATGAAAAGGATAAAATTCAAAAGCACCATTTTCACTATAGAACACGTTGAACAGTTAATTGCGTGTTGTTGGCTTGACGATTTTGCCACCATTTTTTCCATTTTTACCTTAAATGCTCCTTCATCGAACCAATTTGCGACAATGCAGTGACCTTCAATTCATCTTTGCTCTATTCCATTCACTGCTTAATCCATCAATGCCAAGCCCAAATATTTTCTTCACATCTTGAGTGTGAACCTTACTCTTCTTGTTTGAGATTAAGTGTCTAATTTTGTCAGGAAACCTACATGTAGCCTGGGCTCCTTGTCAGGCTAATTCTGGTGCCAGCTCTTACTGTTAGCTTTTTCTGGGAATTAGGGAATTTCCCCTTAATTGTCCAAAAATGTTGTCCCCCCCCTCCCTAATTTCCTTTTCTCTGGATGCCCATGTACAAGCTGCACCTACATCTGCGATCCACTCATACCAGTCCCTGTCAGGTGACAATAGTAGAGTATCTCTGATGGAATGTTGCACTGATCACTACAGAAAGGAGCAATTAAATATCAAATATTGAAAGTAGAGAGATTGGATAGCTCAGTTTCATGAGTTTTTGCAAGAATATTGACAAAGCATTTTTCCTTTTTGTGTCATATTAAGTCAAATCACAACTTTCAAAGCCACTTGTTTTCTGGTCATTATTTGAAAATACTTATTATATTTTTATTTTTCCAGTGAAATCACTTCATTCTTTTGTTTGGTGCAATTCAAGTGACAGGTAGTGGTAAATTTTTCTATTTCTAGCTGCATGGTATGTACTTCCTTTTGAAATGCTTATTCATAGACCTTACAAAAAGAGAGTGCTTAGTCACAGTGACAGGTAGAACCACCTACATTTCTATGCAGAAGTAACATGCATTGACAGGATAATACTGGCATGGGGAAGCTTTTCCCCAACCCCCACTTTTCCACACAATAAAAAAATTAAAATAAAGAGGGGAAGTTAGATCAGAAGAATTATGAAGGCATAATATTATAGTAAATATAGCAATGTAGAATAAAAGATGGGTTATAAACAAATACCACATAAAATAACACAAGACATGATTTGGGGGAATACATGTATGTGATATAGGGGGTGGGTTCAAATTGGCATTCATGTTTTAAGTCTGGTTCATGTTTAAATAAATGCTTCAGGTGTTAATGCCATGAATTGAGCCAAATCTGGGCATGGGTTGCCTGCTTGTTTGCCAGTCAATTGCAGTGAACAAACTTTAGTAGTGGGGACTTGTATTACCTTCTTGCAGTACTGTAGTTAAAATGGTTAAATTTGTATAATGATCTCTTCCCAAGTGGTATGATAATGATATGCACATGAGAAAAATTAGCTGGATGCTCTCCATAGCACCTTCAGGGTTGATAAAGTCAAGACAAAATAATTCCTACATCTCACTGACAACCCTATTTATCAATGAACTGTACTGTAACAATTGCTGACAAGTATTACAATGCATGCTTCCCTGTCTAGCTATTGTCTCAAAGTACAGCTTTCTGAATAGGAGTTCACTGGCTTTCTAGACAATATGCAAACTAAGAAAAGCATACCTTAACCATCAAAATTAGGTTGTTGATGAGAAACCTTAAAAGTTACTGAGGTAACATTGTCACCAAAATGGGCAGTTAAAATTTTGAATTTTGGATTTAAGAATGGCTTGCTCCCCCTGGGTTTAAATTATTTAGCTTGGTCTGTTCCCCACTGTGAGGAAACTATAAACAGCAGTGTTAAAAATGCAGTGTAATATTAGTTCAAAGGGTTAATAAGTGAGTACAGTAAATAAAATGTGCACACTTACAAACAAATGTAAAACATTTGTTATTGAACAAGATTAGAAGAGAAACAATGGAGGGTTCTTGTCTTCCTATGTAAAATAAAAAGCTCTTGGTGAAAACCAAAGCAAAAATAGTAGGCAGCCATTTGTTGGCATGTTGGGATTTTGACTCTTCTGCACCTGTGGAAGACATTAAATAGAAATTGAATACTTGTAATGTAGACTGCGATGTAACAAAGTTCATTTCAAAGACCTACCTACTAACTAACTAACAAACTGATCTACAGTAGTCACTGTAAGGTTCTAATACTGTACCAAACCAACAACTATGAAAGTGAAACACAAACCTGTGCAAGGATCATTTTATAACAAAGCCCAGGCATATATTTTAAATCTTTGAATTTCATATCTGGTTAACCTACCACATTTCTTTCAAGTAGACTGTAAGTATTATCTGTTTATAGGCTAACAAGCTTAGGTCCAGTTCTCTCTTTGTCTTTAATAATCCATATTGTTGAAGCTGCTTAATCTGAAGTCAGGTTGTTTGCTGATGATTGTGTTCGTTATAGAGTCATTGAAGATCGTGGTGACTGCAGCGTTCTACAGTGAGACATTACTCACATGGGCCAATGGGCCAAAACCTGGGGCATGAGATTTCATCCCGCAAAGTGCAATGTTATGTCTGTTACTAGGAAACATAATCCCAGAATTTTTATGTTTACTCTCCATGGTGCTAATCTGAAAAGGGTGGACTCTATTAAGTATTTGAGAGTGAGCATTACTAAAAATCTCAATTGGAGTAAGCACATACTGTACAGTCTGTTTGCATTAAAAGAAATAAGGTCCTTGGTCTGCTGAGCAGGAACCTTTCTTTTTGTTCCAAGGAAGTTAAATTGGCAGCCTCTAAAGGTTTGATGAGGCCTTCATTAGAGTATGCTTGTTCCGTTTGGGATCCAAATCAGGTTTCACTTCAAGATAAACTAGAGGGAGTACAAAGAAGATCTGATTGGTTTATAGCCAATGAGTACTACTCCCGTGATGTTGGATCAATGACTGTCCTTTTGAAAGATCTTGGTCTGGGCATGCTTTCTGATCGCCGCAGGCATTGTAGGCTTCAAATCCTCGCCAACGGTATCTACGGAAAAGCTATGTAATATCCCTCTGTCTGACCTTTGTAAACCCACTGGTATTACTTGTAATATGCATGCTTTGCACTGTCCCCGCTCTGCTGAGACAAATTGCTTTAAATACAGTTTTATCCCCAACACTATTCGGGATTGTCATGATCTTCCCAGCAGTCTCATAGCGGGGGTCATTATTCACCCTAAACCCATAGAATTCTACTGCTTGGGTAAGCCCTAGTTTCCAGTGCTTGTCCTTGCCCACCTTGTGGCTTTTTAAGCTCTGCAGCCTCTGCTGTTTATTACTTTGTTTTTAGCAGTTAAGTTCTCTCTTAAGCTTACCCCATCATGGTTTTTAAGTCTTACTTTTGGATTTTACCTGGGATTTTAGCCTTTACCTGTTGGAGGATCTTAAACCCTACCCATACCTACTTGACGATATTTTTAGCGGAAAGTTTGACACCTTTTTTTGAGGGACATTGGGCCGTGCCACTTTTAAACTATAACAGGAGTTTCATATTACTAAATCCAGTGAGTTCATTCCACTTTTGTATTTTTGGGGAATTGAAATCATTAAAATCTTCTAAACCTACTGTCCCCATCCATGCTTTACTTTTCAGTATTTTATTGGCAGGTGACATTGAATGTAACCCAGGTCCTGGACGTCGACCTAAATATCCATGTCAAATCTGCCATAAAGCAGCTAAATGGAGTCAGAAGGCAATTGAGTGTGACAACTGTCAAAACTGGTTCCATGCCAATTGTCTTAACATGAATGAAGCTATTTATAATGCTTTATCAGAGCACCCATCTTATTCTTGATCATGCTGTAATTGTGGCTTGCCTAACTACTCTTTATCTTTTATTGAGAGATTATTAGACCTGGAGCTCTCAAACAGCTTCTCCTTACTTTCTCATGATTCCGCAAACTGTAGCATAACTATTAAGCGCCAAAAATCTTGAAGGGCCACTGGCTTCATCCAGTCCTAATAGGAGATCTACAGTAGTAGACCTTGGCCAAGGCCTACCTTAAATTCCCCTCTAAAAAAGTGCTAAATCTGAAAATCCCACCAATCCCTACCAATCCTAAGAAACTCAAAATAATTAACCCTTTACCGTTGTTTGGGTCCTTTTGGACCCATGCGGAGAGCTCGGCTGTCACACATCTTTACTGTTTCACGCGTAGCTACCCGAAACAGCGAGAGAGACAATAGTTTAAGGTCACGGGGTCAATGGCCTACGGAAGCCGATGCGGGGCGGGCTACGTCCTCTTTTCCGCCCACTCCCGAGGGGCGCAAATTTGCCCCGATCGGAGCACAACGGTAAAGGGTTAAGCTAAAATATCTGCACCACTCGGCTAAAGGTTTACGTGCACACACGCAGAGACAGTGGCATCAGCTTTGCAGTAAACACACTGCACAGGCTTATTTTAACCCTTTACCGTTGTTTGGGTCCTTTTGGACCCATGCGGAGAGCTTGGCTGTCACACATCTTTACTGTTTCACGGGGAGCTCGAAACTGCGAGTAGCTACCCAAAAATTCGGCCACAACAGCGAGAGAGACAATAGGTTAAGGTCACGGGGTCAATGGCCTATGGAAGCCGATGCTGGGCGGGCTACGTCCGCTTTTCCACCCACTCCCGAGGCGCGCAAATATGCCCCGATCGGAGCACAACGGTAAAGGGTCAATGTAAACTGTCAAAGCATTAGGGCCACACTCCCTAGCTTTGAAGTTATGCTTGCCATGGAGGACCCTGATATTGTTGTCGGGACGGAGTCCTGGCTGAATGACTCAATTGCTTCTGGGGAAGTATTTCTAGCTTCGTTCAACGTTTTTCGTCGTGATCGTAAATTCACTAAGGGAGGGGGAGTGTTTACCGCTGTCAAGAATACTTTTAATGCTTCTACAGAACCTAACCTCATTACTGAGTGTGAAAGTACCTGGATTTCATTGCACGTCAAGGGGTAAGCACCGGTCTACATCGGTGCCTTCTATCGACCTCAGTCTACTGATCGTGATTATTTGTTGCATCTTGACACATCTTTATCTAAAATCCCTAAAAATGCTTCAGTGTGGCTCTTGGGTGATTTCAACTTACCCAGTGTGGGCCCTTTTTCGTTCCATAGATAAAAATATTCCAGCTAAATTAAGCTCAAGTGGTTTTTCCTATCCATGGGTGAATCGACAATTGATAAAAGAGATTAGCAGAAAGCAAAGGCTCTAAGGTTTAGAAGTACAGTCAATCTTCCCATAAATTTGAATTCAGGAAATTAAGGAGGGGTATTGATAGAAAAATTAGAACTTCTTACAACAGCTATATTCCTGACGTTATCGGTGGTAGCTTAAAATCCAAGAATACTAAACCCTTCTGGAATTTTTATTAAACCTAAAAGGACTGAAACGACTGGTATCTCACCACTTCAAGTCCAGGGTAGACTTCTGTCTAGTCCCAATGATAAAGCAGAGGCTTTAAATAATCAGTTTTGTTCCTTCTTCACTAAGGAAAATGTAGATACAGTACTGATTTGTTGAGGTGAGCGCCATCGTCAGGTTGCGAATAGTCCAAGTCAGTCAAAGATCGTCAATGTTCCTCTAAGCCCCAGGTTTCCCTTATGCCCAAACTGAGATCGTCGAATTTGAAGATGTTGGAAATGTTCGTCAAAGATCGTCAAGATTAAAAACAGCTGCACAATAGCTTGCGGTTGTTTGGTAAAAAGCTTTGCGGTTTACTACTTGCGACATTTGTACTGACAACATGACAAAAGAAACAAAAGACCACAGCTGAATAGCAGTCTAATTCCCTTCACTAGTTAGCTCCACGCGCAGGGCGTTGTTTAAAAGATTTTATATTTTTGGCATAGCACATTTAAAGTACACAGAAATCAGTTAGCTTCCTCCACGATCGTAAAGTATTGGCTTCCATCTTTGGGTGCAAGTCACAACATCGCAGAAGTTCATGCAGATTGTCTTCAAAAATTTAGCATTTCTTATTTAAATTGCCACTTTTTATTTTTAGATCGTTAAGTGTTATCGTGGCCTTTCTTTAAAGGCCCAGTTCTCTCACCCCAAACAGTACCAATTCTCCTAACCTTCTTACTGAAGCCCCTCCCACAAGTGTCTGATATTCATCCTCATCCAGACACAATCTCAGTTTACTGCTTCAGAATAAGTATAGAAAAACTCAATGTATGTAATCAAAACACTCTCAGTAACGTTCATGCTGTGTAATATAAGCTTTGGCACTCTGCATTGTTTGAATTAACTGTCAATCAAAGAGCTGAGCCAATTGAGAATTTTGGTACCTGGGTACCAAAATTGTAGTTTGGGGTGAGAGGTTTTTCCCTTTAATGTTTGTTTTGCAGCTTCATTGCATTTTTCTGTATTGCTGTTTTACCATCATACTTGTTTGGTATATGGCGTTTTGTTTTTGATTTTTTTAGCACAAACATTCTGGTCATTAAGTTACAGGTGTCAGGAAATCAAAATCTTTTCAGAAAACATGTTCAGTCGCTCCATTCAGCTTTTGGTTATTTGTTTGCATGCTTTGGGTTTTTTGTTGTTTTTCTTGTTCTCCTTCTTTTTTTCCTTCTTCTTTTTTTTTTTTTTATGAATGTGTGCCTTTCAGTTTTGACGATCGTGGAAAAAATGAAAGCGATTATCGTTGTGTTCATATTCTGGGAACACACTTCAGTTCCCCAACAGAAAAGTTAAAAATGAACTTTGGGGGAAAGAAAACACATACACAACTGTTTCCAGTTCGTGTATTTACTAGCAAATATAACCTTGCCATCAGGAAACTGATGACTTGTGCACTAGCGTTAAAAAGAACAAGTGGGTTTTCTCCCTTATTACCCCGTACTCACTGTTAACCAAATGATTTTGCCAAATTCCTCCATTGCATGTTAGACTAGAGCCTAGCTATGTGCGTATAAATAAACAGAACACACCGCGTTAGCAAGCCTGAGTGCTTGCTTAGTTTACCCAGCTTTTGCCCAGAATCTCCCTGCAAAGATGATCAATATTGCACTAGTCTGCTCTCCCACCTGTGCCGTCGACCGGTAAGCCAACACAGTTTTATCAGGCAAAACGATACATCCAACTACAGTAATTATCAAGAAATTGAAGATAGGTTGAGAAGAACAGCAAAAATTTCTTACTGTTGCTGCATATAAATACTAAGAAACAAGTTGCAAAGGGGTAGAATGTATAGCTTAAATGAGTAACTTTCACTTTTACACAAAATCAAAACCTCTTGGTCAAACCATTGATTAAAAAAAATTTTTTTGGAAGTTTTCCGGAAGTACCCCCGACTCTCGGTGAAGGGTCAAGCCGCTAAACCAAACCACTGTGTCATGCATGGCGAATGGTTTGCCATCGGTTCTTCCCTCTTTCTGCCCATAACAAAAATGCCATCTAGCATTAATGTTTAAGCCTACCTTATGAAGCAGAATTTTCTATTCTGTGCCTCTGCTTTTTTATAATCCGAAGTAATAATTCTGCAGGTTGTGCCTTTAACCATATTAGGCCTGTTTCATGGACGGTTCCCAAAGCATAACGAAAATAATCTCTTCACAATAAATATCTACACAGAATTCGTGGAGTCGGTTGCAAAATAACGTTATAAGGCCCATCTTATAAATATTAATACAGGACCCAATATATCTCCGCATCGGTGCAATTAGAGTGTTGCAAATTTCTGCACAGAGGTGACAGCTCTTTGACCTCCGTCAAATACAGTGCTTAGGAATTCGTTTAGCTTTTTAAAGTTGTTGTAAACTGCACAAACCCTTTTTGGTGAACTATTGTTTGAGCCATATGTCGAAGCAATTAAAACCTCCCCCTTTGTAGCCAATGTTGACAAATTGGACTTGCCTTGATCTGCCGACCAATCACGCAAGCTCCATGCGCATATTTATCACGTACACAGAACAACTCATTTGCATGTGCAAAAATAACTACTGCCGTACATGGCGCCCAAACTCGATCCCCGCGAGGTTCACGTAGCCATGCTTGAGAATGAGATTACTGGACTGGTTCGTACTGTTTCAATGCTGCTATACTTTGTGTAGGACCGCACTCGAAATCATGCCCCAACATGTTTTAAGACAATACTGCATGGTCCCGCACGGCAGTACAGTTTGTTTTTAGCTTCCAAAGGTTCCACGTAAAACACACCTACGCATTTATCCTGCCAATGACCGTTTCATTAAATGTCATATGCTTTGCCGTGACAACAGTTACAGCAAATCAGCGGTGAGCTTAGCGGGAATTTCCAATGACGTAACCAATCTCTGATTCTCAGGCCGACGCATCCCGCTCGAGCTGTTGGCCACTTGTACGACTCACTCTCAAGTTTAATCGTGCACACTTTGTATGCAAGTAAAATTCAGTGTAGATGTATTACTAATGGTGTTCTTAAACTCTTAAATGATCTCCAAGTGAACAAGGCAGCAGGGCCTGTATGGCGAGCAATCGGTATCAAATCATGGGGAATTGACACATACCAATTTAAATCGACACATACCAATTTAAACCGACATACCAATTTAAATCGCCTGACAATATTGCTGCCAGAGTCCTAAAATCTTGTGCCAACAGTATTGCTCCTCTTCTCCAAAAGTTGTTTCAGAAATCTTTATTAGATGGTCACTTACCAACAGCCTGGCTTGAAGCAAATGTAACTCCCATGTAACTCCCATCTATAAGAAGGGTGAGTAGGCAAATGAGCTGTGTTTTTGTGTATTCCGGGCAAGGGCCCAGAAATGAAGTGTATAGCATAGGAACGTAATGCTGGGTCCTGTTCAAGGGCTAGACTGACCTCACGGCCCGTAGGTGGTGTACTTATGTCCTTAACTAGATGTCTCACTGTATTTTGAAAGGAGAAGAAGCTCTAACAATGGGTGGGGCCTATTGACCCAGACGTCCGGCTCTATAGTGAGAGATAATGTCTTATTGACCCGGACGTAACTTCATATTTTGGACGAGCGCCACCACTTTGACCCTGTACTTAAACATTTATTCCAACACAAACCAGACGTAATGTGTGTAGTGCCTTGGACTAGATAAGTGTAATTTTATGGCACTTTTTCAGTCTTTCATTTGCATCATGGTTCCACCACTTGGACCTAAGCTTTCACGGTAAACCGGTTATATTACCGATACCGGTAATAACTGGTTACGGTTTGGTTCGATTATTGCCTTGAAGAATAATCGAAAAATCGAAAAAATCGGTAATATCGTAAGAATCGAAAATAATCGTGAATAATTGTGAAATAATCGTAAAAATGTACGTTACAGCACTATCTCGTCCTAGTTGACAGTACAAATCGCCGGCGGGATCCTTTGTGTTTCCATGAGAGTAGATCATTTGCGATGTGTTTTGCAGGGCTACCAGGAGTGCTCGCGCGCCATCATATTACCTGTCCCAAATCTACTACCCAAATCTTTGAAAATATCGCATGCAAAAAGAATCACTCCATTTACATGATTGCCCCCGATAATGGACTAATATTTTTGGCCAATTTGGTAAGCGTTCTCCTAGTCTGAGAATGAAGAGAGTCCTTAGAAATTATGTTTAAGTTGGAGAGTTGTTTGCACTTCGTTTTTTGAAGTTGAAATTTTCATCGGCGTGCGGCCTGAATTTGCTATCGTCACGTAGTGTGCTACAATACTGCTCACATATGTGTTCGCAGCAATATGTACATCACTTCTTGCATGCAAGCTGTCTGACAGTGATTAATAGTAATGTTTTACGCAGAAACTTGCAGATATCACCCCGCCCAGCTGCAAAGACAGTGCCCGTAACGTTCGGCAAGTAAACTGAGCCTAGCATGTGTGCGGTCTTTCATTTCATACAGTATGCAACCTCGAGTAAAATGACAAAAAAAACACAACTCGAAAATTACACAATGATTAAGCGTGTCACTTTTACCCAAATCAACACTTTGCCGCTCTGTGTAAAGCACTAAGATATCACTGTAATGACACCGAAAATATTCACGACTTTTTAGACAGGCCATTACTTACACGTCTGGTAGACCCAGAGTGGCATTCATGCATACTACCAATTTTACGAATGAAAGCTATGTCAGCATGCCCGGATGTCAACACGAGACTAGCTGCGTAAGAACGTTCATAGCCCTTTAGTGATATAGGCACTGGAGAGTAGAATTTTTCTTACTTGGCTCTAGTGACTCTTGTCTGTTAAGATTGTCATTTTTTATTTGAAACAAAAGAGACGATACAACCTTGTGACATTGGAAGTATTATTGAACTTGTGAATGTGATCTTGGAAAATATTATGGATGTACTATGGAACATGCCTAACAAAATGTTGTCATGTTTTAGTCAGCATAACACCGGGTATGGCAATTAGGTACCTAGTTCCTATTTTTGTACCCGTGCAAATACTAATACAATTTATACAATATGAACTGTAATGCGCAGCTTCCAAGTTTTCGGTCAAGCGATCTGTACTGTGCAGATAGGGTGCTCTAAAATCTACTGCCTGCATTTATTGGCTATTTTATCGTACAGTATTTTTCGGGGCTCAAAGTCATCTTGGTTCGTTGGTACAGCCGAAGTTTCTGTCAACAAGCCGTCTCGAAATATCCATACATAATGCTTTTTCTAATTCGTTGTAATTCAAATACCATCGGGCATATCACAGTAATTTGATTGATTTTAACATATATTTTCTACCTTAAAGTCCCCGCCATTTATTTATTAAGGAAGCGGCATCGGGCTGTTAAATTAACAAAATTCTAATATTTATAAAAAGGACAAAGATTTGGGAATCCCTACATCGATCGCCTAGAAGAACGCTCAGTGTAAAGACGTCACATCAACTGACACGAAATTAACCAATCAGAACACAAGTGCAATAGTATTCTCTGTTCGGTAGCAATCCTCATTTATAAACAGTAGTATACATCACAACATCTCTCATAATCGCTCGCGATAGCTTCGCGAGAAGATTGAGGGTTAATGTGTGGCTTACGGTAGTACATTATACAGGAAGTTGCCACGTGGCCAAAAGCCACGTGGAAGCAAGCTGTACATAAATTTATGTACTTATTTGCAATATATTCGTGGCTAACTGGAGTGCACCACTTGCGTTATTTTAGTATGGCTTATACTACCGTCCCTACGGACATGCGTAGTTTCGTCGATCCCTGATGTTGAAATCGGGCGACCCGTGTAAATCCCGATGGTCCATGTAACTCTCATTGAAAAGTTTTAGAATGATCGTTGAATGAAAGCAAGCATAATTTTAGGACTACAAATGAATAATGAAGGGATATAACACTTTGGTGTATAGCAGGTTCTACCATAAAAGTTCAATGCTTTTGTTTGATTAGCCAAGCAGAAAATTTTAGGGCTCAGTTTGTAGTAGAGCAGGCCCGCACAAGTAGGGGAAAAACACGGACAATAAGCGCAGTCGGATTGTTGGCGGGTTAAGCACTGATGGAGAGCTAGCCAGCGGGAGGGCCAGAGCGGGGATTATAAACAAAAAATTCAGTTTCCGTTCCTGATTTCCATACATTGCGGGCACACATTTTATGAACATTGTTTGAAGTTTATATAGCTGAGCCCGAGAGCATAAATAAAAAGGGTTCTTTGCTTTTGATAAATTGTAGTATAATTACCAGTTGCTACAGCACATATGTCAACTTAGGAACTTAATGTAATATGTGCGGGAAAAAAACCGTTTATAATCGAAGTACGATTATTAGACGTTCGATTATACCAGTTATGTTTTTTTGGAATACCGTGAAAGCTTACTTGGACCACTTCAGCTACACTGTGTTCTGTGCAAGCTGCCTGCAAGTAACTGTAACATTAGAGTTACTGTAGTAGTACACACTACATAGCGTATGTATACATCTTACGCACAGCTATAGTCTACCTCCGGGACAATTATCGATTTTATTTGGTAATGGAGCCGGCGCGTCCGAGTCAATAGCCACGACGCTAACAATGTAATCATAATTTCGCTGAACTGGTACATAGAGTTTATTCAATTAACAACGTTAGACCTACATAGGCCTATCAGAGT
This sequence comes from Holothuria scabra, assembly GCA_037179385.1. Taxonomy (NCBI): domain Eukaryota; kingdom Metazoa; phylum Echinodermata; class Holothuroidea; order Aspidochirotida; family Holothuriidae; genus Holothuria; species Holothuria scabra. The sequence goes on from CM074194.1 coordinate 46,606,337, forward strand.
TTTTTGCCTATCTGGCCAATATTTGAAGTAAAAATGATACAAAATGCATCTTACATTACTTGAATATGACTTTCACATCACATTATGGATCACGCATGTCAAATGTTATCATTTTCTTGTTGAAAAGGTAAAATAAATCTATTTTTTGGCGGAAGTCAATCCCACACGTTGTAAGCCTAACTGTTTTTTTAGTTGCGGTGCCTGCCTTGCAGGCAACCGCAACTAATGCAGTTACTATCGCGAAGTCAATATCTGAATTTCCGGCACTTTATTTCTATCTCCTTCTAGATGCTTTGTGGTATCGAAATACGGTTTAGTGCAACTTGTAGGGACGGTACTTCTCTTTCGTGTTTTTTAAGTTTGGTGGAAATATGACTTTCGTGAGAGTGTAAAATTGGGGTTTTTTTCATGTAAAATTTGCAAACGTGTTCTATTTTTAGTAACAATCTTGCGGAAAAACCAGGTCTGTGTGTACTCTGGGGAATAATATGTTGTTTAATTTAACACAGCGCCATCATTTTGGTTGTTTTTTTTTTTTAATTCATCGAGGTGTTTAGTGAATTTGGAGCATTTATATGAAGATTTCTTTGTAGAGATTTATTCTTTCCAAGTGACATGGTCGGGGTTGCTGTGGAGTAAAAAAATTGATAGTTTAGAGGAGTTTTGTTCACTGTTTTTTTTTTCATGAAGTAAGTTTCTGTTGGAGGGAAACATTGTTATTGGTAGGTAAATATTATTTGTATGAGTTGGCGAGTATTAATATTCGTGTTATATCAAGGTCTCTGGTCATGGTAAATTTTTTATTTTAAAGTTTAAAATTATGTGGAGAATATAACAATGCCCAAGAAGGGCCGTTCAAAGATTTTTTTTGTAGAAAGGAAAGGTTGGCAACAACGAAAAAGAAAGTATGGGGGTGAATTTCAAGATAAAAGTTATGAAGGGGAGAAAAATGATGATGTTAGAGTTGGGAACAAAAAAAAAAGGCTCTAGTGGATATGAAAAGAGTCAGAGGTGTGATGATGGGGAAAGTAGGGAACATGACGATCGTGATGTATTATTTATACGTTCCGAAAGATCTACAGGTACATTTTATTTTTTCGTTGTTGTGGGTGGTAATTGTTTTTTTCGGTGTTTGGCATTATTGGTTTCAGGGGTAAAAGATAATCATCATTATTTAGGACAAGTCATTGTAAGTTCATTATGTACCCCTTCACATATTTACACCACGAGCTGCCATTGCTCAGAAGCTCCACTAAAGAAGAATGCTTAAAAAACCAAATTCAGAGGGAATGTTCTTGGGGATATTCATACATTTAGGGAGAAGAGCACATCATAAGATGAAGAAGTGTCAACATGAACAAATAGTTTAATGTAAAGGGTAGTCACGGTTGGGTTTTAACATGTTCATTCATATCTCGTTTTATATTTGTATGTGATGAGAGCAACCATTTTTTATTACGCTGGGCGGTGATCTGTTTGAGATATTGGGAAGAGGTGTGCATGAATGAAGGTTTTGCACAATCATTCAGGGACTGCTTTGGGTCTTCTGTTGGGGGCGAAGCCCTTGAAAACCAACTGATTTGGTCTTTTTAAAGGCCATGGATAGTTCATCTTTTGTCAAAAATGTCTTGATTTTGAAATGGTTATTTAAAATTTTTTGGGGCCATATGACAGTTTGGCTTTTCTTTTTTTATTGAGGAAGCAAAGACATCCCTTGCCTTCTCCGGGATTAACGTCACTGTAAAACAATTAAAAATGATTGCCTTATCATTTTTTTATATTTATGTTAAACGAACGTAAACATTAAATTTGGACCGTTTGTAGAGGGTTTGGATTGTTGGCTTACACAACGAAGTTTTGAACAGATACAAGAAATTTCGCAATTGTAAATTTTTAGCCAGGTGGTTCATTTCGTAAATGGTAAAGTAGCAAAGGCACTTATTTATAAGCTAGTTATGCTCTTATTTGTTATGTCACTGGCTGTGGTGTTATCAGCGAAACCTTTATTTTTCATAAAGTCCGTTTTTTCTTTGAAAGTGATTTGTTGAGCTATTGCGTATGGGTGGTTGGAATGATGAAATTTGTCTTTTACGGAGTTTTTTACTGGACAGTGCAGTCTTATTCATAGACCTGGCTTTCTCATTGCTTTTACATATTTTAGGTTATCGTTTGATCAGTTGCGAGCCGTGGCCATACATAAACTTGCTATATAATTATTTTTATTAGAAAAAGAAATGCATGGAAATTATTAAAACAATTTTTATATAGTGCAATGGCAACAGTTTTCTTCCGTAGTAAGAAGTCACCGTCAGAAAGGCAACAAGAAGTTCTTGATATAGAGTGTAGGAAGAAGCGAGATTGTTTAATAATGTGATGACAGACGAATTGCCCCTTATAGTTATAAACTAGGGACATCGATATTTTGGTATTCGGGTTTCATGAAGGGACGTATAGATGTTGCAATTTATCTTTTATGATTTGTAAGTGATTGATTCGGTTCTCTGATTTGTGGAGGTCAACGTCGTTCAAGTGCCTATATACATTACTGAACTAAGAAGTTACTGGCAAAGGGTTAGTAGTGACGTATATGTACGGGATTAATATAAATTGGAGAAACAGTGACAATAGGCCTAAGGCTAGAGTGAAATATCATCATGTTAACACTTATGTTGAGAGAATGTAGGTGTAAGTAACGCTGACAAAGGAATTTTTACTTTGCTGTTTTATGTTTTTTTTTTTATTTCATCATGCGTAAAGATTATGGTAAATCTGAGATATCGACAAATTCTTTTGATTCTCGTTAACTTGTTATTATATGATGTTACTTACAACAATGTCTTATTAGAAAACCTAAATTTTTCTTAAACAACCAGAATTTTTATATTAATCTTTATAGAAATCGAAATTTTAGTCGGATCTTTTCAGTGAAACTGAGATCTTCAATATTTTCCGTAAAACAAGCAAAAGAAATATTTATGACACGATTTTTGCGTTTGATTTTTTTGTGGGCAAATCCTAACGTATTCTCTGTGACTGGGCTTGAGATGTTACGTTAATGTACGAGCAAGGGGGAGGGGCGGCAGAAATAAATTTTAGTGATGTAAGAGTAGTTGTCTTATAGTTTTGTGTAAGCTGAGAGTAAACTTGGTGCGGGGCGTACAGAACTTTTTAAAAACCATTAATCTTTAGAAATTCTTTATGTTCAGCATTCAATTTTTTCCTTTTGTTCATTAACATAAATCCATCTTCAACCAAGTAACTACAACGTTACTGTCATACAGACTCATTACCGTTTCCAACGTTACGTCATAACAGTGTACTCTACCTGTATTCACTAAACAGCTAAACAAATGGCATGTTTTTCCTTATTAACTGCACTACTTAAAATACAATTTTGACTTACGCCTGTTTGGTCGAATGGTCTGTCTTGAGCCTTTGGCGCTTTACCATCTTTTATAAGAAACCATCATGCTGTACAAGCAGTTACTAAGGAGCCAGGGCATTAGGGATACCTTATATTGAATGCACAAGCAAACAGCTTGTAAAGGACATTTGAAATGTTATCTGATGTGATGTTTTGCTCTTTCTACAGTTCTAAATCAACTGCTGTATCATCTTTTCCTGATTTACTGTCAACTATGAGTTCAAAATGAGCAAACCTCATTATTCCGGCAATCGAGTATTTCTTTAGTGTGTTCCACGTTCCACCTCAACCACATTTCTAAAGTGAATGAACAATGTTCCTGGATTACAAGTGTGGAACTAAACTTAGCTGCTATTGGGCAAAACATAATACAAGTATTTTGGAACGGTATTTTTGTCCCCATAAAATATAAAATCACCTTTAAAGTACAAGACGACTTGGTTTGTCGGCACCGCAACTCGTCTAGACGTTCGTCTTGTTTGTTTACACGATGAACCCACTGGTTCACCGCCTAACTGTAAGTGTTAGGCCTAACTAATACAAAATCCATACTTGAACTTGAAGTCCATCCAAATTACTATATTTTAGAAAAGCTAAAAAAGAAATCCAAACCTTACAACTAAAAGCACATTAGTTGGTGAGTTAAACATCCCAAATAAGTTCGACAGAATTTTATTTCCGTGAATTATCGGCGATCTTTTGTATGGTTCTACGCGGAACCCCTCTACCTACTGTGTAGGCCTAAGCTAACCGCTAACGTCAGACCTATGAAAATAATGGAAATGTGTACCTTGCTCCCTTCTTCTATGAGGGTATAAGAAGAGGCAAATCCCGACTATAACTGCAGCAGCTCCAAATATTGAAGCAAGAAGAATGTTGGGGTTAACAAAATCTTCCATAACCTCGTCTATCTTTTAACGTATACTACATACAGCCCAAGCTTAGCATATGGTCACGGTTATACTAAAGTAAAAGCAGCCCGGCACGCGATCGCCCGTACGACATGAGCCCGGCTTAGTAAGGGTAACCCTGCCTTTAGCGGATGTGTTTACATTTGAGTTCATTTCACATCTACGGAGCTTTTAAGGTGTCATGCAGATGTTGAGATATTATGTGACTTTCTCGACCTTTTGTCAGTAAAATATTTAGATATTGACATCCGAGATCTTTTTATATTAATATTTTAGCATAAAATGTTGAAATATTACATTACATGATCTCAATATTTTAATATCTTCACTGAAAGATATTAAGATATTAACATGCAGGATCTCAATATTTTAATATCTTCACTGAAATATATTAAGGTATTGACATCTGAGATCGTTTTATCTCAATATTTTAGCGTAAATTATTGAAACATTGCATTACAGGATCTCAATACCTCAATATATTAACTGAAAGATAATAAGATATTGACATCCGAGAACTTTTTATCTCAATATTTTAGCGTAAAATATTGAATATTACATTAGAGAACCTCAATATCTCAATATCTTTACTGAAAGATATTAAGATATTGACATCCGAGATCTTTTCATCTCAACATTTTAGCGTAAAATATTGAAATATTACATTACAGCATCTCAATATCTTAATATCTTCACTGAGAGATATTAAGATGTTGACATCCAACATCATTATTTTAGCGTCTTTCAAGATATCCCAAAATGCGTCCAACTCTTGTCTGCAAGTTGGTGTTAATATAAACCAGAGAACTTCAAAATTTTAAATCTCAGTATTCCTTCATCCTGCTCTCATTATTTTTTACTATAAAAGTGTTAAAAAGAGAGACCTTTCTCAAGAACAATTATTGATGGGAGAAAATTACATAGTAAACGCTTTCCAACAATCATCTGATAAGAGGCGTATAGAATCATTTGGGTTTGAGAGGATCAGTGGCAGTTCCAAGGGGGTACGCAGGGTGCAGTGGAAGGGGGAACGCCCCTCCGTCAGAACCTTTGCCCCTTAGTTGGCCCCACTCTCAGCTCCTGAACTATACCCAGAGATATGCTTGTAGTGATTAGCTTTAGCGCCCTCACTTTCAAATGTACTTTTTCTCTGCATTCCAACCAAACATTCCGGCATAGATTATGTTAATTAGGGTCAACATGCCTACAGCTGTTGAGCACACATTCAGTTTTCATAGTCACGTACACTGAGGTCATGCTGTAGACTGCGAATAGAACACTTCACTGCAGCATTACGTGATTGCACTCAGCAGACGCCTTTCATCTTTAGTCTCGCGACCCATCAACCAGCAATTTCGAGACAGCATTTTCTTGCAGAGAAGACCATACAGGTACCATAGAGTACTTAGCATTGCAATCAACATTTTATCTACAGTTATATCGATTGTCTTTCTCACTTTGGCCTCGTATCATCATAATCACAAGAACGTCCACTTGTTGTTCAGCGCCGCAAGGTGCACGATCAAAACAACCAAGTCATCGCTTGTATTTAGGCCAGTTTACTTACGCACACTAACTTACGTGCTATAACTGTATTGGCATTTACTACGTAACTTATCTAGACCTAAGCCTAGCCCTGCAGCGTCACAGATTGCAGTATTCTGGTAGGCAAAGCATATTACTACGGTTGCAGCATTTCAACTGCCACGGTCAGCTTAATTGGGGTCCAGCTTATACCGGCAGTGCAACCTCGGCAATTCATCTGCATATCATTGGCAAATCACCGCCAGCAGCATTTATCTCTGCCAGAGTATTTAACGTACTGGTGGCTTCTCAACTCACTGGCAGAGCCATTCAATTGCCCAAATGAACCGCTTACTACAACAGATCGATGGTGCCAGCTGACTCACTAGTTCCCACCGTCACGATCTGCTTGGTGTAGACTTGCGTGTGGCTATAATTACGTAACAATTACCAGCGGATGGCGATAAGACTATCGCTACCCCATTCAACTTCAACCATTCTCATTATTCAGCATATCTAGACACGTGTATCAAGATTTCAGTCATAACTTAACTGCATGCTAACCGGTACCCTTTATGTTTATACCTTCACAGATCGGCTGGAGAACGGGATTGGCGCTGATGGGGATAAATGAGCACGTGTGGAACTGGAGACCACGTAACCTTCTGATTCGTAACCCAACCTTCTGATTGGCTAAACCACCTCAGCCATCACAAAAATTCTCCAAATGCTAAACCGTCAGAGCTTCCGAGGCTGCGCACACGGACCCAATCAAGGGCCATATGGCGGGACTTTGGACACAACCCGTTAAAACTCGAGCTTTGCACTCGATTTAGCGTTACGCACAAAATATTGTCCCCCCCCCCCCCTCCAACACATTCCTTTTTCGTCCATTTCTTCCCTCACTTCCAAAACCCTAGTGGAGCCGCTAAAGCGGGCAACTGCATTTGTTGCTCAAATTTCTTAGCCTTTTCAGAAGACTTTTTACCTTATTTTTGTACTGATTCTACGGAATTTTGGTTTGCCAAAAATGTGGGGACAGTCCCACTGCCCATTTTCATACGCGTGTACCAACAATCTCTCGGAGTTATTTATGTTCAGATTTTAGGCCAACTTTGTGAAGAATTTTCCTCTCATTTCAAGCTATATGAAGTGGTCTTAGTTTGTTCAATCCATTCACTTCATGATAAATCATTTTGATTTAGCTTTGTACTTCAATAATTAGACATATCGAAAAGTAGGAGTTTGGAGCTAGTTCGGTTTCAATGAAATTGCACCAATTATCTTTCAGTATGCTTATCAAGGTCCTGCGGTAGAGTGGATAGTAGGAATTGACATTTTGAAAAAAATATGCACAGACAGTAGGGAGGTTCGAGGTCTGATCCCAGGGCTGTGTCAAAGTAAGGTGGGGTTTTCACCAAAGATCACTCTAAAGGTATTCACATCTAAACTTACCTTCAAAGTTTCACAAGAAAGTTAGATTTAAATTTGATCTAAATTGTTACTTTTGTCTGAAACCCAATTTTAGAGATATTTGTGGCTGCTTAGCATAGTCATGTGACCAGTGGCGCCGCCAGACTTTTCGAAGTGGGAGAGGCACTGGGGGGAAAGCTGTCCGCCGGAGGGTCACAACAAAATGAAGAGTTGCATTAGGCATAAGGTTGCCTCTATACAATTTATACCCGACACCCCACTTTTTGTTTAAAAAGTGATGTTACAGCAAGGTCAACCCGACTTCCTATTATCAGCTTTCTGTCAATAGTAGCTGCCATGTCCAGGTCTATGTAAACAAAGAGCCCACTGTAAACCTCATTCATAAAGGCAGAGACTGTTTATTCAGTGCAAGCCAAGTTTGCAACCAGAGCTGCCTCAGCAGACCAGGGGTGGCCGCACAGAAGCGTTGATAGTGAGAGCTTTGATAGCGCTATCAATCCTCTATCAATCCTTCTCCTAACAGTACCGGCCGCACAGAAGCGTTCATCCCTCTACCAACACCACTTACAATACTGAAAGCCAATTTTGACAATGCAGAAACTTTGAAGTAAGGGGATTAGCTATCAGAGCTGATAGCCCATCAGTGAAAGGCCGCACAGAAACTATCACTATTGGTAAAGTTTTACCAATTCACTAACTGTGACCAAGGCACAGTTAGTGATGTTGATAGCACAGTTAGAAGCTGCCTATACACAGATGTGGGTTGCAGAGGCAGCCTTAACTTTGAGATGAAGGAGCGAAAAGACAAAAGATACGATCCTTTACAAAAGGAAAGTGAAAGTGTTTTTGCGAAAATATATCACTTTTCAAAACCACAGTTTATTGAGTCTTTTTACAATGTAAAAATATCGGGAAAATGTGTTTGAGACAAAACTTCACAAACACTTCTTGCAAGTATGGAATTTTAGTGTATGCACTGGCACAGAAAAAAAGTTACTCAAAATTGTAAAAAAAAAACCAAAATGAAAAAAAAAAAACCAAAAAAACACGCAATCGAATTAAAACTGGGCCAAAGTGTGAAAGTTCCCAAACTATCACATTTTGGAACTGTAGCAAGAATTGCAAATATTGATTCTGTTTCGGTAAATGGAAAACGTTATATTTAGCCTATATTAGCGAAATAACCGTGGATATATCAGTAAATGCATGATATTTGTTGACGTGAATAAAGCATCAAGTAGAGATCATGCAGGCACATGTCCGATGTCCCAGTATAATTTTGATGTCATCGGGGGGGGGGGGGGGGATTCCCGCAATGTATAGGGCATTTGAAGAGTGGGAACAATGATCATGTCATTTTCCACCAATAAATGGCAAGAAACGGCACTTCACTGTTACTACATTTAACTTTCAACGACAACCTTTTTTATGCAACTTGAAATGTAACGAGACAAGAAGTTAAATTCACAATGGAATGGGATCAAATGATGACCAGGTTCAACGTAGAGACAGACAGAGGGGCCCAAAGGGCTCAGGAGAACCCACTATACAACTAAAATCCCCATATTGAGGGCAACTCCAAAACATAGGTGTGGAGGAGTATTCATAAACATGTATCAGCATAACGAAGCCCTTATGAAAAACCTCTTTACGCTCCTGAATATGATGTAGAATAAGTATTTTCTGTCAATGTTTAAAAATAATGAAGAGTTACCTAAGACTGTAAGGTTTTTATCAAACTTTTTTCTGGTATGAGTAAATTTACTTCAAATTATATACATGAACTTAGAGGGAAAATGTAGTCATCCCAATTTGAATAAGTGTAGTAGTTTATCCTATTTCATAAATAACTCTTGAAGATCATGAGACAATATTTTTCTCGCTGAATTCTACAATTTATGGAAGGTTGCTCAATGTTTTACCGCTCATATGCCACATCTAAGTCCTGAAATTTCTTGAAAGGTACAAGGAAAAAATAATATGAAGAAATTTATGATAATTAACTGTTGCTTCAACATAAGTTTGGAACAATGAACATTATTACATCAAGAGGCCATCGACACATTTAAGATTGGTACTAGTGGTCATTACAAATAACTGTATTTTCATTGGAATTATCGATACCTTTGCATAACATTTGGAGGTAATGTTATCTTATTCCTGCAAGGATTTTGCTGGAACCAGGTCAAAGCTGCATAACAGTTATTTATCATGGTAAGTCATGCATGCCAGAGGCGAATCTAGTGTGGTACAACAAGAAAAATGCACATCCCCATTTTTACCTTTCATATACGATGCCAATTTATTTAGTTTCATATTAAAATACTTTGGAATCGTTTTAAAGTTTTGTTTACCGCTTAGAAGCATGATGCAAAAATCAATGTTCACAGGTACAAAATTTTTTATATCTATGTGGTTTTCCAAACGTGCGGGATGCGGGATGGCGAGGGCGGCCTCTGAATCCCTTTCTGGCCAGGGGCTTGGTAGTTTGATCTTTGCCCTGATCTAATTCTCCCAGTTTTTGGTAGAGTGAGCATTCCTTTGGGTACGGTCCATAGCTTTTTTGGCTACTCAGTGCCTTCATCCCAAATAAAATTTTCCCAACCAATTTTTTTGCTCTGGGGGAAGTGGCGTAGCCACGGGGAGGGTTTTGGGGTTAGAACCCCCCCCCCCATGACCAACCTTGCAGATGCAAAAACACCTAAAATAGCGGTTTTTTCTATCCTCAGACTTTTCCCTCATATCGTGCCCCAAATACCCCCCATGACACCAAAATCCTCCCCATGACACAATCCTGGCTAAGCGCCTGCCTGGGGGTATCACTTGTAGTATTTACCTTCAAATCTTTCAGTCCATCTGTAGAATCGGCTCGTCGAGAGCAGGGTTTTTCCCTCTTCTCCCGCATACTGCAGGCAATCTTGTCTTTACACCATTTTAAGGCTCTGCCGTTTGTCCGTGATACTTTGCAGACTCCTGTCTGCTGCATCAACTGCAGTAAAGTCTACTCTATTATTTTAAATATTTCTTCTTTAGTTTTTGAAAAATTTCATTGCTGTGCTTTGCCTGCAGCGTTTTATTAAATCGAATGAAATTATCCCGTATTACACTAGCTTCTTCCTTAGAGAATCTGGAGCACGGGGTCGTTTTTGCTTGTTTGGAGCTATATTTGATTGCTAAGTTCTAATTTCTTCTTAAAAAAAATAACTTCGACCTTTTGTTGTCAAGTATCACTAAAACTGCCATTGAAAAGCTGCCTCAACTACTGTGTGCGACAAGCAGCTTATCCTTTGTTCCAGGATGTCCCGGTTTACAATAATGTCCCTTCAAGTGGCGATTACCGAGCAAAGCACTGGGAAATACCCCATTCGCAAGCAGACTTTGATGTCATTAACATGCTAATTGAGCCTAAAAGCTTTCTATCAGTGGGCAGCTCTATCAACATCTTCTGTGCGGTCATTTTGCACCTGTTGTTAGTAGCAGGTTTGATAGGCAGTTGATAGCGCTATCAAAGCTTCCACTATCAACACGTCTGTGCGATCACCCATCCCCCTATCATATTTTTACCCTATAAAAATAACTTGAAAACGTTTTTAAGTGAGATTTAAAAGTAGGGGATTGGGGAGTTGATCTGTAAATAAAACAGAAAAATGAATTCAGGTGGGTTCGGAAATGCCACGTGACTTCCGGTGATCTGGAATGTGCTTTTGGTCAAACATTTCCGGTACGCTTCTGCGCCCGGTGGCGCTCCGTCAAGGTAGTCTTTCCATAGTTCTTATCCCCCACCTTAGTCCAAATTCTGGACCCACTGTCTATCAAGTTCATTTTGAGTGGGCAGGGTTTTTTTTACGGTGACCTCAGACTTCGTCCTCCTTTCTTGACTTGTGCCACTGAAGTCTTGAGGAATAGTCTAGGCCCCAAATCATTTGTGGCCAGAGCCCCATGGTAAATCCGGCATTTTGTACCAACAGTATAACGGACAATTTGATTTGGTGGGGTTCCAACTCATGTCCTCACGACTCGAAGTCCGAAGATGTCCAGACTACTGAGATCAATGTTAAATTTGAAGTACCGAGTCTCCCTTTTTAGGACTTTATAGGATTTGACTTAAAGAAACTCTGATTTAAGCAACAAATATTGCAGGATTTTGCATGTCGACACCATTGGAAACGGAAACGTTTCCAAAGGATGTCCAAAGAGAAGGGGAAAACCCCTCCCCCCATACTTCTCTCCCAGGACGGCGACCCGTAATTGTCTTTCTGCACCAGGTTTCATCCGAGGGTACTTTAATTTTTTAAAAATTAATCCAAGGTGGAGGGAACACTCCTCCCCCCCCTCCCCAGTTCTCTAATTAATCCATGCGGTGAGCTACCACAGAAAAGATCCCCGTCTTTGTAGATAACGTCCTACATAGACATATGACAATATTCGCCCTACCTTGCCTCTCCAATCAATAATTAGACTCTGGTGAGGTCCCTGATGGAAGGAAAGGCCCTTCAACTTTGCCAGATCCCGATGTCTCACATCAACGTATGGTAGTTTGGGTGAAGAGCCTTCAAGTGACACCACCCCCCCCCCTAATCACCCCGAGCATGTAGTAAGGGGTTTTTTCTGTCACTCCTATAATATACAGTGTAATCATTAAAACGTTTGTTTGAATTGAAAGTTAAAACCATTCTCGCTTTATCTTCAACAGTCCAAAATACTCTAGGCTAACATTGCCTTTGCCTGAATTTGCTCCGTCAATTGCCAAGTAAATGTCAGCACGTAACATGCCACATCTTCATGCTTACTGAGAACGAAGTAATTTTACTATCACCATCACTAACAATGCCTTGGTCACTTTTATTGAGTCGATATATAGCATTACCAGTAGTGATTGTAAAGTGCCACCTACTGCTGATAGGCTATCAGCGCGATTGGCTAATCCCCTTATCAGTAAGCTTCTGTGCGGTCATAATTTGCTATCAGTACTGATAGTGGTGTTGGTAGCGCTATCAACGCTTCTGTGCGGCCGGCCCAGGACAATAGGCTTATCTCTTTGGACACATGTAGGCTGGTTGTGCTGGTACTGAAGCGTGATGAATTGTGTTAACAAATAGGGGCCAGACTGCATAGAGGTAGCTGATGCCTAATGTGGGCGTCACCGAAGGCTTAGCCACTTAGTGACGAGCAGCACTCCCAGGTGTAGGCGTTAAACCCCCAGGGGCCCACTGTACGGCCCCTACTGGGGTCCAGGGACAACACTTTATTGTGGGTCCAGGAGTGCAGTCCATGCGGAGGCTCTGGGGTATTTGCAAAAATGTGACCATTAGAATAAAACATTTGACAATCTCCAAAATGTCATTGCAGCGCACTAAAACGGGCCACAAAAATTGACATCAGAATTGACCATTGTGTTAGCCTTACTCGCACAAACGGTTTCATGATGGGGGGGGGGGGCGGTATGAATGGGGACAGCGACTCATGTTAACGTTTGAACTGAGTTTAAACATAAACCCACTCTTGCTGCATAATATTTATTGATGTTTGATAGCCTTTTTAAATAGTGCCTGTTTACATGTAGCTTCTGTGAATAATTCATTGGTTCCATAGAAACTGGTCAGTTACAGACTATTACAAGGCACAATGAAAAGCAACACAAATGTCAAGGTGTAACCATAGTAACACAAATTTATGGATGTGGCGGGACGGAATGGTAACTTTCATGGTAACATGTGACTAATATTTAATTATTATCAAAAGTAGAGAGATATAAAGGAAAAATTAAAATTGATTATTCTTCTTTTTTATGAAAACAATCGCATAAATCACATTTCGTTTGAAGGAGCTATGCAAATTTTTCAAAAGTGTGTCACTGTGGTGGGACGGAACATAGTGAAACCTGTTCATTATGTATGGGTTCCAAAGACACCCCCTAAGCTTTTCATGAAACTTCCTCAGAACTTTACATTACAGACAAAACCAACGCATGGAAACTTTCAGTTCCACACCTTGACCTGTTTAATAGTTATGGTCCTTTTAAAAAGTATTGCGCAATATGGTGTTTTTTCAGGTGAGAGCTGCCATTGCCATTTTCCATGATTTTGCAGGCCCAATACAATTAGGAACAAGAAAAAAAGCTGAAAATTTGTATGTCTAGTGATTTATAGCCATATTGACAGTATTTGATGTAAAAACAGAAGTGAAGACCATAATTCTGAAAATGCAGATCTCCAAAAAAAAAAAAAAACAGTTTTACTTTCAGAAAGTGATTTTTTCAAGTTTTGGGCCCATCTGGGCCCTAGACCAAGTGGTCCAAGGCCCTAATAATTCTGCTCAGCATTATTTGGTTACAGGGTGATAAGCAGTGGGCAAGCATTCCCTAAAAAAACGTTCTTCAAAGACTGAGTTGATAGGGTCCGAAATTGGTCCCATGGGAAATGTGGGGAAAATGGGCCTCGAACAAAAAGAATGTTGACCATGTTACTTTTTCAGTGGGGGAAAGATATACATTTACTCTTTATATTTTCAAGAAGCAAGGTAGGTTTTAAATCTTCTTCATAGTAAGCAGAGAGGAAGAAGGGGCATAATATACATACAAGTCAGAAAGAAGCTCGAAAAAAACCATCGGGGATCATATTTGAGGGTCCACAAATTTTGGAACTATACATGATGTACCTTCAAAACTAAGGTGGAGAAATATGCCATGTTTTTTACAAAAGCTTTCAAAAACATTACTCTGGCAGTTACAGTCAAGTTATGAGAAAATCTGTCAGGTCATACTTCTTAAAATTACCTTTAAACTAAAAGTCCGTCCCAAAACACTTGTTTCCGTCACCCGCCACAAAAATGTTGAGCAATCACCATGAGTACCCAAAATACAATATTGAATTTTTTCACACAAAAGTGTAACTTGCATTTACAGCTGATACTTTGGAAAGTTTCAATAAATTATTCAACCATTGTACCATTGAAAATAAAGAAAAAAGAAAGTGAAAAATGTGGTGGGACGGAACAAGACATTTTCATTTTCATTTTTACTATAGATATTGAAAGTATCTTTAGTACTTTTTCAGTGCAAAGATTGCGCCAACTAAAGCACTTTGACACAGAAAAAGAAGGGAATTCAAATTCTTTTATGTATGTTGACATGTCCTTTTTCCCTAATCCCACTACATTCTGAATGTGAAATTTGCTGCAATTTGCATCTTTGAATGACCGCATCTCACTGAATATTCAATTAATCGCAACTTATTCTTCAGATTTCAAACTTTAGGTTGTAGTCTAAATTACCGTTGGTGAATTGTACCATATCGACATCGTCCAAATTTTAGGTTTGGAGATGACCATTTTTTGGTTTTGGCCCAGTATTTGATTATGACTAAGTGGAAAATGGTGGTACATTTGGGCGAAAAACTGTCTGTTTACTCATTTACAGGAGTGGCGCCAGGATTTGCCTGACAGAAGGGGGGGGGGGCTGGGTTCCCCGACAGCTGGCCGGGCCGGCTGAGCACGAATTTTCGATGACCTTTTTTGCTTTTTTTGCACTTCAGTTCTTGGTGTCCGACCCCCGTTGACATACTTGTACTATCCCAGTTTTCGACTTTTTGAGTTTTATACTTTTTTTTTTTGTTTTTTTGTTTTCAAAACAAAAAAATCGAGGTTCCTGCTCACCGACGACACCCATTTTTGGCCCCAACAAGGAGGGAGGCTGTAGGCCCCTGCCCCCTGCCCCTGGCGCCACCCCTGCTCATTAAAATTTGGCAGTTTTACTTTATATTTTTAAACAACAGCGCCATGTGTCCTCTTCCCAGACCCCGAAATTATGGTTACCTCTTATGGTTACCGGTAGTTACCGCTCACATTTGAGTCTCAAAAGAACGGCTTTGTAAGGTAGGGAAGCCAATTTGCTTTTTGGGTGGGGGAGGGCTGTAGTGACTTGCCCGAAAAATGTAACCAAAATTTTCGTGCGCTCCGCGGGCATTCAACCATTTAATGTACATGAAATTATATAGACATGCATCGGTTATTATATCGCAATGATCGCATGTCAATTCCATTCAATCACTTTTGCCGTGTTTTCTATTTTTGTTATTTTGGGAAAGTCCTTACAGCAATAATAATGATAATAATCAGTGTCACAACCAGAATTTAACCCACGGGGGTGGGGGGGGGGCATGACATATGTTGTGTAATTGTTGGTCATGGGGGTGAGGACTAATGGGAGGAAGTTTCCCGCTCTGAAATTTTTTGAAAAAATAGGTGTCCTTACATGCAATCTGGTGCACATTTGCTACCTTTGAAATAAAATTTGTGTTAAAAAATTTGCGTATTTTAGGTACTAAAAAGGAAAAAATCAGTGTTAGTGAGGGAGGGGAATATGACTGAATGGCCATGTCCTTAATACGCCACTGATAATTATAATATAAGTTTAACCATTGAAAAGACACTGGTGAATTACCGAATATATAGGTGCTGGTGCAATTCAAATCAGAACTTTATTTTCATTGATTAGCTTTAGCTACATCATTGCAATTCATTTTTCATTTAGTAGGTGCCTGAAAAATTCGCTTCATATTGCCCGAATTTTCACAAAAAGTTTTGGTTGGGGGCTGTCAGGAGACAGTAACGGAAAAAAATCCGTGACCAGGGGGCATGTTTTTAGGTCGAAGGAAATTGGTAGTTTATTTGTTCGTTTGTTACAGGTTAACAAAAATCAATGTAAGTCGTATTTTAATGGATACAGGTGTCCCACATTGGATTTTCTGTTGGAACTTGTGTTTTTTAGTACGGACCAGCCCTTAAAAAACCTTCGTGTTATGGTTAATCTAAATTATGTTATGTCGCTCAATATTTCTATCAACTATGTGTTGAACTTAAACTTGGAAGCCTTTACTTTAACTTTATCATTTCAATGGCGGATCCAAGGAGGGTTAGGGTTTTAACCCCCCCCCCCTTGAATTTTTCTTTTTTAAATTAGCCTATTTTTGATTTTTTTTTTCATAATTTGCTTTAACAGGCTATCCCCTTTGGACTCCCAATAACGTCTGGAGAATTATTACCCATTTTCGTAGATTCATGGTTGGTAAACCTTCCAATACTCCAAAGAAAGAGTTTTGACTGGATTTTTTTAGCACAACATTACAGGAATTCTTAGTTTCAATTTCAGTGAGACCTTAGCCTCAAGCTATTGTGTACTCTTTTGTAGGCAGTACCCTTCTATTCTGCAGGATCAACTCAAATTCTTTGTGTAGACCTACTCTGCTATCGAGCTGATTGTAACTTGGGGGATGAAACCCTTACAACTTGTAGGCTATCATAATTATCTGTCGCAAATTTCTGCTTCTGAAATTCAAAACAGTGTTGTGAAGGCTTGTGCGGACCTCCAATCCAGGTAAAAGACCGGCTTTTGATTGGCTTATAGTTTTGTTAGGGAACTGAAAGTGTTTCGATGCAGAACCTTAATGCAGGTTCTGTCGAGGAAATTTTGTTTGATGGAAAAAAGAATTCTGCAATTATCACAACTTACTTGAACAACTTGTAACAGGATGATCTGCACGATTACCATAAACGAAGAAAATATATGTTTTGCATAGCCTTCATTTGTACTACGAGTAAATTGAGCCTAAAACCATATAGTATCACTGGCATGTTACGAAAATTGCTCAAGGTATTTGATTGCTACATGAAAACCCTTTTAACATCCGCCTTCTAAATTTGATTGTACAACTACTATTTTGGGCTAGAATGATGCACTTGTGTTTTGTGCCAATTTATGTTCATAGGTGATACAACGTTGATTGTAAGGACTGCGCGCCACGCACGCCAAAATTTCGCAGTTGAATAATTGGCCATGCTAAAATCTGCACGTACACGTAGCCTCAGTCGGGGGTGGTGAGGAGATTGGCCCGGCAGTATGGCCAAGCTCCCCTACGGCGGACAAAAACTCTACTGCTGTAGACCACATAGACAAGACGGGTTGCCGTAAGGGTGGCAAATGCCAAATTTTAGACGCGCAAAGCTCGCCAAAAATTTGGGTTTCTAATGAACAAAGTTTTGTTTTCCTTTTTTTTTCTTTTTAAGAAATGCTGGAAAATTTTTGATATATTGAAGATTTCGCCATTCTCAAGAGCAAAACCAAAAAATTTTTCTAGGCGACCAGTCGCAGTCTCGTTACACACTTTATCTTACCCATTAAAGCTCCCTGGTGGAAATGAAAAAAATGTTCCTGATTGGGGGACCCCCTCATTCACCCACTTAAGCTTGGCGCCACGTTTAACTGGGCTTAGCACTTTTAACTTCCTTACAAGATATGTTTGGCACGATGGCGAGTCTGAACTAAGAAATTTACAAAGGTAGGTAAAGAAGGGTACAACTTCGCGTCGATGCAATTTTTTTGTTCCTCCAGAATCACGTCTACAATAAAGAACAATAATTTCACCTTTTCAGTTGAATGTATAAGGCAAATACGTAATTTCAACCTCCCACATAATGCTACAAATTAGATCGAAAGATCCCATATTGATGCGAGGCGCCTACACAGGTTGAAGATGTACCTCTGTGTTTCGGAAAAGTGTTTGTGATCAGAGTAGATCCATGTATGATTTATTTAATAATGGTCATTAGGTGGAATGCAAACCTTGAAGAATGCGCGCGAAGTGGGCAGAAAGTTTTCATTAGGCAAGATTCCCTTGAAAAAACCTTCATTCAGACGCAGCATCGAGACACTTTTAATTCCCCCAAAAACCTAAGCCAATTTAAAAGCCGGTCTTTTACCTAGAAATTTTTGAAAAGCTTTCAACTTTTGCTGCTGTTCTCTCTGAGAGTTGCTATCGGAAAATGTTGATTATAAGAGTTTGGATCGCGCAAAGTTTTTTATCTTTTATAAAGTATTTGAGAAAATTCTGATAGTTTCAGAACCATTTGTGATTGAAAATAATTGCAGCAGATCTACCGCTTGGTCGAAAACACACTTCCCCCTACCCCTACCGAAATCTATAGCTGTAACACTTTTTGTCATCATTTTAAAGTTTAAAGAATTTTTTGAGAAATCGATTGGGAGCGTGCCCCCGGGCCGGCGCCAATGAGCGTATTCGGGAGAGACCCGGTACGAGGAGTGGCTGCCTCAGGTGTATTTATTTTTCTTCCCTTTTTCTGTTCCTACTCTTCTCTTCTCTCTCATTTCCCTCCTTCCCTCCTCCTTCATTTCCCTTTTACCTCTGTCCTCTTTCCGATTTTCCCTCTCGATTTTTCATGGGGCACTCTGCCCCCTGCCCAACTGGCTATGCCACTGGATAACACAATCTGGTACGTCAATATCTTAATATCTCACAGTGAAGATATTGAGATATTGAGATCCTGTAATGTAATATTTCAATATTTTACACAAAAAAATTGAGATGAAAACATCTCGGATGTCAATTTATCTTAATATCTCACAGTGAAGATATTAAGATATTGAGATCCTGTAATGTAATATTTCAATATTTTACGCTAAAATATTGAGATAAAAAGATCTCGAATGTCAATATCTTAACGTCTTTCAGTGAAGATATTCAGATATTGAGATCCGGTATGTCAATATCTTAATATCTTCCAGTGAAGATATTAAGATATTGAGATCATGTAATGTAATTTTTTAATATTTTACGCTGAAAATTTTGAAATGAAAAGAGCTCGGATGTCAATATCTTAATATTTTATTGACAAAAAGTCGAGAAAGTCACATAATATTTCAACATCTGCATGACACCTTAAAAGCTCCGTACACATCCCCTTGAGGTGGTGTGAAATAAATATGACGACATAAAAAAAGAACCACGCTTCCTTACAGTAAGGTTACCCTGACTAAGCCGGCTATGAAATGTAAGTGATCTGGTAGAGGGCGTACTCACAATTGTGTCTTTATTGCACTAGTAGCAACATCAGTGATGTTCCAGTATAGTAAATGATTCATGTATTACTATCTTTTTACATTACTTTTATTATTGTTAATCTCACAATGTATATATCATGTATATAATGTAAATAAAGTCAATGCGGTGAACCAGTGGGTTCATCGTGTAAACAAAAAAAAAAAAAAAAAAAAAAAAGTGAAGGTCGGTTGTATACCAAGCGAACTTTTGTGTATCTTTCACCAGGAAAACTTGGCATATGTCTTACCGGAAAAACCACATAACCTTTGAAAAAGTTGTTTGATAGTTCATGAGAGTCTTTACATAACAAATAGTCCATTCCCAGCATATGGCTTGCTACAGTCTTCTTTTTGCAAATTAAAAACAACAAAATATGCTCCTTTCATTGATGTTTTTCTTCGGTATTCGTAGAATTCCAGATTGACATAAATTTTAATACCTTCGATCCTTACCATAACTTAAAAAGGGATATTAATCGCAGGAAATATTGTAGGCCTACTGTGTTTCGTATCTGTGAAAGGGCTGAAAACCAAGCCGGGCTTCGTTTTGTATGTCAGGAATTGCGTTTTCCTATCGAAAGATTTCATGAAACCACGCCGTAATGTAATTTTTTGTAAGTAAGGCTAACAGTCCCATTGTCTGGAAGGGTGTTTTGAATGAACATCTCTGAAATGAAAGTTTGATAGTTCAATTAGCGTTTTCGCAATTAGGAAAAAGGGTGCTTACGCGGTGTTTTTGCACAGGGGGTATTGGTATGGAATGGTGGGGTTGGGGGAACTTCTCCTATAACAAGAAAATATGAAAACAATGGAAGGGAAAGAAGCCGGAAAAGAAGGAGAAGAAGCATTCAACTCATGCTTTGCTCCTGTTAACCTATCAAAATACCCTGGCACCGGGCCCCTGTTGTTGCATTCGTTTTGAGAATCAATACCGGGCCCAAATATGCCCCTTTCCTCTTTCGTTCTCTTGTGTTTCTCAATTAGAAAAAGGCTGAAAATCAAAGTCTTTGTTTTGTATATCATGAATTGCATTTTCACTTTTGTTTAAAGGCCGCCACTCCCAATTTTTGTATAGGAGTTTTCAATGGAAGTGTCTCTGAATTGAATTTTTGCTAGTTTTTTATGTGTCGCATGCCGGGTATTGTTGCGCAGGGACGATGCGGGCAGGTTGACTGTCGCAAGGAAATGTGAGAAGAGAAGAAAAATTGCACACGACTCTAATGATGATCTCATCTTAGACGGCGCTGTCCTGGTCACAAGGGCGGCAAAGTCAATTTCATATGACGGAGAGCTGGAAATGATCGAGCGGGAAATGATCCAAGTTATCAAAAGGAGCATCAAATCATGCATCTGAGTGACATCAAACTTCAAGTTCCTCTCTGAACGTGCCAAGCTGCATCATTGTACATGTTAATAACATCAGTAGGCTATAACAACACCCAACGGCGGGGGATCGGCAATCGCTTGAATAAAATCAAACACCATGTTCCCCTTGGTTCAGAGATGTGTAGGTGTCTAAGACGATGCCTGTTGTAGTAACCTACATACGAGGCACACACGAAGTGTGTGGGTGGGGGGTAGTGGGAGTTTAAGTCAAAATCACTTAATATGCCAACAGGGTGAGTCACACTTCCGCGATTTTCGATTTGGTCGGAATTTTTCCTAACCGGACCAATTGTTTTTATTCAGATTTTGTTGTAAGATGTCCATGCTATATCGATGTTAATGTCTCACGATAAACTGTCCTGCTACCTCTGCTACCATTAAATATAACTTTTATCGTTGAACAGAGCGATACAGTAGTTCAAAAATCATTTCGATTTTTGTAAGGGTGTGTGCCCGCCGAAAAACGCTTTATGCAGATCTGATGACACGAAAAAGTTATTCTAATTTTCATTTTCGTAGTCCGCTCATAAAAATCATACACTCACAGATTGGCAAAATTTGGCTCTTTTTGACTTTGGATGAAAATTTTAACCAAACCTCATAAAAAATCAGACCGTATACTGATCCTATTCGAAATTAATCCACGGCTACCCACGCTTAACGCTATATGACCCAATTTGTTAGTTAGTTTGTTAGATGAGATTTAACGACGCACCAACACGAGTGTCAATCAACTCGATAAAAAGTTCAAAGTTTAAATTTATTTTCGAGTATGGTTTAAGTTCAAATTTGTTTTCCCTTTGGTCCCCTCTTACGACAGGTGGGAAATTTCGTGGACATATTCTACACCATCCAGCCAGGGGTGGCGCCAACGAGGGGGGCATGGCCCCCCGTCGGGAAAGGTCGGCGATTTCGACCGGGAGGTCTAAAATAATAAAAAAAAATATTTACAAAAAGTAAAAGGACTTAAATTAATAGGTGGGTGATCCTAAACATATTTTTTTTTGCAATACTGTTTTAAAGCATACCGTATTTGGAATCGATTTTCAATCTCTTTTTTTAGCTCTGTTATACCACATTCCATGTACCATAAATGTTCTATCTCATCCCCCGTCGGGGAAGGACGGCATTTTTTGCGGAAGGCCTAAAAATGAAGAACGTAAAGGACTGAAGTTACTGGATGAATGATCATGAACTGGTTTTTTTTCTTTTTGATTTTTTTTTTCATTTGTAACCATTTTTACTGCATCGTTTTAAGACGATTTTAATCACTTCTTACTAGGTCTGCTATCCCTCCTCTCATCTTCAATCCGTGTTCGCGCCCGTTGGGGAAGACTTCCCTCCCCCTGTTGTTGAGAAAATCTAATTTCATCGGGGATCTTTCATCTACAGGCACACGATAAAAAAATGTGGGCCTGCTAATTTCAGTCACCCCGACGGTCTTCTTGATTTTGCTTACTAGAAGACCATATTCTTCAAGGAAACTGACAATCCCAAGTTTCCCTTACAAAAACGAACGAGAGGTTGTTCATGTGCATGCAGTACCCAAAGTCCTTCCGACCCTCTGGCGAAGGACCGTTCGGCGAAACCAAACTTGAACTGCTTCCCGAAGAAGCTACGTCCACTGAAGGACAACACTTAACGGCCAACCTCACGGCCTTTAGACCATTTAATGGTCTGTCATGTATGGCTCCATTCTAGTCTGGCTGAAAAGAACAGACTCAGCATTGCCCAATGGTACTTTTTCCAAAGTCCTCCCGACCCTCTGGCAAAGGACCGTTCGGCGAAACTAAACTTGAAACTGCTTCCCGAAGAAGCTATACGTCCACTTAAGGACAACACTTGACCAACCTGAAGGCCTTCAGACCATTTACATTATTGGTCTGTCATGCATGGCTCCATTCTAGACTGGATGAAAAGAACAGATACTACACATGATCTTAGCCAAAAGGCCGAGAAGCATTGCCCAATGGTCTGCCATCTGACCCGCCCCGACAGCCGAAGTCTAGCAACGGTAACGAAAATGGGCCAGACCGTTTTGAGCTCCACATAATGATAAACAGTGGCGTGAATATGTCTCCCCTTAAGTCTGACAGAAAATTTATTTGAAGCCACCTTGTAACATGACAGTTTTTCAAATACGTTGGAAGTAAGATCAATTATAGTCTGGAGATCGGGCAGTCACTAAAAAAATTCATCTATTTAGTGGATTTTGCAACTGAATAAAACGAAGATTCCTGGAAGAGTAAAAAAACAAAAAAAAAACAGTATGTTTTCAATACCGCTGCATAGTCCCCCTCCCCGAAAAGAGAAAAGTCCATTGTTTATCTATTTGTAGCAGTACCATTTATCTGGTAATTTTCTGATCACTTAGCAAGTTGGTTTTTTCTATTGAAGTGAAATTTCCATTTCAAGGGAAAGCTCAAAATAACGACTGCTCCAATTCTGGTTACAGGTCTCGGAAATGCCATTTTCGGATGTCTGTGGGGTTAGCAGTTTTTCCTTAACAATTTTCTATTCGTTCCGCGTCAACTGATGGGTGGCACCCCGCTTAGATAGTATTTTGGTCGAAAAAATTACTCAACAGAACAATGCATGCTTGAATATTATTCTTCTTTTGGGGGCAGGATTACAAAGTGACAATTTTATTGGGAAAAAGCTCAAAATAATGACTATCGGTACTTTGTTTGTAGTTACGAGCCCGCCGGGGAAATGCCTTTTCCTGCTATCTGGGGGTTCTTAATTTCTCAAAAATATCTGTGCGCTCCACTTATAGTCTTTCGGGCAATATAATAATTTTTGGGCAAAACAACAATATCTGTCCTCTATCAAACTGAAACACTCCCGTCCGCCTATTTCAGAACTTCAAATATATGGGAAGCCAAACTTTTTCCGCGGGAAAATTTTCCATTATGGTCCGAGGGCATTAATCTGCCTGATGATATTCAGTAACCCCAACAAAACTGTACAAAACTACACATCACCCCCTACTTGATTTTTCTTATAAGAAGGTCAAATTCTTCCATAAAAACACCAAAATCTGTCATAATATTAGCTTCAGATTGTTAAAAGTGGCAAAATTCTCCAATTTTGATGGATAATCAGGACAACAAGTAACCAGACAACTTTGTTAATCACCCCGACATTCTGCCTTATTTTGCTCTTGAAAGGCATATCACTTAATAAATAACCCAAATTTTTTATTATAACCTTACCAAAAACTAAAATTTCTTATACAAAATTCCAAAATTTTTGCAATATAATAAGCTCTTAATTTTCAAATCTTCGTTCAAAAAAGGATAAAAAACTTTCCGGGCAAACTTTTAGTCTCGTCTTGAGACCTTGATAGCACAAGAACGCTTCACTGCCACATCGGCTGTACCATCTACCCAGCGTTCTGGCTATAACTTTGGTTAACACGACCTACCCTACACCTCTTCTCGCTACCACTAATCAAACACATTAAATATATTTCAATAGTTAACTTTGACACACCAGTCAGCCCCGCAAATAATGCGAGGATAAGGACTATCGCATCGTAACTCTTTTATGCCTGCCACTAATTTATATCGGCGTTCCCCGGCAATCTGAGGGATACCTTTATTCATAAATTCTGTATTGAACTCTACCATGAATTTCTTGTATTATTTTGGATAATTTTGTCCTATCTTTGGCGTGGCATTCTTGGCAAACATTGCCTACCGTAACACTACCCTGCTACTGATGGGCCCCGAAACTATGATCTTTCTGGACGAAACGCGTCTAGCAATAGAACACCATGCTATGACATGTTACCTAACAAGATCGCAAAAAGCACTGAAACTCAAACCTTTGGGTTTCCTATTGAAAAAACATCACTGAAAAGTTGTTAAATTATTCTTTGCTGGGTAACACTTCCCACATCACGAAAGAATTTTAAAGTGAATTCAAGAATTTTACCGATCACCATGGTTAATTTATCACGAGCATATTGGTCTGTGAACACGTCACCGAGTTTTTGGAGAATTGGCCACCACCCCCCCCCTTTAAATTTATAAATCGAAACACCACGGGTAATACCGTGAGCGCTAGTGGCGGATTTGACAGGGAAGGGTGGATCTAGCAGGACCGATGTTACATTATTGGGCCTCTGGAATTATACGTGGTACGACAGTTGCTCCTAATGACCTTGAGGAATATGATATATAATTTTGCGGGTCCCTTTGTGTGGGGACTGGGGACCCTTAAGCAGGTTTTCTGATCACTGAATTCAGACATGCATGTGTCCATGGATGGAGAAACGAGTAGAAAAGGGGCATCTCAATGAAACTTAGAAACTTAGAAAAAGCAGGAAAACGTAAAAAAATTCGTGCTGTCTTTAAATTGCTATTTTGTCGGGCGCGTTGCGCGCAAATACCTCAAAAAAATTGCAAATTAATTAAAGGTAGGATAGTTTTGTTGCCTAATTGGTAGGCATGCAATTTCATTTTTAAAAACCTTTAACTTTTCATTGTGATGACTACATTTTGTATACAGTATCCAGTGTCCTCAGAAGTTCTCATTTCCCTTGCCTACTTTCAGTGAACTGCTTCTCATCTACCCCACTATGATACTAATACAGGAAATGGTCGAATTATTATTAGTATTATATTTCATTGGTTGTCTGGTATTTAGTTCGTATCCTACAGTGGCAACGTGTTCAAAAATCCAATGTCCCAGAGTCTCATAATAAATATTTTCAAAGCTTAGAACAATCAATCAAACTCTCGTAAGATCTGATTTTGATGGCATTTAAATGTTAAATATTCTGTCACTGCAGGTTAAAGTCACTTTATCAGACTATATATGTAATACATGGATATTTAGGCCTACTTTCTATTTCAGGCAGAGAAATAAATTTATGAATGATCACTTTCGAAGGTGAAAGGCGATTGAGGATATTGGTGTATAGGTGGTAAAGGTTCATGTTTTAGTTAATCCATGGGAGGGTGTACAGAACTGTCAAGCCACATTCATACGTTCCCTTCTATTTTAGAGAAACGGTTTTATCAAGTGTTACATTTTTAAAAGTGGATTTTTGTATACTTTTTAGCTTTTTGTTTAATTGAAGAAGTTTTCATAATGGTATACTTATTTTTTTTTCATAGTTTCAGAATCTTTAATGTTTTTTACCAACCTCCTTCCCACCTCCAGGAGCGCCCCCCCCATTCTCTTCCTTGACCACTTCCGGCCGGGAGTTGTCAGCTCTGACAACTCCCCGCTCCCAGTGATTTGCCTTTCGACGACCCCACTCACACAGGAAAATGGTCGCCGTTGTTATTACTATTAAGTTTTTATTGGTTTTCTGGTATTTGGTTCTTATCCAACAGTACACTGTCTTTAGACATCCAATGTGTCTGAGTCTCACAATAAATTTTTTCCAAAGCTGAAAGTAATATACTCATGCAATCATCAAAAACTCTCATAAGATCAGATTTGCATCACTTGTAAAGAGCAATTATCTTACACCGAAACGCTTTCGTGTTTTGACTTGTGTTAGTTACAGAATTGACAGTAATTCCTTAATCTCATCAGGGTAACCCCAACATCGCGGATTACCACAAGTGTGATCATGCCTCTATTCAATTTGGTAAGTACTCATTCAGTCATTGCCAATGCCAAAGCCCCAAAAGAGCACAAAGCGACCTTTTCAATAATGCGGTGTTGTTTCTCCTCAGCAATGGCAGAAGGTGTACATACAAATTTCATAGCCGGGCTACATTTAGCATGACCCGTCCGGACAGCCCGGGCGCGCGAACCATGCTAGCTACATGTAATATTGTAGTCTTGACCATAGGGTCATACTAAATGTATCCCCTCTCGCCCTCTCTGAGAAGCGCCATAAAAAAATTATGGGATGTTGTTTCTGACTGTGTTACTTACAAAATATGATCATTTTTGCATTTGGTTTTTGTAGACAATGAGTTGAAATACTTACTATGCAAAATTCAAGGCAATCTGACCAATTTTAGTGCCAATTTTTTATTGCATTACTCCGCTCTGTGAAATGCCGTTTTTGAGTAGGTACTATAGTGGGAAACACATCCCTATCATTCAAGGCTCTCTAGCTCAAAATTTCAATGGTCATGGGTATGGAAATTTGGAAGTGCCATGAAAGCCGAAATTGTGGGCTTCGATCAGAGGAGTGGCATGTCCTGGTTGAAAACTTCTACTGGGAGCTAGGGGGCACGGAATTAGCCTAATTTAGTGTGCAAGTCAATGGGACTTATAATTAGTGGCCCACTACCTCTATGGGACAGCCTAACCTGCGTATAAGTTAAAGGCCCAATTTTCTCATCCCAAATAGTACCAATTCTCCCAACCTTCTTAATTAAGCCCCTCCCACAATTGTCTGAAGTTCACCCTCATTCAGACACAATCTCATTTTGTTGCTTCAGGGTGAATATAGAAAGCTCAAGGTGTATTATCAAAACACTCTCAGGACAGTTTATGCTGTGAAATATAAGCTTGGTACTCTGCATTGTTTGAATTAGCAGTCAATCAAAAAGCTGAGCAAATTGAGTTTCTGTTACCCTATACTAGAAGTGTAGTTTGGGGTGAGAGGATTGTCCCTTCAAACTAAATGTTGCCCGGCTCGCCCGCACCACCACCAAAATATAGAAGCCCGGTCTCAGACCTATTTCCACATAGCAATTACAAAGGATTGTGGGATAAAGTTTTGATGTTTGTCATTTTTGTCAACAGCATTTTACTGTGGTGAAAATTGACGTACACCCAAAACTCTATCCCACAATTCATTGTAATAGCTATTTGGAAATATTTCTGTATGGAATTTGCATTAAAGGCATATTTTCATCATCCCAAACAGTTCCAATTCTCCCAACCTTCTTACTTCCCTCCCACATTTATCTAAAACTCATCTTTGTCCAGACACAATCCTAGTTTATTGCTTCATGGTTTGTCCCAGTGGCCATACAAGTCCATAATGTGTAATCAAGACACTTTCAGTGCCCATGCATGCTGTGTAATTTAGCTATGATGCATTGTTTGAATGTGATGCCAATCAAAGAACTGTACCAATTGAGAGTTTTGATATATGTATACTGAAACTGTAGTTTGGGGTGACGAATGACTGCCTTTAAGGTAGCGGACCACTAATTCCAATACTCTCAGTGCCTGTGAAAATGTTTACTGACACATAAAGCGCCATAAAAATTTTTATGGGATGTTGTTTCTGACTGCTTTTCTTACAAAATATGCTTGTAACTTTGTCTTCAAACCAAATCTGAATGGGCTTTAAATCCACTTTGCTCAAGGCAATGGAAAAACATATTCCTGCAACTGTCCCGTTCCCGACAGTAATATTCCTTGGTTCCACCAGGAACACAAACGCTGATTGTCCATACACAACCGTAAAACCTATGATAAAGCCAAACAAACTGGTGCCTTGAGTGATTGGGAGGCCTAAAAGAAGTTTAGGCGTCATTTAGACCGCTCTTTGAGGCAAGGGCGCCGTTTTGTTTTGAAAATTGGTGGGGACGTGACTACTACGCGGAGCGCGACCATGGGTTCGCGCGGAGCAAACCGAGTTCTCGAATTGTCGGACGTAACTTGTACAGTTGTTCCCCTAAAGTCAAGGAAGCTGCATTCAAATTCCATGTGAGGTCAACGCTGGAATACTGCTCTATAGCTAGCATTTGAGACCCTTAACACCAGGGATATATCAATAACTCGAAGCAGTTCAACGCAGAGTCGCCAGATTCATTTGTAAAGATCAAAGATGTAAGAGTAGTGTCTCATCCATGCTTACCGACTTAAACTGGCCTACTGTAGAGGAACTCAGGATCAGAGCTAGGTTGAGTTTACTGTACAAGTCTTTCCATCATGGTTGCTACCAATCTAGACTGATATGTTCCTAAGACTGACATTAATGGAATCTCTACTCGCAAATCATTATATATCTCCTTTCATCCACCCACTGAAAGAAAAGACTGCTATAGGTTTTCTTTTAGGCCAAGGACAATGACAGTGCTTTAAAATACCAAGCCCATATTTTTTGTTAATTTCAACTATGGTGTATAGTACCTTGGTGATTGGCAAATGCATTTTAAAGAGGCTCATTGAGTTGATATCTATTACTTAATGAGAGTGATAAGAGTCACTACAACATGGCAATGCTTATACATAGCATAATAAGTCAAGTTTCATATCCAATAGTTACGGGAAAAGCTGATTTTGAATTTTGTAATGTCCTGACTTGTAACGGTTTTGTGCACAATTTGAAAAAGTGTCTGGTCACGAATTTATGAAAACCGATTCGAACCGTTACGTACTCACACATAAAACAGTTATTTGTTTGCAGGATATGGGGATTGTCTAAGATAGAACATTTATCATTGGCACATGTGAATAAAACTTAACAAGTTTGGAACTTGTGGAATTTCAGGAACCAACTCAATGAGCCGCTTTAAGGGAACCGAAGATGGCTCGTTGCAAAATATGCATGCAATTTTTGTCATAGAAAAACATGATTTTTATTTCAACATTTCAAGCACGCTTGTCAAGTATTTGTCACGGTTCGCACTTTATAACTTTTGACCATTATTAGGGAAGTAAAATTACACTGGAGTTTTCTGGCCAAAGCACTTATCCGAAAATAAGAAGTACATCTTCACCGTCTGTCTGCAGAGGCTATGGTGAAGGCGTTCTAACAAATAATGGATATGTTTTAACCGTTTTTATCAAAGATATTTCCCAAATTAGCAACATTTTCGTGCAAGAATCTTCTGTTTCCGGTGCTGTTTTTATTCTTCCACACTGTCTCGATCGCATTCAGACTGTCCAACGGTAGATGGTTTTTCTGTAGTTATAATGTCAAATATTGGCCCGCTTTTCTTGCAATTACCACAATGAACACTCCATGCATCAGTGGCACCGACATTGGGAGAAGGGATGCGCGTGTCCCACCATCGATTCTAGATATCCCCAATTGTCGTTTAATTATTATCCCTGTAGGGGTAGGGTTAGGTGTTTTTTCGGAGGAGGCAGGCATTGATTTTTGGTTTCGATGAAAGAGAAACCTATGCAATCATGATAGCGTGTGTGTGTATGTATGTGTGTATGTGCGTGTGTATGTATGTGTGTGTATGCGTGTGTGTATGTGTGTGTGTGTGTGTGTTTGTGACACTTTGCTCGTTAACACGATATCTCAAGATAGGAATGTTTGACAGTTTTCAAACTTGGTACATAGATGCGCAATATTGAGAGGAAGAACCCAATTGTTTTTGCGGAGGTCAAAGGTCATCTGGGGTCACCGGGGGTCAAAGTCTGAAAATCTCGTTAACACGATATCTCAAGTTAGGAAACTTGGAGAGATTTCATATTTGGTATGTCGATGCGTTATAGTCAGGAGATGGTCCCTATTGTTTTTCGCAGAGGTCAAAGGTCATCTGGGGTCACCGGTGGTCAAAGTCTGAAAATCTCGTTAACACGATATCTCAAGATAGGAAGCTTGTGTAGATTTCATATTTGGTATGTTGATGCCTTATGGGCAGGAGATGGTCCCTATTGTTTTTTGCAGAGGTCAAAGGTCATCTGGGGTCACCGGTGGTCAAAGTCTGAAAATCTCGTTGACACGATATCTCAAGATAGGAAGCTTGTGTAGATTTCATATTTGGTATGTTGATGCGTTATGGTCAGGATATGGTCCCTATTGTTTTTGGTGGGGGTGAAAGATCATCTGGGGTCACCGGGGGTCAAAGTCTGAAAATCTTGTTAACACAAAATCTCAAGATAGGAATGTCTGACAGTTTCAAACTTGGTACATAGATGCGTCATATTGAGATGGCGAACCCTATCGTTTTTGGCAGAGGTCAAAAGTCATCTGGTGTCACCAGGGGTCAAAATCTGAAAATCTTGTTAGCACGATATCTCAAGATATAGGAAACTTGGATAGATTTCATACGTGGTATGTAGATGCGTTATAGTCAGGAGATGGTCCCTTTTCCTTTTTTGGCGGAGGTCAAAGGTCATTTCAGGTCACCGGGGGTCAAAGTCTGAAAATCTTGTTAAAGTGATATCTCAAGATGTCGGTCTATCTATCTATGTATGGCTTTTGTGGAGGTCAAAAGGGCATCTGGAATAACAAAATTATTTTTTGAACATACTAGTATAACATTTGAGTGAGAAGATAATGGTGCATGATGGCAAATTTGAAAAACATTTATGTATCATCGAAACCTCAATGCATTTTGGCATTCTGGTTATCATTTTCTATCAAGAACGGTTCTCAAATTACCCACATTTTCGCGCGCCTGTAACCTTACCTCACAGTTGTCCTTTTATCAATACCTTCTGATACCGAAGAAACACATTAGCAAAAGTTATGAGCTTGGTACGAATCATCAGGTAGTGGTAAGTTAAGACTCGAAATGTGATGTGCAGATGGGCAGGTTTTGTTTGGGAATTTAAACTGTTCTGATGCAGATCTTGAATGCAGGTTTTGGCATGTTTTCGCGCGCTTTCATATCATCATGCCTCGCACTCCATCTCTTATAAAAGTAATAGTACAGTTCAAAAGTATTATGTTATACACACTGGCCTTTACTTACACAATCTCACCTCTTGTAGCTTAAATATGATTTACGAAGACTCATATTTTGATATACTTCAGGCACGGATCCCGACATTTCCAAAAGGGGGGGGGGGGGCTGAACTTAGAGAAAGCGGACAACGGGGACGTACCAGCGGCGTACGCAGGATTTCCCTGAAGGAGGGGGGGGGGGCATGCAGTGTGTTCAGTGATCGCCGCCCTAGAGGAGGGGTTTTAAAATTTTTTTTTTTTTGCGTTTTCAAGGCGCCTAGATGCAAAATGGTGCAATATTTCCGACTTTGACGGGAATAGTGTTTAAAGTTGAATTGTGGTGGTTCATGAGGATAAAACTGAAACTTTACATGCAGTCTTATTCCATTTGCGATGCCTTTCGAACTAAAACTTGTCATTAAATTTGCATACTATTAGAAGTCAAGAGCATCGATCGGTATAGGCGAACGGGAGCATTTTAATTTGTGGTTTTTTCATGGCCACAAAACGTTATTCTGCCTTAAAGATTATCTCTGCTTAACGTTTCTGAATTTATTGTAACACTGATCACTGGCAATGGAGGCCCAATATTTTAAGAAAGTTCGTCTGCAATGCTTTTCCAAATGGCTTTATAAGCGGAGCGCCATCATTGGTTGGCGCGAAGCGCAGAGAAAATTTTGAAAAATTAGACCCTCAGATGGCCGGAAATAGCATTTTCCAGACACATACAAAGGACCTGAGCAGTCGCTATCATCGCTTAATAAAATGCTCACTTCAACAAAATAAGTCCGCGAACTGCAAAGTGTTTAGAAATTTATTGCAAAATTTGCACGAAAGACTATTAAAGCGGAGCGCCACCATTAGTGGGTGTAGAGAAAATTTTGAAAATGATCGTGACCGCAAGAACGGCCGGAAATTGCGTTTTCATGCTTTTAAAGAGATTCTAAACTTGCAGTCTATAAGTTTAGCTCTTGTTTGCAAAAACAAAACAAAAAAAAAAAAAAAAAATCAGGAACATGCTAAGTGACCAGAAAATTACTAACACTAATATATTAATTGATCTTGATTCTTTTCGAGGAAACTAAACAACCGAATTGTAAAAATGCTAATGCTGGTTGTTGTGACACTTGGCTAATTAAAGATCCGCCGAATTGATAAAAATTGTCTGTGACTGCTCGGACTCATGTGTGTAAATTATTTCCCCCCTAACATCTCGTGAGTGATAAATGGAAAACTATTTCTCACCGCAACTGAAGAACCTCCTCTCCATGTCCCTGACTCGTACGTCTATGCCGGCCGGGGAGGGAGCCTAAGAGATGGGTCCCTCCCTTTTGATTGTTCACCTGGACTTAATATCATACGAGCTTCGTGTGTTTGGATTTGTGAGGAAAAGGATGATTTATCCTAGTGATGGCTGCTTTAATTTCATCAATGGCTGTGTTATTATTGTTGACAAGTTTTGTTAGATGTGATGAAAGATTTTCTCAGTCGGTCCGGTTGCGCCCTCTCTGAATAAGGGGGCCTTCCAGCCTTCCCGCTGCTCAGGTATCGGCCTTTGGGGGCCCTCAGTTACTAAATTTGGCACTTTGCGGGTCTCGAGGTTCATGCAGGCAGACTTGGCGAACTTGATTAACTACTAGAAACACGAAACAGAGAGGTCGCTATGCTACTCTTTTGCATGCATGAAAACCAGGCTGCACTACTAAGCTGTTCTGTCCCGGAGAGAAATGATGATTCACGTGCTTGTTATGGTGTGGGTAGGGGGAATTTGGCGTGACCCTTACTCTTTTGAGATTATGTAATCAACGGATAGCTCTGACTTAGGTCTACAAAGGGTCATTAACCCTAACTTGAAAATGAATCGCGGTCACCTAGAAATCATGCTTTAATCTGAGGGTTAGGGTCGCGCAACCCTAACTAAGAGGTTAGGGTCGAGTGGAACGACACCCGCTTTTTTGGCCGAATCGTGACCTGCCGAGTTAGGGCCACAAGAAAACACCCGCCCTTTGTCGAAAATGGCCCATCTTGAAGTTCGGGGGCTTAGGAACCGCCTCAGAGTTAGGATTCGGGTTAGGGTTAGGGGTTAGGGTTAGGGTTGGGGTCCTAACTCTCCGAGAAAAAAATCGCCCCCGGCAAAAACCGAGCACATCTTTGGATAGCCCTTTGCAAGGCCCGTTTAGGGTCGATATCAATTTGCCCCCATCTCTTCCCTGTAAGACGCTAGACTGGCCCAAAAGTGCACTATGGGACCCTCCCTCCCTCCCTCCCACAGGCAAGAGCGCAACGAAGGTTGGAGAAAAATGCTCCCCGTGGCTGGCGCGGCCGGCGTCTCAGTACGTATAAAAGAGTCAGTCGGTGGAGTGAGCGAAAAGTAACCCTAACCCTAAGGAAGGACCGTTCGCGCAGGCTAACTCTGAACTGAGCCGATTTCTTCCGTAACGCGACGGTTCCAGCGGAACTATTCAAAGACCCCGCAAGGTACAGCTCTAAAAAATGAAACCAAGTCGTCTGCATCTGTTGGTAAGCTCGAGAATAATTTTCGAGCCGATCGAGGCCTTTCCGACGGAATTACAGGCATTTCCCGGAGGCAACTTTTTCGAGCAGTTTTTCCTGGATATTTTCTCGTAGCGAGACGCGATTGCAACGCGCTCGGTGTCAGTGGGAAGGTCTTTTGGGGCCGCATCAGTGTTGCGATTTTGAAGAAAAACGAACGTTGGGCGGAGGCGCGAGAGGGAAAAATACGGAAAAATTTGCGTGACCTACTTAAGGGACTTAAAAAAAAAAAAAACAAATTATCAGTCTGTGGATGATTTATTCTCGTGATGGCTTTGATTTCATCACTGGCTGTGTTAATTATTGATGACAAGTTTTGTTGGATTCATGTGATGATGAAAAAATTTTCTCAGTCAGGCGGTCCGGTTGCGCCTCTGTCTGAATCGGGGGGCCTTTCCGCCTTCCCGTTACTCAGGTGTCGGCCGGGCGGGCCCTGAGATACTAAACTGGGCACTTTGCGGGTCTCGAGGTCCATGCAGGCAGGCTTGGCAAACTTGACTGACTGCTAGAAACACGTACGTAATAGATTAGAGAGGTCGCTATACTCTTTTGTCCCGGGGAGAAATGATGATTCACGCGCTCGTTATGCCATTGGATATAGGGGGGAATTTGGCGTGACCCTTACTCTTTTGAGATGATCTCATCAACGGATAGCTCTGACTTAGGTCTACAAAGGGTCATTAACCCTAACTTGAAAATGAATCGCGGTCACCCAGAAATCGTGCTTTAATGAAAGAGTTAGGGTCGCCCAACCCTAACTCCGAGGTTAGGGTCGAGTGGAAGGACACCAGCTTTTTCTGGCAGAATCGTGACCTGCCGAGTTAGGGCCACAAGGAAACACCCGCCCTTTGTCGAAAATGGCCCATCTTGAAGTTAGGGTGCTTAGGAATCGCCTCAGAGTTAGGGTTCGGGTTAGGGTTAGGGGTTAGGGTTAGGGTTAGGGTCCTAACTCTCCGAGAAAAAAATCGCCCCCGCCAAAAACCGAGCACATCTTTGGATAGCCCTTTGCAAGGCCCGTTTAGGGTCGATATCAATTTGCCCCCATCTCTTCCCTGTGAGACGCTAGACTGGCCCAAAAGTGCACTACCTTGGGACCCTCCCTCCCACAGGCAGGAGCGCAACGAAGGTTGGAGAAAAATGCTCCCCGTGGCTGGCGCGGCCGGCGTCTCAGTACGTACGTACGTATAAAAGAGTCAGTCGGTGGAGTGAGCGAAAACTAACCCTAACCCTAAGGAAGGACCGTTCGCGCAGGCTAACTCTGAACTGAGCCGATTTCTTCCGTAACGCGACGGTTCCAGCGGAACTATTCAAAGACCCCGCAAGGTACAGCTCTAAAAAATGAAACCAAGCCGTCTGCATCTGTTGCGAAGCTAGAGAATAATTTTCGAGCCGATCGGGGCCTTTCCGACGGAATTAGAGGCATTTCCCGGAGGCAACTTTTTCGAGCAGTTTTTCCTGGATATCTCCTCGTAGCGAGACGCGATTGGAACGCGCTCGGTGTCAGTGGGAAGGTCTTTTGGGGCCGCATCAGTGTTGCGATTTTGAAGAAAAACGAACGTTGGGCGGAGGCGCGAGAGGGAAAAATACGGAAAAATTTTCGTGACCTACTTAAGGGACTTAAAAAAAAAAAAAAAAATCAATCTGTGGATGATTTATTCTCGTGATGGCTTTGATTTCATCACTGGCTGTGTTAATTATTGATGACAAGTTTTGTCGGATTCATGTGATGATGAAAAAATTTTCTCAGGCGGTCCGGTTGCCCCTCTGTCTGAATCGGGGGGCCTTTCCGCCTTCCCGTTACTCAGTCGTCGGCCGGGCGGGCCCTGAGATACTAAATTTGGCACTTTGCGGGTCTCGAGGTTCATGCAGGCAGGCTTGGCAAACTTGACTGACTGCTAGAAACACGTACGTAATAGATTAGAGAGGTCGCTATACTCTTTTGCACGCACGCATGTCCCGGGGAGAAATGATGATTCACGCGCTCGTTACTGCCACTGGGTACGGGGAATTTGGCGTGACCCTTACTCTTTTGAGATGATCTCATCAACGGATAGCTCTGACTTAGGTCTACAAAGGGTCATTAACCCTAACTTGAAAATGAATCGCGCTCACCCAGAAATCGTGCTTTAATGAAAGAGTTAGGGTCGCCCAACCCTAACTCCGAGGTTAGGGTCGAGTGGAACGACACCCGCTTTTTTTGGCCGAATCGTGACCTGCCGAGTTAGGGCGACAAGGAAACACCCGCCCTATGTCGAAAATGGCCCATCTTGAAGTTAGGGTGCTTAGGAACCGCCTCAGAGTTAGGGTTAGGGTTAGGGTTAGGGTTTTAGGGTTAGGGTTTTAGGGTTAGGGTTAGGGGTTAGGGTTAGGGTCCTAACTCTCCGAGAAAAAAATCGCCCCCGGCAAAAACCGAGCACATCTTTGGATAGCCCTTTGCAAGGCCCGTTTAGGGTCGATATCAATTTGCCCCCATCTCTTCCCTGTAAGACGCTAGACTGGCCCAAAAGTGCACTTTGGGACCCTCTTTCAATCTCCCTCCCACAGGCAGGAGCGCAAAGAAGGTTGGAGAAAAATGCTCCCCGCGGCTGGCGCGGCCGGCGTCTCAGTACGTACGTATAAAAGAGTCAGTCGGTGGAGCGAGCGAAAACTAACCCTAACCCTAAGGAAGGACCGTTCGCGCAGGCTAACTCTGAACTGAGCCGATTTCTTCCGTAACGCGACGGTTTCAGCGGAACTATTCAAAGACCCCGCAAGGTACAGCTCTAAAAAATGAAACCAAGCCGTCTGCATCTGTTGCGAAGCTCGAGAATAATTTTCGAGCCGATCGGGGCCTTTCCGACGGAATTAGAGGCATTTCCCGGAGGCGACTTTTTCGAGCAGTTTTTCCTGGATATCTCCTCGTAGCGAGACGCGATTGGAACGCGCTCGGTGTCAGTGGGAAGGTCTTTTCGGGCCGCATCAGTGTTGCGATTTTGAAGAAAAACGAACGTCGGGCGGAGGCGCGAGAGGGAAAAATACGGAAAAATTTTCGTGACCTACTTAACGGACTTAAAAAAAAAAAAAAAAAAAATTCAATCTGTGGATGATTTATTCTAGTGATGGCTTTGATTTCATCACTGGCTGTGTTAATTATTGATGACAAGTTTTGTTGGATTCATGTGATGATGATGAAAAAATTTTCTCAGGCGGTCCGGTTGCGCCTCTGTCTGAATCAGGGGGCCTTTCCGCCTTCCCGTTACTCAGTCGTCGGCCGGGCGGGCCCTGAGATACTAAATTTGGCACTTTGCGGGTCTCGAGGTTCATGCAGGCAGGCTTGGCAAACTTGACTGACTGCTAGAAACACGTACGTAATAGATTAGAGAGGTCGCTATACTCTTTTGCACGCACGCGTGTCCCGGGGAGAAATGATGATTCACGCGCTCGTTATGCCATTGGATATAGGGGGGAATTTGGCGTGACCCTTACTCTTTTGAGATGATCTCATCAACGGATAGCTCTGACTTAGGTCTACAAAGGGTCATTAACCCTAACTTGAAAATGAATCGCGCTCACCCAGAAATCGTGCTTTAATGAAAGAGTTAGGGTCGCCCAACCCTAACTCCGAGGTTAGGGTCGAGTGGAACGACACCCGCTTTTTTTGGCAGAATCGTGACCTGCCGAGTTAGGGCCACAAGGAAACACCCGCCCTTTGTCGAAAATGGCCCATCTTGAAGTTAGGGTGCTTAGGAACCGCCTCAGAGTTAGGGTTGGGGTTAGGGTTAGGGTTAGGGTTAGGGTTAGGGGTTAGGGTTAGGGTTTAGGGTTAGGGTTAGGGTTAGGGTCCTAACTCTCTGAGAAAAAAATCACCCCCGGCAAAAACCGAGCACATCTTTGGATAGTCCTCTTCAAGGCCCGTTTAGGGTCGATATCAATTTGCCCCCATCTCTTCCCTGTGAGACGCTAGACTGGCCCAAAAGTGCACTTTGGGACCCTCTTTTAATCTCCCTCCCGCAGGCAAGAGCGCAACGAAGGTTGGAGAAAAATGCTCCCCGCGGCTGGCGCGGCCGGCGTCTCAGTACGTATAAAAGAGTCAGTCGGTGGAGCGAGCGAAAAGTAACCCTAACCCTAAGGAAGGACCGTTCGCGCAGGCTAACTCTGAACTGAGCCGATTTCTTCCGTAACGCGACGGTTCCAGCGGAACTATTCAAAGACCCCGCAAGGTACAGCTCTAAAAAATGAAACCAAGCCGTCTGCATCTGTTGCGAAGCTAGAGAATAATTTTCGAGCCGATCGGGGCCTTTCCGACGGAATTAGAGGCATTTCCCGGAGGCAACTTTTTCGAGCAGTTTTTCCTGGATATCTCCTCGTAGCGAGACGCGATTGGAACGCGCTCGGTGTCAGTGGGAAGGTCTTTTGGGGCCGCATCAGTGTTGCGATTTTGAAGAAAAACGAACGTTGGGCGGAGGCGCGAGAGGGAAAAATAGGGAAAAATTCGCGTGACCTACTTAATGGACTTAAAAAAAAAAAAAAAAAAAAAATTATCAATCTGTGGATGATTTATTCTCGTGATGGCTTTGATTTCATCACTGGCTGTGTTAATTATTGATGACAAGTTTTGTTGGATTCATGTGATGATGAAAAAAATTTTCTCAGTCGGTCCGGTTGCGCCTCTGTCTGAATCAGGGGGCCTTCCCGCCTTCCCGTTACTCAGTCGTCGGCCGGGCGGGCCCTGAGATACTAAATTTGGCACTTTGCGGGTCTCGAGGTTCATGCAGGCAGGCTTGGCAAACTTGACTGACTGCTAGAAACACGTACGTAATAGATTAGAGAGGTCGCTATACTCACTCTTTTGCACGCACGCATGTCCCGGGGAGAAATGATGATTCACGCGCTTACTACGGTGTGGGTACGGGGAATTTGGCGTGACCCTTACTCTTTGAGATGATCTCATCAACGGATAGCTCTGACTTAGGTCTACAAAGGGTCATTAACCCTAACTTGAAAATGAATCGCGCTCACACAGAAATCGTGCTTTAATGAAAGAGTTAGGGTCGCCCAACCCTAACTCCGAGGTTAGGGTCGAGTGGAACGACACCCGCTTTTTTTGGCCGAATCGTGACCTGCCGAGTTAGGGCCACAAGGAAACACCCGCCCTATGTCGAAAATGGCCCATCTTGGAAGTTAGGGTGCTTAGGAACCGCCTCAGAGTTAGGGTTGTGGTGGTTGCCAGGTCAGGCTGTGCCAGGCTGTGCTAGGCCAGGCCAGGCCAGGCCAGGCCAGGCTGTGCTGTGCCAGGCCAGGCCAGGCTGTGCCAGGCCAGGCCAGGCCAGGCCAGGCCAGGCCAGGCCAGGCCAGTGCTGTGTGCCAGGCCAGGCCAGGCCAGGCCAGGCCAGGCCAGGCCAGGCCAGTCAGGCCAGGCCAGGCCAGGCCAGGCCAGGCCAGGCCAGGCCAGGCCAGGCTGTGCTGTGCTGTGCTGTGCCAGGCTGTGCCAGGCCAGGCCAGGCCAGGCCAGGCCAGGCCAGGCCAGGCCAGGCCAGGCTGTGCCAGGCCAGGCCAGGCCAGGCCAGGCCAGGCTGTGCTGTGCCAGGCCAGGCCAGGCCAGGCCAGGCTGTGCTGTGCCAGGCTGTGCTGTGCTGTGCCAGGCCAGTGCTGTGCTGTGCTGTGCTGTGCTGTGCTGTGCTGTGCTGTGCTGTGCTGTGCTGTGCTGTGCTGTGCTGTGCTGTGCTGTGCTGTGCTGTGCTGTGCTGTGCTGTGCTGTGCTGTGCTGTGCTGTGCTGTGCTGTGCTGTGCTGTGCTGTGCTGTGCTGTGCTGTGCTGTGCTGTGCTGTGCTGTGCTGTGCTGTGCTGTGCTGTGCTGTGCTGTGCTGTGCTGTGCTGTGCTGTGCTGTGCTGTGCTGTGCTGTGCTGTGCTGTGCTGTGCTGTGCTGTGCTGTGCTGTGCTGTGCTGTGCTGTGCTGTGCTGTGCTGTGCTGTGCTGTGCTGTGCTGTGCTGTGCTGTGCTGTGCTGTGCTGTGCTGTGCTGTGCTGTGCTGTGCTGTGCTGTGCTGTGCTGTGCTGTGCTGTGCTGTGCTGTGCTGTGCTGTGCTGTGCTGTGCTGTGCTGTGCTGTGCTGTGCTGTGCTGTGCTGTGCTGTGCTGTGCTGTGCTGTGCTGTGCTGTGCTGTGCTGTGCTGTGCTGTGCTGTGCTGTGCTGTGCTGTGCTGTGCTGTGCTGTGCCAGGCCAGGCCAGGCTGTGCTGTGCCAGGCCAGCTGTGCCAGGCCAGGCTGTGCTGTGCTGTGCCAGGCCAGGCTGTGCTGTGCCAGGCCAGGCCAGGCCAGGCCAGGCCAGGCCAGTGCTGTGCTGTGCTGTGCTGTGCCAGGCCAGGCCAGGCCAGGCCAGGCCAGGCCAGGCCAGGCCAGGCCAGGCCAGGCCAGGCCAGGCCAGGCCAGGCCAGGCCAGGCCAGGCCAGGCCAGGCCAGGCCAGGCCAGGCCAGGCCAGGCCAGGCCAGGCCAGGCCAGGCCAGGCCAGGCCAGGCCAGGCCAGGCCAGGCCAGGCCAGGCCAGGCCAGGCCAGGCCAGGCCAGGCCAGTGCTGTGCTGTGCTGTGCTGTGCTGTGCTGTGCTGTGCTGTGCTGTGCTGTGCTGTGCTGTGCTGTGCTGTGCTGTGCTGTGCTGTGCTGTGCTGTGCTGTGCTGTGCTGTGCTGTGCTGTGCTGTGCTGTGCTGTGCTGTGCTGTGCTGTGCTGTGCTGTGCTGTGCTGTGCTGTGCTGTGCTGTGCTGTGCTGTGCTGTGCTGTGCTGTGCTGTGCTGTGCTGTGCTGTGCTGTGCTGTGCTGTGCTGTGCTGTGCTGTGCTGTGCTGTGCTGTGCTGTGCTGTGCTGTGCTGTGCTGTGCTGTGCTGTGCTGTGCTGTGCTGTGCTGTGCTGTGCTGTGCTGTGCTGTGCTGTGCTGTGCTGTGCTGTGCTGTGCTGTGCTGTGCTGTGCCAGGCTGTGCTGTGCTGTGCTGTGCTGTGCTGTGCTGTGCTGTGCTGTGCTGTGCTGTGCTGTGCTGTGCTGTGCTGTGCTGTGCTGTGCTGTGCTGTGCTGTGCTGTGCTGTGCTGTGCCAGGCTGTGCCAGGCCAGGCCAGGCCAGGCCAGGCTGTGCTGTGCTGTGCTGTGCTGTGCTGTGCTGTGCTGTGCTGTGCTGTGCCAGGCTGTGCTGTGCTGTGCTGTGCTGTGCCAGGCTGTGCTGTGCTGTGCCAGGCCAGGCCAGGCCAGGCTGTGCTGTGCTGTGCCAGGCCAGGCCAGGCTGTGCCAGGCCAGGCTGTGCTGTGCTGTGCTGTGCCAGGCTGTGCCAGGCCAGGCCAGGCTGTGCTGTGCCAGGCCAGGCCAGGCTGTGCCAGGCCAGGCCAGGCCAGGCCAGGCCAGGCCAGGCTGTGCTGTGCCAGGCCAGGCCAGGCCAGGCCAGGCCAGGCCAGGCTGTGCCAGGCCAGGCTGTGCTGTGCCAGGCCAGGCCAGGCTGTGCTGTGCTGTGCCAGGCCAGGCTGTGCTGTGCTGTGCTGTGCTGTGCCAGGCTGTGCTGTGCTGTGCTGTGCTGTGCTGTGCTGTGCTGTGCTGTGCTGTGCTGTGCTGTGCTGTGCTGTGCTGTGCTGTGCTGTGCTGTGCTGTGCTGTGCTGTGCTGTGCTGTGCTGTGCTGTGCTGTGCTGTGCTGTGCTGTGCTGTGCTGTGCTGTGCTGTGCTGTGCTGTGCTGTGCTGTGCTGTGCTGTGCTGTGCTGTGCTGTGCTGTGCTGTGCTGTGCTGTGCTGTGCTGTGCTGTGCTGTGCTGTGCTGTGCTGTGCTGTGCTGTGCTGTGCTGTGCTGTGCTGTGCTGTGCTGTGCCAGGCTGTGCTGTGCTGTGCTGTGCTGTGCTGTGCTGTGCTGTGCTGTGCTGTGCTGTGCTGTGCTGTGCTGTGCTGTGCTGTGCTGTGCTGTGCTGTGCTGTGCTGTGCTGTGCTGTGCTGTGCTGTGCTGTGCTGTGCTGTGCTGTGCTGTGCTGTGCTGTGCTGTGCCAGGCCAGTGCCAGGCCAGGCCAGGCTGTGCTGTGCTGTGCTGTGCTGTGCTGTGCTGTGCTGTGCTGTGCTGTGCTGTGCTGTGCTGTGCTGTGCCAGGCCAGGCCAGGCCAGGCCAGGCTGTGCTGTGCCAGGCCAGGCCAGGCCAGGCCAGGCCAGGCCAGGCCAGTGCTGTGCTGTGCCAGGCCAGGCCAGGCCAGGCCAGGCCAGGCCAGGCCAGGCCAGGCCAGGCCAGGCCAGGCCAGGCCAGGCCAGGCCAGGCCAGGCCAGGCCAGGCCAGGCCAGGCCAGGCCAGGCCAGGCCAGGCCAGGCCAGGCCAGGCCAGGCCAGGCCAGGCCAGGCCAGGCCAGGCCAGGCCAGGCCAGGCCAGGCCAGGCCAGGCCAGGCCAGGCCAGGCCAGGCCAGGCCAGGCCAGGCTGTGCTGTGCTGTGCTGTGCCAGGCTGTGCTGTGCTGTGCTGTGCTGTGCTGTGCTGTGCTGTGCTGTGCTGTGCTGTGCTGTGCTGTGCTGTGCTGTGCTGTGCTGTGCTGTGCTGTGCTGTGCTGTGCTGTGCTGTGCTGTGCTGTGCTGTGCTGTGCTGTGCTGTGCTGTGCTGTGCTGTGCTGTGCTGTGCTGTGCTG
Source organism: Holothuria scabra (assembly GCA_037179385.1). Taxonomy (NCBI): domain Eukaryota; kingdom Metazoa; phylum Echinodermata; class Holothuroidea; order Aspidochirotida; family Holothuriidae; genus Holothuria; species Holothuria scabra. The sequence continues at coordinate 46,648,627 of CM074194.1, forward strand.
TGCTGTGCTGTGCTGTGCTGTGCTGTGCTGTGCTGTGCTGTGCTGTGCTGTGCCAGGCTGTGCTGTGCTGTGCTGTGCTGTGCTGTGCTGTGCTGTGCTGTGCTGTGCTGTGCTGTGCTGTGCTGTGCTGTGCTGTGCTGTGCTGTGCTGTGCTGTGCTGTGCTGTGCTGTGCTGTGCTGTGGTGTGCTGTGCTGTGCTGTGCTGTGCTGTGGTGTGCTGTGCTGTGCGGTGCTGTGCTGTGCTGTGCTGTGCTGTGCTGTGCTGTGCTGTGCTGTGCTGTGCTGTGCTGTGCTGTGCTGTGCTGTGCTGTGCTGTGCTGTGCTGTGCTGTGCTGTGCTGTGCTGTGCTGTGCTGTGCTGTGCTGTGCTGTGCTGTGCTGTGCTGTGCTGTGCTGTGCTGTGCTGTGCTGTGCTGTGCTGTGCTGTGCTGTGCTGTGCTGTGCTGTGCTGTGCTGTGCTGTGCTGTGCTGTGCTGTGCTGTGCTGTGCCAGGCCAGGCTGTGCTGTGCTGTGCTGTGCTGTGCTGTGCCAGGCTGTGCTGTGCCAGGCCAGGCTGTGCTGTGCTGTGCTGTGCTGTGCTGTGCTGTGCTGTGCTGTGCCAGGCCAGGCCAGGCCAGGCTGTGCCAGGCCAGGCCAGGCCAGGCCAGGCCAGGCCAGGCCAGGCCAGGCCAGGCCAGGCCAGGCCAGGCCAGGCCAGGCCAGGCCAGGCCAGGCCAGGCCAGGCCAGGCCAGGCCAGGCCAGGCCAGGCCAGGCCAGGCCAGGCCAGGCCAGGCTGTGCTGTGCTGTGCTGTGCTGTGCTGTGCTGTGCTGTGCTGTGCTGTGCTGTGCTGTGCTGTGCTGTGCTGTGCTGTGCTGTGCTGTGCTGTGCTGTGCTGTGCTGTGCTGTGCTGTGCTGTGCTGTGCTGTGCTGTGCCAGGCAGTTGTGCTGTGCTGTGCTGTGCTGTGCTGTGCTGTGCTGTGCTGTGCTGTGCTGTGCTGTGCTGTGCTGTGCTGTGCTGTGCTGTGCTGTGCTGTGCTGTGCTGTGCTGTGCTGTGCTGTGCTGTGCTGTGCTGTGCTGTGCTGTGCTGTGCTGTGCTGTGCTGTGCTGTGCTGTGCTGTGCTGTGCTGTGCTGTGCTGTGCTGTGCTGTGCTGTGCTGTGCTGTGCTGTGCTGTGCTGTGCTGTGCTGTGCTGTGCTGTGCTGTGCTGTGCCAGTGCTGTGCTGTGCTGTGCTGTGCTGTGCTGTGCTGTGCTGTGCTGTGCTGTGCTGTGCTGTGCTGTGCTGTGCTGTGCTGTGCTGTGCTGTGCTGTGCTGTGCTGTGCTGTGCTGTGCTGTGCTGTGCTGTGCTGTGCTGTGCCAGTGCTGTGCTGTGCTGTGCTGTGCTGTGCTGTGCTGTGCTGTGCTGTGCTGTGCTGTGCTGTGCTGTGCTGTGCTGTGCTGTGCTGTGCTGTGCCAGCCAGGCCAGGCTGTGCTGTGCCAGTGCTGTGCTGTGCTGTGCTGTGCTGTGCTGTGCTGTGCTGTGCTGTGCCAGGCCAGGCTGTGCTGTGCTGTGCTGTGCTGTGCCAGGCCAGGCCAGGCTGTGCCAGGCCAGGCCAGGCCAGGCCAGGCCAGGCCAGGCCAGGCCAGGCCAGGCCAGGCCAGGCCAGGCCAGGCCAGGCCAGGCCAGGCCAGGCCAGGCCAGGCCAGGCCAGGCCAGGCTGTGCCAGGCCAGGCCAGGCCAGGCCAGGCTGTGCTGTGCTGTGCTGTGCTGTGCTGTGCTGTGCCAGGCCAGGCTGTGCTGTGCTGTGCTGTGCTGTGCTGTGCTGTGCTGTGCTGTGCTGTGCTGTGCTGTGCTGTGCTGTGCTGTGCTGTGCCAGGCCAGGCCAGGCCAGGCCAGGCTGTGCTGTGCTGTGCTGTGCTGTGCTGTGCTGTGCTGTGCTGTGCTGTGCTGTGCTGTGCTGTGCTGTGCTGTGCTGTGCTGTGCTGTGCTGTGCTGTGCTGTGCTGTGCTGTGCTGTGCTGTGCTGTGCTGTGCTGTGCTGTGCTGTGCTGTGCTGTGCTGTGCTGTGCTGTGCTGTGCTGTGCTGTGCTGTGCTGTGCTGTGCTGTGCTGTGCAGTGCTGTGCTGTGCTGTGCTGTGCTGGGCGGTCCTGTGCTGTGAGGTGCTGTGCTGTGGTGTGCTGTGCTGTGCTGTGCTGTGCTGTGCTGTGCTGTGCTGTACTGTGCTGTGCTGTGCTGTGCTGTGCTGTGCTGTGCTGTGCTGTGCTGTGCTGTGCTGTGCTGTGCTGTGCTGTGCTGTGCTGTGCCAGGCCAGTGCTGTGCTGTGCTGTGCTGTGCTGTGCCAGGCCAGGCTGTGCTGTGCTGTGCTGTGCTGTGCTGTGCTGTGCTGTGCTGTGCTGTGCTGTGCTGTGCTGTGCCAGGCCAGGCCAGGCTGTGCTGTGCTGTGCTGTGCTGTGCTGTGCTGTGCTGTGCTGTGCTGTGCTGTGCTGTGCTGTGCTGTGCTGTGCTGTGCTGTGCCAGGCCAGGCCAGGCCAGGCCAGGCCAGGCCAGGCCAGGCTGTGCTGTGCCAGGCCAGGCTGTGCCAGGCCAGGCCAGGCCAGGCCAGGCCAGGCCAGGCCAGGCCAGGCCAGGCCAGGCCAGGCCAGGCCAGGCCAGGCCAGGCCAGGCCAGGCCAGGCCAGGCCAGGCCAGGCCAGGCCAGGCCAGGCCAGGCCAGGCCAGGCTGTGCTGTGCTGTGCTGTGCCAGGCCAGGCCAGGCTGTGCTGTGCTGTGCTGTGCCAGGCCAGGCTGTGCTGTGCTGTGCTGTGCTGTGCTGTGCTGTGCTGTGCCAGGCCAGGCTGTGCTGTGCTGTGCTGTGCTGTGCTGTGCTGTGCTGTGCTGTGCTGTGCTGTGCTGTGCTGTGCTGTGCTGTGCTGTGCTGTGCTGTGCTGTGCTGTGCTGTGCTGTGCTGTGCCAGGCTGTGCTGTGCTGTGCTGTGCTGTGCTGTGCTGTGCTGTGCTGTGCTGTGCTGTGCTGTGCTGTGCTGTGCTGTGCTGTGCTGTGCTGTGCTGTGCTGTGCTGTGCTGTGCCAGGCCAGCTGTGCTGTGCTGTGCTGTGCTGTGCTGTGCTGTGCTGTGCTGTGCTGTGCTGTGCTGTGCCAGGCCAGTGCTGTGCTGTGCTGTGCTGTGCTGTGCTGTGCTGTGCTGTGCTGTGCTGTGCTGTGCTGTGCTGTGCTGTGCCAGTGCTGTGCTGTGCTGTGCTGTGCTGTGCTGTGCTGTGCTGTGCTGTGCTGTGCTGTGCTGTGCTGTGCTGTGCTGTGCTGTGCCAGGCCAGGCCAGGCTGTGCTGTGCTGTGCTGTGCTGTGCTGTGCTGTGCTGTGCCAGGCCAGGCCAGGCTGTGCTGTGCTGTGCAGGCCAGGCCAGGCCAGGCCAGGCCAGGCTGTGCTGTGCCAGGCCAGGCCAGGCCAGGCCAGGCCAGGCCAGGCCAGGCCAGGCCAGGCCAGGCCAGGCCAGGCCAGGCCAGGCCAGGCCAGGCCAGGCCAGGCCAGGCCAGGCCAGGCCAGGCCAGGCCAGGCCAGGCCAGGCCAGGCCAGGCCAGGCCAGGCCAGGCCAGGCCAGGCCAGGCCAGGCCAGGCCAGGCCAGGCCAGGCCAGGCCAGGCCAGGCCAGGCCAGGCCAGGCTGTGCTGTGCTGTGCTGTGCTGTGCTGTGCTGTGCTGTGCCAGGCCAGGCTGTGCTGTGCCAGGCTGTGCTGTGCTGTGCTGTGCTGTGCTGTGCTGTGCTGTGCTGTGCTGTGCTGTGCTGTGCTGTGCTGTGCTGTGCTGTGCTGTGCTGTGCTGTGCTGTGCTGTGCTGTGCTGTGCTGTGCTGTGCTGTGCTGTGCTGTGCTGTGCTGTGCTGTGCTGTGCTGTGCTGAGCTGTGCTGTGCTGTGCTGTGCTGTGCTGTGCTGTGCTGTGCTGTGCTGTGCTGTGCTGTGCTGTGCTGTGCTGTGCTGTGCTGTGCTGTGCTGTGCTGTGCTGTGCTGTGCTGTGCTGTGCTGTGCTGTGCTGTGCTGTGCTGTGCTGTGCTGTGCTGTGCTGTGCTGTGCTGTGCTGTGCTGTGCTGTGCTGTGCTGTGCTGTGCTGTGCTGTGCTGTGCTGTGCTGTGCTGTGCTGTGCTGTGCTGTGCTGTGCTGTGCTGTGCTGTGCTGTGCTGTGCTGTGCTGTGCTGTGCTGTGCTGTGCTGTGCTGTGCTGTGCTGTGCTGTGCTGTGCTGTGCCAGGCTGTGCTGTGCTGTGCTGTGCTGTGCTGTGCTGTGCTGTGCTGTGCTGTGCTGTGCTGTGCCAGGCTGTGCTGTGCTGTGCTGTGCTGTGCTGTGCTGTGCTGTGCCAGGCCAGGTTGTGCTGTGCTGTGCTGTGCTGTGCCAGGCCAGGCTGTGCTGGTGCTGTGCTGTGCTGTGCTGTGCTGTGCTGTGCTGTGCTGTGCTGTGCTGTGCTGTGCTGTGCTGTGCTGTGCTGTGCTGTGCTGTGCTGTGCTGTGCTGTGCTGTGCTGTGCTGTGCTGTGCTGTGCTGTGCTGTGCTGTGCTGTGCTGTGCTGTGCTGTGCTGTGCTGTGCTGTGCTGTGCTGTGCTGTGCTAGTGCCAGTGCTGTGCTGTGCTGTGCTGTGCTGTGCTGTGTGCCAGTTGTGCTGTGTGTTGTGCCAGTGCTGTGCTGTGCTGTGCTGTGCTGTGCTGTGCTGTGCTGTGCTGTGCTGTGCTGTGCTGTGCTGTGCTGTGCTGTGCTGTGCTGTGCTGTGCTGTGCTGTGCTGTGCTGTGCTGTGCTGTGCTGTGCTGTGCTGTGCTGTGCTGTGCTGTGCTGTGCTGTGTTGTGCTGGTGCTGTGCTGTGCTGTGCTGTGCTGTACTGTGTCTGTGCTGTGCTGTGCTGTGCTGTGCTTCAGGCCAGGCCAGTGCCAGGCCAGAAGAAACAAAGAAAGGAAAGAAAGAAGTCTGTGCTGGTGCTGTGCTGGTGCTGTGCTGTGCTGTGCTGTGCTGTGCTGTGCTGTGCTGTGCTGTGCTGTGCTGTGCTGCTGCTGTGCTGTGCTGTGCTGTGCTGTGCTGTGCTGGTGCTGTGTCTGTGCTTGTGCTGTGCCAGTTGTGCTGTGCTGTGCTGTGTCTGTGCTGTGCTGTGCTGTGCTGTGCTGTGCTGGTGCTGTGCTGTGCTGTGCTGTGCCAGGCCAGGCTGTGTGCCAGGCCAGGTTGTGTCAGGCTGTGCTGAAGCAGTTGTGTTGTGCCAGTGCTGTGCTGTGCCTGTGCTGTGCTGTGTCTGTGCTGTGTCTGTGCTGTGCTGTGTCAGGCCAGTGTCAGGCCAGGTTGCTGTGCCAGGTTGTGCTTGTGCTTGTGCTAGCTAAAAGAAGAAGAAGCAGTTGT
>CM074195.1:0-208837 GCA_037179385.1 Holothuria scabra
AATTTTAATTTAATTTTTAATTTTAATTTTAATTTTTAATTTTTAATTTTAATTTTAATTTTAATTTTAATTTTAATTTTAATTTTAATTTTTAATTTTAATTTTAATTTTAATTTTTAATTTTAATTTTAATTTTAATTTTGACTTGACCCTGACCCTGACCGACCCTGACTCTGACCTGATTCTGACTTGACTTGACCCTGACTGACTTGACTTGACTTGACCTGACCCTGACTTGACTTGACTTGGACCTTCTGACCTGACCTTGACTTGACTTGACTGACCGGACTTGACTTGACCTGACTTGACTTGACTGACTTGACTTGGACTTCTGGACCTGACTTGGACTTGACCCTGACTTGACCTGACTTGACTTGACTTGACCTGACTTGACTTGACTTGACTTGACTTGACTTGACTTGGACTTGACCTCGACCGACCTCTGACTTGACCTGACTTGACTTGACTTGACTTGACTTGACCTGACCTCTGACTTGACTTGACCTGACTTGACCTGACTTGGACTTGACTTGACTTGACCTGACTTGGACTTGACTTGACTTGACCTGACTTGACTTGACTTGACTTGACTTGACTTGACCCTGACTTGACTTGACCTGACTTGACTTGACTTGACTTGACCTGACTTGACTTGACTTGACCTGACCTCTGACTTCTGACTTGACTTGACTTGACTTGACCTGACTTGACTTGACTTGACTTGGACTTGACTTGACTTGACTTGACTTGACTTCTGACTTGACTTGACTTGACTTGACTTGACTTGACTTGACTTGACTTGACCCTGACTTGACTTGACTTGACTTGACCTGACTTGACCTGACTTGACTTGACTTGACTTGACTTGACTTGACTTGACTTGGACTTGACTTGACTTGACCTGACCTCTGACTTGACTTGACTTGACCTGACTTGACTTGACTTGACTTGACTTGACTTGACTTGACTTGACCTGACTTGACTTGACTTGACTTGACTTGACTTGACCTGACCTGACTTGACTTGACTTGACTTGACCTGACTTGACCTGACTTGACTGACTTGACTTGACTTGACTTGACTTGACTTGACCTGACTTGACTTGACTTGACTTGACCTGACTTGACCTGACTTGACTTGACTTGACCTGACTTGACTTGACTTGACTTGACTTGACTTGACTTGACTTGACCTGACCTGACTTGACTTGACTTGACCTGACTTGACTTGACTTGACCTGACTTGACTTGACTTGACCTGACTTGACTTGACTTGACCTGACTTGACTTGACTTGACTTGACTTGACTTGACTTGACCTGACTTGACTTGACTTGACCTTGACTTGACCTCTGACTTGACTTGACCTCTGACCCTGACTTGACTTGACTTGACTTGACTTGACTTGACTTGACCTGACTTGACTTGACTTGACTGACTTGACTTGACTTGACTGACTTGACTTGACTTGACTTGACTTGACCTGACTTGACTTGACCTGACTTGACTTGACTGACCTGACTTGACTCTGACTTGACTTGACTTGACTTGACTTGACTTGACTTGACTTGACTTGACTTGACCTGACTTGACTTGACCTCTGACTTGACTTGACTTGACCTGACTTGACTTGACTTGACTTGACTTGACTTGGACTTGACTTGACTTGACTTGACTTGACTTGACTTGACTTGACTTGACTTGACTTGACCCTGACTTGACTTGACTTGACCTGACTTGACTTGACTTGACCTGACCTGACTTGACTTGGACTTGACTTGACTTGGACTTGACCTCTGACTTGACTTGACTTGACTTGACTTGGACTTGACTTCTGACCTCTGACTTGACCTGACTTGACTTGACTGACTTGACTTGACTTGACTTGACTTGACTTGACTTGACTTGACTTGACCTGACTTGACTTGACTTGACCTTGACTTGGACTTGACCTGACTTGACCTGACTTGACTTGACTTGACCCTGACTTGACTTGACTTGACCTGACTTGACTTGACTTGACTTGACTTGACTTGACTTGACTTGACTTGACCTGACTTGGACTTGACTTGACTTGACTTGACTTGACCCTGACTTGGACTTGACCTGACCTCTGACCTTGACTTGGACTTGACTTCTGACTTGACCTGACTTGACCTGACTTGACTTGGACTTGACTTGACCTCTGACTTGACTTGACTTGACTCTGACTTGACTTGACTTGACTTGACTTGACTTGACTTGACTTGACTTGACTTGACTTGACCTTGACTTGACCTGACCTTGACTTGGACTTGACTTGGACTTGACTTGACTTGACTTGACTTGACTTGACTTGACTTGACTTGACTTGACTTGACTTGACTTGGACTTGACTTGACTTGACTTGACTTGACTTGACTTTACTTTACTTGACTTGACTTGACTTGGACTTGACTTGACTTGACCTCTGACTTGGACTTGGACTTGGACTTGACTTGACTTGACCTGACTTGACTTGACCTGACTTGACCTGACTTGACTTGACCTGACTTGACTTGACCTGACTTGACCTGACTTGACTTGACCTGACTTGACCTGACTTGACCTGACTTGACTTGACCTGACTTGACCTGACTTGACTTGACTTGACTTGACCTGACTTGACTTGGACTTGACTTGACCTGACCCTGACCTGACTCTGACTTGACTTGACCTGACTGACCTTGACTTGACCTGACTTGACTTGACTTGACTTGACCTGACTTGACTTGACCTGACTTGACTTGACTTGACTTGACCTGACTTGACTTGACTTGACCTGACTTGACCTGACTTGGACTTCTGACCTGACTTGACTTGACTTGACCTGACTTGACTTGACTTGACTTGACTTGACTTGACCTGACTTGACTTGGACTTGACTTGACTTGGACTTGACTTGACTTGACCTTGGACTTGACTTGACCTCTGACTTGACCTCTGACCTGACTTGACTTGACTTGACTTGACTTGGACTTGGACTTGACTTGACCTGACTTGACTTGACTTGGACTTGACTTGACTTGACTTGACTTGACTTGACTTGACTTGACTTGACCTGACTTGGACTTGACTTCTGACTTGGACTTGACTTGACTTGGACTTGACCTGACTTGACTTGACCTGACTTGACTTGACTTGACCTTGACTTGACTTGACTTGACCTGACTTGACCTTGACTTGACCCTGACTTGACCTGACCTGACTTGACTTGACTTGGACTTGACCTGACCTGACTTGACTTGACTTGGACTTGACTTGACTTGACCTCTGACTTGACTTGACCTGACTTGACCTGACCTGACCTGACTTGACCTGACTTGACTTGACCTGACTTGACTTGGACTTCTGACCTGACTTGACCTTGACCTTGACTTGACCTGACCTGACTTGACTTGACTTGACTTGACTTGACTTGACTTGACTTGACTTGACCCTGACTTGACTTGACCTGACTTGACCTGACTTGACCTTGACCTCTGACTTGACCTGACTTGACTTGACTTGACTTGACCTCTGACTTGACTTGACCCTGACTTGACTTGACTTGACCTCTGACTTGACCTTGACCTGACTTGGACTTGACTTGACCTGACTTGACCTGACTTGACTTGGACTTGACTTGACCTGACTTGACCTGACTTGACCTGACTTGACTTGACTTGACTTGACTTGACTTGACTTGACTTGACCCTGACTTGACCTCTGACTTGACTTGACTTGACCTGACTTGGACTTCTGACTTGACTTGACTTGACTTGACTTGACTTGACTTGACTTGGACTTGACTTGACTTGACCTGACTTGACTTGGACTTGACCTGACTTGACTTGACTTGACTTGACTTGACTTGACCTGACTTGACTTGGACTTGGACTTGACTTGGACTTGACTTCTGACTTGACTTGACTTGACTTGACTTGGACTTGACTTGACTTGACTTGACCTGACTTGACTTGACTTGACTTGACTTGACTTGGACTTGACTTGACTTGACTTGACTTGACTTGACTTGACCTCTGACCCTGACCTGACTTGACTTGACTTGGACTTGACTTGACCTTGACTTGACTTGACTTGACTTGACTTGGACTTGACTTGACTTGACTTGACCTGACTTGACTTGACTTGGACTTGACCCTGACTTGACCTGACTTGACTTGACCTGACCTCTGACCCTGACTTGACTTGACTTGACTTGACCCTGACCTGACCTTGACCCTGACTTGACTTGACTTGACCTGACTTGGACTTGACCCTGACTTCTGACCTCTGACTTGACCTGACCTGACTTGACCTGACCTCTGACTTGACTTCTGACTTGACTTGACTTGGACTTGACCCTGACCTCTGACTTGGACTTGACTGACTTGGACTTGACTTGACTTGACTTGACTTGACTTGACCTGACTTGGACTTGACTTGACTTGACTTGACTTGACTTGACCTGACTTGACTTGACTTGACTTGACTTGACTTGACTTGACTTGACTTGACTTGACTGACTTGGACTTGACTTGGACTTGACTCTGACCTGACTTGACTTGACTTGGACTTGACTTGACTTGGACTTGACTTGACTTGACTTGACTTGACCTTGGACTTGACTTGACTTGACTTGACTTGACTTGGACTTGACTTGACTTGACCTGACTTGGACTTGACTTGACCTGACCTGACTTGACTTCTGACTTGACTTGACTTGACTTGACTTGACTTGACTTGACTTGACTTGACTTGACTGACTTGGACTTGGACTTGACCTCTGACTTGACCCTGACCCTGACTTGACCTGACTTGGACTTGACTTGACTTGACTTGACTTGACTTGACTTGACTTGACTTGACCTGACTTGACTTGACTTGACCTGACCTTGACTTGACTTGACTTGACTTGACTTGACCTGACCTGACTTGACTTGACCTGACTTGACTTGACCCTGACTTGACTTGGACTTGACTTGACTGACTTGACTGACTTGACTTGACTTGACTTGACTTGACTTGACTTGACCTGACTTGACTTGACTTGACTTGACTTGACTTGACTTGACCTGACTTGACTGACTTGACTTGACCTGACTTGACTTGACCTGACTTGACTTGACCTGACTTGACCTGACTTGACCTGACCTGACTTGACCTGACTTGACTTGACTTGACTTGACTTGACTTGACTTGACTTGACTGACCTGACTTGACCTGACTTGACTTGACTGACTTGACTTGACTTGACTTGGACTTGACTTGACTTGACTTTGACTTGACTTGACTTGACTTGACTTGACTTGACTTGACCTGACCTTGACTTGACTTGACTTGACTTGGACTTGACCTGACTTGACTTGACCTGACTTGACTTGACTTGACCTGACTTGACTTGACTTGGACTTGACTTGACTTGACCTGACTTGACCTGACTTGACTTGACTTGACCTGACTTGACTCTGACTTGACTTGACTTGACCCTGACTTGACTTGACTTGACCTCTGACTTGACTTGACTTGACTTTGACTTGACTTGACTTGACTTGACTTGACTTGACCCTGACCTCTGACTTGACTTGACTTGACTTGACTTGGACTTGACTTGACTTGGACTTGACTTGACCTGACTTGACCTGACCTGACCTCTGACTTGACTTGACCTGACTTGACTTGACTTGGACTTGACCTCTGACTTGACTTGACCTGACTTGACCTGACTTGACTTGACCTGACTTGACCCTGACTTGACTTGACCTGACTTGACTTGACCTGACCTGACTTGACTTGACCTGACTTGACTTCTGACTTGACCTGACTTGACCTCTGACTTGACTTGACTTGACTTGACTTGACTTGACTTGACTTGACTTGACTTGACCTGACTTGACTTGACTTGACCTGACTTGACTTGACCTTGACTTGACTTGACTTGACTTGACTTGACTTGACTTGACTTGACCTGACTTGGACTTGACTTGACCTGACTTGACTTGGACTTGGACTTGACTTGACCTGACTTGGACTTGACTTGACTTGACTTGACTTGACTTGACTTGACTTGACCCTGACTTGACTTGACTTGACTTGACCTGACTTGGACTTGACTTGACTTGACTGACTTGACTTGACTTGACTTGGACTTGACTTGACTTGACCTGACTTGACTTGACTTGACTTGGACTTGACTTGACTTGACCTGACTTGACTTGACTTGACTTGACTTGACTTGACTTGACTTGACTTGACCTTGACCTGACTTGACCTTGACTTGACCTGACTGACCTGACTTGGACTTGACTTGACTTGACTTGGACTTGACTTGACTTGACTTCACTTGACTTGACTTGACTTGACTTGACTTGACTTGACCTGACTTGACTTGACCTGACTTGACTTGACTTGACTTGACTTGACTTGACTTGACTTGACTTGACCTGACTTGACTTGACCTGACTTGACTTGACTTGACCTTCTGACCTGACTTGACTTGACTTGGACTTGACTTGACCTGACTTGACTTGACTTGACTTGACCCTGACCTGACTTGACTCTGACTTGACGACTTGACTTGACTTGACTTGACTTCTGACTTGACTTGACTTGACTTGGACTTGACTTGAGACTTGACTTGACCTCTGACTTGGACTTGGACTTGACCTGACCTCTGACCTGACCTGACTTGACCTCTGACCTGACTTGACTTCTGACTTGACTTGACCTCTGACTTGACCTGACCTGACTTGACTTGACTTGACTTGACCTGACTTGACTTGACTTGACCTGACCTCTGACTTGACTTGACTTGGACTTGGACTTGACTTGACTTGACTTGACTTGACTTGACTTGACTTGACTTTACTTTACTTCACTTGACTTGACTTGACCTGACTTGACTTGACTTGACTTGACTTGACTTGACTTGACCTGACTTGACCTGACTTGACCTGACTTCTGACTTGACTTGACCTGACTTGACTTGACTTGACTTGACCTGACTTGACCTTGACCTGACTTGACTTGACTTGACTTGACTTGACCTGACTTGACTTGACCTTGACTTGACTTGACCTTGACCCTGACTTGACCTGACTTGGACTTGACCTGACTTGACTTGACTTGACTTGACCTGACTTGACTGACTTGACCTGACCTGACTTGACTTGACTTGACTTGACCTGACCTGACTTGACTTGACTTGACTTGACTTGACTTGACTTGACTTGGACTTGACTTGACTTGACTTGACCTGACTTGACTTGACTTGACTTGACTTGACCCTGACTTGACTTGACTTGACTTGACCTGACTTGACTTGGACTTGACTTGGACTTGACTTGACTTGGACTTGACTTGACTTGACTTGACTTGACTTGAACTTGACCTGACCTGACTTGACCTTGACTTGACTTGACTTGACTTGACTTTTGAATTTTAATTTTAATTTTAATTTTAATTTTAATTTTAATTTTTAATTTTAATTTTAATTTTAATTTTAATTTTAATTTTAATTTTAATTTTAATTTTAATTTTAATTTTAATTTTAATTTTAATTTTAATTTTAATTTAATTTTAATTTTAATTTTAATTTTAATTTAATTTTAATTTAATTTTAATTTTAATTTTAACTTTGAATTTAACTCTGAGGCGGTTCCTAAGCACCCTAACTTCAAGATGGGCCATTTTCGACAAAGGGCGGGTGTTTCCTTGTGGCCCTAACTCGGCAGGTCACGATTCTGCCAAAAAGCGGGTGTCGTTCCACTCGACCCTAACCTCGGAGTTAGGTTGGGCGACCCTAACTCTTTCATTAAAGCACGATTTCTGGGTGAGCGCGATTCATTTTCAAGTTAGGGTTAATGACCCTTTGTAGACCTAAGTCAGAGCTATCCGTTGATTACATAATCTCAAAAGAGTAAGGGTCACGCCAAATTCCCGCTATACCCACATGGCATAACGAGCGCGTGAATCATCATTTCTCCCCGGGACACAAAAGAGTATAGCGACCTCACTAATCTATTACGAACGTCTTTCTACCAGTCAGTCAAGTTCACCAAGCCTTGCTGCATGAACCTCGAGACCCGCAAAGTGGCCAATTTAGTATCTCAGGGCCCGCCCGGCCGACGACTGAGTAACGGGAAGGCGGAAAGGCCCCTGATTCAGACAGAGGCGCAACCGGACCGCTGACTGAGAAAATTTTTTCATCATCATCACATGAATCCAACAAAACTTGTCATCAATAATTAACACAGCCAGTGATGAAATCAAAGCCATCACGAGAATAAATCATCCACAGATTGATTTTTTTTTTTTTTTTTTTTTTTTTAAGTCCGTTAAGTAGGTCACGAAAAATTTTCCGTATTTTTCCCTCTCGCGCCTCCGCCCAACGTTCGTTTTTCTTCAAAATCGCAACACTGATGCGGCCCGAAAAGACCTTCCCACTGACACCGAGCGCGTTCCAATCGCGTCTCGCTACGAGGAGATATCCAGGAAAAACTGCTCGAAAAAGTCGCCTCCGGGAAATGCCTCTAATTCCGTCGGAAAGGCCCCGATCGGCTCGAAAATTATTCTCGAGCTTGCCAACAGATGCAGACGACTTGGTTTCATTTTTTAGAGCCGTACCTTGCGGGGTCTTTGAATAGTTCCGCTGGAACAGTCGCGTTACGGAAGAAATCGGCTCAGCTCAGAGTTAGCCTGCGCGAACGGTCCTTCCTTAGGGTTAGGGTTAGTTTTCGCTCGCTCCACCGACTGACTCTTTTACACGTACTGAGACGCCGGCCGCGCCAGCCACGGGGAGCATTTTTCTCCAACCTTCGTTGCGCTCCTGCCTGTGGGAGGGAGATTAAAAGAGGGTCCCAAAGTGCACTTTTGGGCCAGTCTAGCGTCTTACAGGGAAGAGATGCGGGCAAATTGATATCGACCCTAAGCGGGCCTTGCAAAGTGCTATCCAAAGATGTGCTCGGTTTTTGCCGGGGGCGATTTTTTTCTCAGAGAGTTAGGACCCGAATCCTAACTCTGAGGCGGTTCCTAAGCACCCTAACTTCAAGATGGGCCATTTTCGACATAGGGCGGGTGTTTCCTTGTGGCCCTAACTCGGCAGGTCACGATTCTGCCAAAAAAAGCGGGTGTCGTTCCACTCGACCCTAACCTCGGAGTTAGGGTTGGGCGACCCTAACTCTGATCATTAAAGCACGATTTCTGGGTGACCGCGATTCATTTTCAAGTTAGGGTTAATGACCCTTTGTAGACCTAAGTCAGAGCTATCTGTTGATTACATAATCTCAAAAGAGTAAGGGTCACGCCAAATTCCCCGCTATACCCAATGGCATAACGAGCGCGTGAATCATCATTTCTCTCCCGGGACAAAAGAGTATAGCGACCTCTAATCTATTACGTACGTGTTTCTAGCAGTCAGTCAAGTTCGCCAAGCCTGCAGGCATGTGCATCGAGATCCTCAAAGTGCCAAATTTAGTATCTGAGGGCCAGCCCGGCCGACGACTGAGTAACGGGAAGGCGGAAAGGCCCCCCGATTCAGACAGAGGGGCAACCGGACCGCCTGAGAAAATTTTTTCATCATCACATGAATCCGACAAAACTTGTCATCAATAATTAACACAGCCAGTGATGAAATCAAAGCCATCACGAGAATAAATCATCCACAGATTGATTTTTTTTTTTTTTTTTTTTTTTTTTTAAGTCCGTTAAGTAGGTCACGCAAATTTTTCCGTATTTTTCCCTCTCGCGCCTCCGCCCGACGTTCGTTTTTCTTCAAAATTGCAACACTGATGCGGCCCCAAAAGACCTTCCCACTGACACCGAGCGCGTTCCAATCGCGTCTCGCTACGAGGAGATATCCAGGAAAAACTGCTCGAAAAAGTCGCCTCCGGGAAATGCCTCTAATTCCGTCGGAAAGGCCCCGATCGGCTCGAAAATTATTCTCGAGCTTGCCAACAGATGCAGACGACTTGGTTTCATTTTTTAGAGCCGTACCTTGCGGGGTCTTTGAATAGTTCCGCTGGAACAGTCGCGTTACGGAAGAAATCGGCTCAGTTCAGAGTTAGCCTGCGCCAACGGTCCTTCCTTAGGTTAGGTTAGTTTTCGCTCGCTCCACCGACTGACTCTTTTACCGTACTGAGACGCCGGCCGCGCCAGCCACGGGGAGCATTTTTCTCCAACCTTCGTTGCGCTCCTGCCTGTGGGAGGGAGATTAAAAGAGGGTCCCAAAGTGCACTTTTGGGCCAGTCTAGCGTCTTACAGGGAAGAGATGCGGGCTAATTGATATCGACCCTAAACGGGCCTTGCAAAGGGCTATCCAAAGATGTGCTCGGTTTTTGCCGGGGCGATTTTTTTCTCAGAGAGTTAGGACCCGAATCCTAACTCTGAGGCGGTTCCTAAGCACCCTAACTTCAAGATGGGCCATTTTCGACAAAGGGCGGGTGTTTCCTTGTGGCCCTAACTCGGCAGGTCACGATTCGGCCAAAAAAAGCGGGTGTCGTTCCACTCGACCCTAACCTCGGAGTTAGTTGGGCGACCCTAACTCTTTCATTAAAGCACGATTTCTGGGTGAGCGCGATTCATTTTCAAGTTAGGGTTAATGACCCTTTGTAGACCTAAGTCAGAGCTATCTGTTGATTACATAATCTCAAAAGAGTAAGGGTCACGCCAAATTCCCGCTATACCCACATGGCATAACGAGCGCGTGAATCATCATTTCTCCCCGGGACACGCGTGCGTGCAAAAGAGTATAGCGACCTCTCTAATCTATTACGTACGTGTTTCTAGCAGTCAGTCAAGTTCGCCAAGCCTGCCTGCATGAACCTCGAGACCCGCAAAGTGCCCAATTTAGTATCTGAGGGCCCGCCCGGCCGACGACTGAGTAACGGGAAGGCGGAAAGGCACCCTGATTCAGACAGAGGCGCAACCGGACCGCCTGAGAAAATTTTTTCATCATCATCACATGAATCCAACAAAACTTGTCATCAATAATTAACACAGCCAGTGATGAAATCAAAGCCATCACGAGAATAAATCATCCACAAACTTTGAATTTTTTTTTTTTTTTTTTTTTTTTTTAAGTCCCTTAAGTAGGTCACGCAAATTTTTCCGTATTTTTCCCTCTCGCGCCTCCGCCCGACGTTCGTTTTTCTTCAAAATTGCAACACTGATGCGGCCCCAAAAGACCTTCCCACTGACACCGAGCGCGTTCCAATCGCGTCTCGCTACGAGGAGATATCCAGGAAAAACTGCTCGAAAAAGTCGCCTCCGGGAAATGCCTCTAATTCCGTCGGAAAGGCCCCGATCGGCTCGAAAATTATTCTCGAGCTTGCCAACAGATGCAGACGATTTGGTTTCATTTTTTAGAGCTGTACCTTGCGGGGTCTTTGAATAGTTCCGCTGGAACCGTCGCGTTACGGAAGAAATCGGCTCAGTTCAGAGTTAGCCTGCGCGAACGGTCCTTCCTTAGGGTTAGGGTTAGTTCTCGCTCGCTCCACCGACT
This sequence comes from Holothuria scabra, assembly GCA_037179385.1. NCBI lineage: Eukaryota > Metazoa > Echinodermata > Holothuroidea > Aspidochirotida > Holothuriidae > Holothuria > Holothuria scabra. The sequence goes on from CM074195.1 coordinate 11,499, forward strand.
GACTCTTTTACACGTACTGAGACGCCGGCCGCGCCAGCCACGGGGAGCATTTTTCTCCAACCTTCTTTGCGCTCCTGCCTGTGGGAGGGAGATTAAAAGAGGGTCCCAATGTGCACTTTTGGGCCAGTCTAGCGTCTCACAGGGAAGAGATGGGGGCAAATTGATATCGACCCTAAACGGGCCTTGAAGAGGACTATCCAAAAATGTGTTCGGTTTTTGCCGGGGGCGATTTTTTTCTCAGAGAGTTAGGACCCGAATCCTAACTCTGAGGCGGTTCCTAAGCACCCTAACTTCAAGATGGGCCATTTTCGACATAGGGCGGGTGTTTCCTTGTGGCCCTAACTCGGCAGGTCACGATTCGGCCAAAAAAAGCGGGTGTCGTTCCACTCGACCCTAACCTCGGAGTTAGGGTTGGGCGACCCTAACTCTTTCATTAAAGCACGATTTCTGGGTGAGCGCGATTCATTTTCAAGTTAGGGTTAATGACCCTTTGTAGACCTAAGTCAGAGCTATCTGTTGATTACATAATCTCAAAAGAGTAAGGGTCCAAATGGCATAACGAGCGCGTGCGTGAATCATCATTTCTCCCCGGGACAAAAGAGTATAGCGACCTCTCTAATCTATTACGTACGTGTTTCTAGCAGTCAGTCAAGTTCGCCAAGCCTGCCTGCATGAACCTCGAGACCCGCAAAGTGCCCAATTTAGTATCTGAGGGCCCGCCCGGCCGACGACTGAGTAACGGGAAGGCGGAAAGGCCCCCTGATTCAGACAGAGGCGCAACCGGACCGCCTGAGAAAATTTTTTCATCATCACATGCATCCAACAAAACTTGTCATCAATAATTAACACAGCCAGTGAGGAAATCAAAGCCATCACGAGAATAAATCATCCACAGATTGAATTTTTTTTTTTTTTTTTTTTTTTTAAGTCCGTTAAGTAGGTCACGCAAATTTTTCCGTATTTTTCCTCTCGCGCCTCCGCCCGACTTTCGTTTTTCTTCAAAATCGCAACACTGATGCGGCCCCAAAAGACCTTCCCACTGACACCGAGCGCGTTCCAATCGCGTCTCGCTGCGAGGAGATATCCAGGAAAAACTGCTCGAAAAAGTTGCCTCCGGGAAATGCCTCTAATTCCGTCGGAAAGGCCCCGATCGGCTCGAAAATTATTCTCGAGCTTGCCAACAGATGCAGACGATTTGGTTTCATTTTTTAGAGCTGTACCTTGCGGGGTCTTTGAATAGTTCCGCTGGAACCGTCGCGTTACGGAAGAAATCGGCTCAGTTCAGAGTTAGCCTGCGCGAACGGTCCTTCCTTAGGGTTAGGGTTAGTTCTCGCTCGCTCCACCGACTGACTCTTTTACACGTACTGAGACGCCGGCCGCGCCAGCCACGGGGAGCATTTTTCTCCAACCTTCTTTGCGCTCCTGCCTGTGGGAGGGAGATTAAAAGAGGGTCCCAATGTGCACTTTTGGGCCAGTCTAGCGTCTCACAGGGAAGAGATGGGGGCAAATTGATATCGACCCTAAACGGGCCTTGAAGAGGACTATCCAAAAATGTGCTCGGTTTTGCCGGGGCGATTTTTTTCAGAGAGTTAGGACCCGAATCCTAACTCTGAGGCGGTTCCTAAGCACCCTAACTTCAAGATGGGCCATTTTCGACATAGGGCGGGTGTTTCCTTGTGGCCCTAACTCGGCAGGTCACGATTCGGCCAAAAAAAGCGGGTGTCGTTCCACCCGACCCTAACCTCAGAGTTAGGGTTGCGCGACCCTAACTCTTTCATTAAAGCACGATTTCTGGGTGAGCGCGATTCATTTTCAAGTTAGGGTTAATGACCCTTTGTAGACCTAAGTCAGAGCTATCTGTTGATTACATAATCTCAAAAGAGTAAGGGTCACGCCAAATTCCCCGCTTTACCCAATGGCATAACGAGCGCGTGAATCATCATTTCTCCCCGGGAGAAAAGAGTATAGCGACCTCTCTAATCTATTACGTACGTGTTTCTAGCAGTCAGTCAAGTTCGCCAAGCCTGCCTGCATGAACCTCGAGACCCGCAAAGTGCCCAATTTAGTATCTGAGGGCCCGCCCGGCCGACGACTGAGTAACGGGAAGGCGGAAAGGCCCCCTGATTCAGACAGAGGCGCAACCGGACCGCCTGAGAAAATATTTTCATCATCACATGCATCCAACAAAACTTGTCATCAATAATTAACACAGCCAGTGATGAAATCAAAGCCATCACGAGAATAAACCATCCACAGATTGAATTTTTTTTTTTTTTTTTTTTTTTTTTTTAAGTCCGTTAAGTAGGTCACGCAAATTTTTCCGTATTTTTCCCTCTCGCGCCTCCGCCCGACGTTCGTTTTTCTTCAAAATTGCAACACTGATGCGGCCCCAAAAGACCTTCCCACTGACACCGAGCGCGTTCCAATCGCGTCTCGCTACGAGGAGATATCCAGGAAAAACTGCTCGAAAAAGTTGCCTCCGGGAAATGCCTCTTATTCCGTCGGAAAGGCCCCGATCGGCTCGAAAATTACTCTCGAGCTTGCCAAGAGATGCAGACGGCTTGGTTTCATTTTTTAGAGCTGTACCTTGCGGGGTCTTTGAATAGTTCCGCTGAAACCGTCGCGTTACGGAAGAAATCGGCTCAGTTCAGAGTTAGCCTGCGCGAACGGTCCTTCCTTAGGGTTAGGTTAGTTTTCGCTCGCTCCACCGACTGACTCTTTTACACGTACTGAGACGCCGGCCGCGCCAGCCGCGGGGAGCATTTTTCTCCAACCTTCTTTGCGCTCCTGCCTGTGGGAGGGAGATTAAAAGAGGGTCCCAATGTGTACTTTTGGGCCAGTCTAGCGTCTTACAGGGAAGAGATGGGGGCAATTGATATCGACCCTAAGCGGGCCTTGCAAAGGCCTCCCCAAAGATGTGCTCGGTTTTTGCCGGGGGCGATTTTTTTCACAGAGAGTTAGGACCCGAATCCTAACTCTGAGGCGGTTCCTAAGCACCCTAACTTCAAGATGGGCCATTTTCGACAAAGGGCGGGTGTTTCCTTGTGGCCCTAACTCGGCAGGGCACGATTCGGCCAAAAAGCGGGTGTCGTTCCACTCGACCCTAACCTCGGAGTTAGTGTTGGGCGACCCTAACTCTTTCATTAAAGCACGATTTCTGGGTGAGCGCGATTCATTTTCAAGTTAGGGTTAACGACCCTTTGTAGACCTAAGTCAGAGCTATCTGTTGATTACATAATCTCAAAAGAGTAAGGGTCCCAATGGCATAACGAGCGCGTGAATCATCATTTCTCCCCGGGACAAAAGAGTATAGCGACCTCTCTAATCTATTACGTACGTGTTTCTAGCAGTCAGTCAAGTTCGCCAAGCCTGCCTGCATGAACCTCGAGACCCGCAAAGTGCCCAATTTAGTATCTGAGGGCCCGCCCGGCCGACGACTGAGTAACGGGAAGGCGGAAAGGCCCCCTGATTCAGACAGAGGCGCAACCGGACCGCCTGAGAAAATTTTTTTTTTCATCATCACATGCATCCAACAAAACTTGTCATCAATAATTAACACAGCAAGTGATGAAATCAAAGCCATCACGAGAATAAATCATCCACAGATTGAATTTTTTTTTTTTTTTTTTTTTTTTAAGTCCGTTAAGTAGGTCACGCAAATTTTTCCGTATTTTTCCCTCTCGCGCCTCCGCCCGACGTTCGTTTTTCTTCAAAATTGCAACACTGATGCGGCCCCAAAAGACCTTCCCACTGACACCGAGCGCGTTCCAATCGCGTCTCGCTACGAGGAGATATCCAGGAAAAACTGCTCGAAAAAGTTGCCTCCGGGAAATGCCTCTTATTCCGTCGGAAAGGCCCCGATCGGCTCGAAAATTATTCTCGAGCTTGCCAAGAGATGCAGACGGCTTGGTTTCATTTTTTAGAGCTGTACCTTGCGGGGTCTTTGAATAGTTCCGCTGAAACCGTCGCGTTACGGAAGAAATCGGCTCAGTTCAGAGTTAGCCTGCGCCAACGGTCCTTCCTTAGGGTTAGGGTTAGTTTTCGCTCGCTCCACCGACTGACTCTTTTACACGTACTGAGACGCCGGCCGCGCCAGCCGCGGGGAGCATTTTTCTCCAACCTTCTTTGCGCTCCTGCCTGTGGGAGGGAGATTAAAAGAGGGTCCCAATGTGTACTTTTGGGCCAGTCTAGCGTCTTACAGGGAAGAGATGGGGGCAATTGATATCGACCCTAAGCGGGCCTTGCAAAGGGCTATCCAAAGATGTGCTCGGTTTTGCCGGGGCGATTTTTTTCAGAGAGTTAGGACCCGAATCCTAACTCTGAGGCGGTTCCTAAGCACCCTAACTTCAAGATGGGCCATTTTCGACAAAGGGCGGGTGTTTCCTTGTGGCCCTAACTCGGCAGGTCACGATTCGGCCAAAAAGCGGGTGTCGTTCCACTCGACCCTAACCTCGGAGTTAGGTTGGGCGACCCTAACTCTTTCATTAAAGCACGATTTCTGGGTGAGCGCGATTCATTTTCAAGTTAGGGTTAATGACCCTTTGTAGACCTAAGTCAGAGCTATCTGTTGATTACATAATCTCAAAAGAGTAAGGGTCACGCCAAATTCCCCGCTATACCCAATGGCATAACGAGCGCGTGAATCATCATTTCTCCCGGGACAAAAGAGTATAGCGACCTCTCTAATCTATTACGTACGTGTTTCTAGCAGTCAGTCAAGTTCGCCAAGCCTGCCTGCATGAACCTCGAGACCCGCAAAGTGCCCAATTTAGTATCTGAGGGCCCGCCCGGCCGACGACTGAGTAACGGGAAGGCGGAAAGGCCCCCTGATTCAGACAGAGGCGCAACCGGACCGCCTGAGAAAATATTTTCATCATCACATGCATCCAACAAAACTTGTCATCAATAATTAACACAGCAAGTGATGAAATCAAAGCCATCACGAGAATAAATCATCCACAGATTGAATTTTTTTTTTTTTTTTTTTTTTTTTTTTAAGTCCGTTAAGTAGGTCACGCAAATTTTTCCGTATTTTTCCTCTCGCGCCTCCGCCCGACGTTCGTTTTTCTTCAAAATTGCAACACTGATGCGGCCCCAAAAGACCTTCCCACTGACACCGAGCGCGTTCCAATCGCGTCTCGCTACGAGGAGATATCCAGGAAAAACTGCTCGAAAAAGTTGCCTCCGGGAAATGCCTCTTATTCCGTCGGAAAGGCCCCGATCGGCTCGAAAATTACTCTCGAGCTTGCCAAGAGATGCAGACGGCTTGGTTTCATTTTTTAGAGCTGTACCTTGCGGGGTCTTTGAATAGTTCCGCTGAAACCGTCGCGTTACGGAAGAAATCGGCTCAGTTCAGAGTTAGCCTGCGCGAACGGTCCTTCCTTAGGGTTAGCGTTAGTTTTCGCTCGCTCCACCGACTGACTCTTTTACACGTACTGAGACGCCGGCCGCGCCAGCCGCGGGGAGCATTTTTCTCCAACCTTCTTTGCGCTCCTGCCTGTGGGAGGGAGATTAAAAGAGGGTCCCAATGTGTACTTTTGGGCCAGTCTAGCGTCTTACAGGGAAGAGATGGGGGCACATTGATATCGACCCTAAGCGGGCCTTGCAAAGGGCTATCCAAAGATGTGCTCGGTTTTTGCCGGGGGCGATTTTTTTCTCAGAGAGTTAGGACCCGAATCCTAACTCTGAGGCGGTTCCTAAGCACCCTAACTTCAAGATGGGCCATTTTCGACAAAGGGCGGGTGTTTCCTTGTGGCCCTAACTCGGCAGGTCACGATTCGGCCAAAAAGCGGGTGTCGTTCCACTCGACCCTAACCTCGGAGTTAGGGTTGGGCGACCCTAACTCTTTCATTAAAGCACGATTTCTGGGTGAGCGCGATTCATTTTCAAGTTAGGGTTAATGACCCTTTGTAGACCTAAGTCAGAGCTATCTGTTGATTACATAATCTCAAAAGAGTAAGGGTCACGCCAAATTCCCCGCTATACCCAATGGCATAACGAGCGCGTGAATCATCATTTCTCCCCGGGACAAAAGAGTATAGCGACCTCTCTAATCTATTACGTACGTGTTTCTAGCAGTCAGTCAAGTTCGCCAAGCCTGCCTGCATGAACCTCGAGACCCGCAAAGTGCCCAATTTAGTATCTGAGGGCCCGCCCGGGCGACGACTGAGTAACGGGAAGGCGGAAAGGCCCCCTGATTCAGACAGAGGCGCAACCGGACCGCCTGAGAAAATATTTTCATCATCACATGCATCCAACAAAACTTGTCATCAATAATTAACACAGCAAGTGATGAAATCAAAGCCATCACGAGAATAAATCATCCACAGATTGAATTTTTTTTTTTTTTTTTTTTTTTTAAGTCCGTTAAGTAGGTCACGCAAATTTTTCCGTATTTTTCCCTCTCGCGCCTCCGCCCGACGTTCGTTTTTCTTCAAAATTGCAACACTGATGCGGCCCCAAAAGACCTTCCCACTGACACCGAGCGCGTTCCAATCGCGTCTCGCTACGAGGAGATATCCAGGAAAAACTGCTCGAAAAAGTTGCCTCCGGGAAATGCCTCTTATTCCGTCGGAAAGGCCCCGATCGGCTCGAAAATTACTCTCGAGCTTGCCAAGAGATGCAGACGGCTTGGTTTCATTTTTTAGAGCTGTACCTTGCGGGGTCTTTGAATAGTTCCGCTGAAACCGTCGCGTTACGGAAGAAATCGGCTCAGTTCAGAGTTAGCCTGCGCGGACGGTCCTTCCTTAGGGTTAGGTTAGTTTTCGCTCGCTCCACCGACTGACTCTTTTACACGTACTGAGACGCCGGCCGCGCCAGCCGCGGGGAGCATTTTTCTCCAACCTTCTTTGCGCTCCTGCCTGTGGGAGGGAGATTAAAAGAGGGTCCCAATGTGTACTTTTGGGCCAGTCTAGCGTCTTACAGGGAAGAGATGGGGGCAAATTGATATCGACCCTAAGCGGGCCTTGCAAAGGGCTATCCAAAGATGTGCTCGGTTTTTGCCGGGGGCGATTTTTTTCTCAGAGAGTTAGGACCCGAATCCTAACTCTGAGGCGGTTCCTAAGCACCCTAACTTCAAGATGGGCCATTTTCGACAAAGGGCGGGTGTTTCCTTGTGGCCCTAACTCGGCAGGTCACGATTCGGCCAAAAAAAGCGGGTGTCGTTCCACTCGACCCTAACCTCGGAGTTAGGGTTGGGCGACCCTAACTCTTTCATTAAAGCACGATTTCTGGGTGAGCGCGATTCATTTTCCAGTTAGGATTAATGACCCTTTGTAGACCTAAGTCAGAGCTATCCGTTGATGAGATCATCTCAAAAGAGGAAGGGTCACGCCAAATTCCCCCCTATACCCAATGGCATAACGAGCGCGTGAATCATCATTTCTCCCCGGGACAAAAGAGTATAGCGACCTCTCTAATCTATTACGTACGTGTTTCTAGCAGTCAGTCAAGTTTGCCAAGCCTGCCTGCATGAACCTCGAGACCCGCAAAGTGCCAAATTTAGTATCTCAGGGCCCGCCCGGCCGACGACTGAGTAACGGGAAGGCGGAAAGGCCCCCCGATTCAGACAGAGGCGCAACCGGACCGACTGATAAATTTTTTTTTTTTTATTCATCATCACATGAATCCAACAAAACTTGTCATCAATAATTAACACAGCCAGTGATGAAGTCAGAGCCATCACGAGAATAAATCATCCACAGACTGATAATTTCTTTTTTTTTTTTTTTTTTTTTAAGTCCCTTAAGTAGGTCACGAAAATTTTTCCGTATCTTTCCCTCTCGCGCCTCCGCCCAACGTTCGTTTTTCTTCAAAATCGCAACACTGATGCGGCCCCAAAAGACCTTCCCACTGACACCGAGCGCGCTGCAATCGCGTCTCGCTGCGAGAAAATATCCAGGAAAAACTGCTCGAAAAAGTCGCCTCCGGGAAATGCCTCTAATTCCGTCGGAAAGGCCCCGATCGGCTCGAAAATTATTCTCGAGCTTCGCAACAGATGCAGACGGCTTGGTTTCATTTTTTAGAGCTGTACCTTGCGGGGTCTTTGAATAGTTCCGCTGGAACCGTCGCGTTACGAGGGAAGAGATGGGGGCAAATTGATATCGACCCTAAACGGGCCTTGAAGAGGACTATCCAAAAATGTGTTCGGTTTTTGCCGGGGGCGATTTTTTTCTCGGAGAGTTAGGACCCGAATCCTAACTCTGAGGCGGAGGGAAGGGGAGGGGAGGGGAGATTAATTAAAAGAGGGAGGGTCCCAAAGTGCACTTTTGGGCCAGTCTAGCGTCTTACAGGGAAGAGATGGGGGCAAATTGATATCGACCCTAAACGGGCCTTGCAAAGGGCTATCCAAACATGTGCTCGGTTTTTGCCGGGGGCGATTTTTTTCTCGGAGAGTTAGGACCCCAACCCCTAACTCTAACCCTAACCCTAACCCTAACTCTAACCCTAACCCTAACTCTGAGGCGGTTCCTAAGCACCCTAACTTCAAAATGGGCCATTTTCCACAAAGGGCGGGTGTTTTCTTGTGGCCCTAACTCGCCAGGTCACGATTCTGCCAAAAAAAGCGGGAGTCGTTCCACCCGACCCTAACCTCAGAGTTAGGGTTGCGCGACCCTAACTCTTTCATTAAAGCACGATTTCTGGGTGAGCGCGATTCATTTTCCAGTTAGGATTAATGACCCTTTGTAGACCTAAGTCAGAGCTATCCGTTGATGAGATCATCTCAAAAGAGGAAGGGTCACGCCAAATTCCCCCCTATACCCAATGGCATAACGAGCGCGTGAATCATCATTTCTCCCCGGGACAAAAGAGTATAGCGACCTCTCTAATCTATTACGTACGTGTTTCTAGCAGTCAGTCAAGTTTGCCAAGAATGCCTGCATGAACCTCGAGACCCGCAAAGTGCCAAATTTAGTATCTCAGGGCCCGCCCGGCCGACGACTGAGTAACGGGAAGGCGGAAAGGCCCCCCGATTCAGACAGAGGCGCAACCGGACCGACTGAGAAAATTTTTTTTTTTTTTTCATCATCACATGAATCCAACAAAACTTGTCATCAATAATTAACACAGCCAGTGATGAAGTCAGAGCCATCACGAGAATAAATCATCCACAGACTGATAATTTGTTTTTTTTTTTTTTAAGTCCCTTAAGTAGGTCACGCAAATTTTTCCGTATTTTTCCCTCTCGCGCCTCCGCCCAACGTTCGTTTTTCTTCAAAATCGCAACACTGATGCGGCCCCAAAAGACCTTCCCACTGACACCGAGCGCGTTGCAATCGCGTCTCGCTGCGAGAAAATATCCAGGAAAAACTGCTCGAAAAAGTCGCCTCCGGGAAATGCCTCTAATTCCGTCGGAAAGGCCCCGATCGGCTCGAAAATTATTCTCGAGCTTCGCAACAGATGCAGACGGCTTGGTTTCATTTTTTAGAGCTGTACCTTGCGGGGTCTTTGAATAGTTCCGCTGGAACCGTCGCGTTACGGAAGAAATCGGCTCAGTTCAGAGTTAGCCTGCGCGAACGGTCCTTCCTTAGGGTTAGGGTTAGGGTTAGTTTTCGCTCACTCCACCGACTGACTCTTTTATACGTACGTACTGAGACGCCGGCCGCGCCAGCCACGGGGAGCATTTTTCTCCAACCTTCGTTGCGCTCGTGCCTGTGGGAGGGAGATTGGAAGAGGGTCCCAAAGTGCACTTTTGGGCCAGTCTAGCGTCTCACAGGGAAGAGATGGGGGCAAATTGATATCGACCCTAAACGGGACTTGTTAGGGACTATCCAAAGATGTGTTCGGTTTTTGCCGGAGGCGATTTTTTTCTCAAAGAGTTAGACGCCTAAAGGTAACCCTAACCCCTAATCGTAACCCTATCCCTAACCCTGACCCTAACCCTAAGTGTTATGTACTTTTTAAGATGCATAGATAACTTTACTTATGTATTTATTCCTTTTTTAAGCGAGTGCTCTTTGTCCATTAAAATTTTATGATGGACATCAATAAGTTTTATCTTACCCCACCAGTGAAGTACCCAGGGAGGGGCACTTGGCCATGCCACCCGACCCCTTCCTCACAGAAGGTAGCATATGTGGCACCAGATTGCATGTTAGGACACCAACTTTAAAACAAAAATTCATTGGGGATGGAGCCATCCCGTAGGCTTGTTCAGCAGACAGTGAAGACGGACGAGAAAGGGGCAGGGGAGTGGAGGACCGTTAGGTGAGGGTGAGCAATAGTTTTACATTTATGATGCAATAAGTGCATGTTAAGAGTAAAACCTTTTATAGCCGGGAGTTCGGGCAGTTACATACAAAATTGCATCCATTCAGCGGATCTTGAATTTAGCCAAGAGTTACAATAGGGAAACATCATATTTTCAATTCCTTTGAAGTTTCCCTCTTGAACACTAAATACCATTTCATCTAATGTTATGTTACATTTTGTGATAACTTTCCGATCTCTTAGCAATTTGTTGGGTTTTTTATTATTGCAAAGGAAAACTTAAAATAAAGACTTTTTAGATACACTTTTAAAACCATGATAACACAATTTTCGACCATTTGAGGAGTAGAGATTATTCAAAATTTTCTTTTCTCTCCACACCAACTGATGGTGACTGAGTTTATTTTTCAAAATGCCAATTGCTTTGGAAAATAGGCTGATCATTAAGGAAAAAAGTATTCATGTAATGAAACCACACACTCCATCTGTAAGGGCTTAAAGGCCCAAATTTCTCACCAGCTCTCCTAAACTTCTTATGTATGCCCCTCCCACAATTGTCTAAAATTCATCCTCTTCCACTAGCAATCTCAGTTCATTGCTTCAGGGTGACTATAAAAGAGCAATGTGTATAAATCGAAACACTCACATGTACAGTTCATGCTGTGTACAATAAGCAATACTCTCGATTGTTTGAACTAGCTGCCAATCAAAGAACTGAGCCAATACGTAATTTTTGTAGACTATTACGATAATTGTAGTTTGGGGTGCGAGGACAGGCCGTTTATCTTCATTCTGTGAGTTAAGACCTGTAGCACTCACGTTCTCTGATTTGATGAGCAGGACCACCTGGACCAAACTGGACATGGGCCGGGTAGGGGCTGCCACCCCACAAATGGCCTTTACCTTCCCGAATCGGGAGGACTTTGGTCCCGCAGTGGGGGAGAAATTATGCTCTGGTCGGGCACCTAAAGTCGGGAAAAGTCACCTTCCCCCTGTGAGAAAGAGTTCTGTACGGCAATGATGGCCACATTTGAAAAAAAAAAGACTTGGATTAGTGTTTAAAAGTTATTTATTTTATGTTAGGTCAGGCAACTGAAAGGTTCCTGTTTTGGCATATGATCATAACCATAAGGGACTCTTTTTCTCTAGGGTGGTGGCCTTTTGCACTTTCCAGATCCCCAACAAGGGCATAATTTCTGCCCCACTGAGGCACTGAGCTCTAGCAACCCTATTTCAGCAAGCAAGGTCTTGGCCAACTGGGGGTCACGGCCACCGGCGTCCTGTCCCATGCAATCATGCATATGATAAAACTGTACAAAATCAATGCTGATGCACTTTTGGCGCTACATGTCATTTTAAAGAATAAAGTAACTAAGGTAACAGTAGATAAAAACGTGTTCAAAATTTTGGACAGTTTATTTTCCTATGTAACACGTACGTTCGGCCTCGGTCTTGGACCTTGTGGGTCTAGGTCTCGAATTTTACCCTGGTCTCGGTCTCGACACCCTGTGGTCTCGGTCTCGGATATGCCGGTCTCGACTACAGCACTGCCCGAAGCACAAGGAAATTTTTGGAATATGCCGCTAAGATAACTGAAAACAGCACTTGACATGCCTATTTGCTGCATATAAATAGATAAATACTAGGAATATGGTAAAATGATCATTAAAAGAGAACAATTCAAATGTGTTCAAGGGATGGTTACCGCTACGCCCTCTAGCCACACATCTGAGGCACTATGCGAACCAGTGGCGTAGCCACGGGGGTTGTCCCTTGACCCCCCCCCCCCCCCATGACCCAACCTTGAAAAGTAGTTGCAAAAACACCTAAAATAGCCGTTTTTCTCCCTGCCCCTTAGACTTTTCCCTCATGTTGGGCACCTAAACGTACCCCTACCCATGACACAAACCTGACTGCGCTACTAGTGAGAATATCTGCTGCAGTTTAGGATCAGATGACAAGACATGGTAGTTGACAGTTGCTTCACGCTTGATTAAGCACTCACTGCAGGTGTGAAACCAACCAAAGATTTGTCCCCACCCAGGGAACGACAGGTGAAATTTTGACCACAAAATAGCAGTGTATATTCCAAAGCATGCAAAAAAAGAACAAAGGCAAGAAACGTCATAGTCGCAGTAAAATCTATAAATGAAAAATCAGGAAAATCTCGAAAAATCGTTACACATTCGGGCAATGCAATGTCATGTAGTATGGTGCACTCTCCATGACCTTTACCAGACGCCATCTTTTTGTTTACGAGCAACGCTCCCTTCCCTTTGTTCTAGATTCCCAGGGCCCTTCCTGTTTCCCGTCACGTGTTACCAGTGGACGTGACATATCACATTGCAGTAGCTCCACGTGCACGCTGTTACCCATATTTTCTAGGTGTGGCCAATTTCCCCCTTTGCAGCCTCCTCATTGGTCATTTATATCTAATAATTATTCATATGGGTGCGTCATAACTTTTGACCAATCAGGGGACTGCATGTGTTCAGAGCTCGCACGTGCACGATTCACAAGACCGCGCCTGCGAGCTGGACACTCCTGCCGTAGACGCAGAGGGATACACATATCTTAGGAATCGTATTAGGCTGGCAGAATAATTAATTCAACTTAATCATCTTTTTGTGGAACTAAAACCATCATATAAATATTTTAAAATCAACTCAACTCTCCTATCTTTTTTCCGCCTGGAACTCGATCCCGTACCACGCAATATCCAACATGGTGGAGGAGCGGACTCGCCGACAACTTACCTAATAACATGGCGAAGGAGCGGGCCTTCAATATTAGGCCCTTAATCTAATTAAGGAGCGGACTTTCATATTTATCTAGCCTAATTAAGGAGCGCCTGACTTTCATACCGATTGAGGAGCGGACATTTCCACCTATTTTGTAGAATTCCAGACGAGACGTCCCCCTGTTCATCTCTGTTTTTACACTGTTCGCATATCCCTTTCCGCTGGACAGCAGTGCTACAATTCTCCTGTACGTTTGTGGATCACTCCAGACTTTAATAATGCAGTTTCCCTGGATTGGAATTTGACTATCTTTTGGACAGGTGTTGTTTTCGATCTTGGCGATATCGTTATCTTCGTAGCCGTTTTCACGTTCGGATATTTGGTTTCTCTAACAGTCATTACATTTTTTGGAACCTCACGTTAGCCCACACAGCCGGATGCAATCATCGATCAGCAGTCTTCGGTAGACGGGTTTACTTTTGGGAGCGACAACGCCTACTTGAGCGCACGGCCAAAGACGGACGCTACCCAGAGGATTGTAATTGTTTATAATTAACAGGTGAGTGCGAGACAACCCCCCCCCCCCCCCCACCAAGTATGTTTACTTCCATCTGCACGGCATAGGCTAGGCTAGGCCTCGATCACGTAGTAACATGTCCGTATTTCAAATTTCATGTTGTCATGTGTGATTCCCTAATATTATGTGTGCATTTTTGTATGATTTTATCGAAGTCTGCATTTTATGCCATTGTTGATTCATGAGCTTTGCCGTTGGGCCTAACTTAGGCTTGTCTATGATCAGTCATTATTGTTTTAATAGCCATGCATAGATTGACAGTTGGGACCTAACCGCTGGTATTTATTTAGAATACCTGTTGTCATGGCGAATCTGCGTAGTACAGACTTCCTCCCAAGCCGTTTTGAGGGCGATAAAATTAATGCAGATTTGGCGAGAGCACATTTTCTAGCCTTTTCAGATTATCTAAAGACACACAATTTGCATAATCCTGCCGAAAACGCCCAATTTCAGACCGTACTTTCGCTTTTCAAAAGTACTCTTCAAGGTACTGCACGTATTTGGATCGAGGGCAAGGTTTTTCCAGATCTTCCAAATTTAAGAATCTCTTTTCTTGCCCGATTTAGTAAATCTTCCTAACATCATGCCTTCAGCAGACAATTTCAGAACTCAAATATATTGAGGGCAATACTGCAGAACAATTTTTAGCCTCAATAAGAAAATTAGCTTTAGCCTACTTCTGGGCTATACTGAACTTCAGGTGCGTGATAAATTTTTAGCCGCTCTTCCTAGCGATTGCCAATCTGCCGTGTTAATGTCGACAGACCAAAATGCAGACATGAACGCACTTGTGCAAAAAGCTCAGATCTATTTAGATTTGAAGAAGTCCTCTTCTTCTAGCCCCGCTTCTTCTACTAAAGTGGCTAGTACTCATGACACGGCCTTGTCTACGCAGACAGACAATGTCTTGACTAATGCAAGCACTGCAGAATTGTGTAACAAAATAGACGGTCTGCTAAATAATCGCTCTCGTACATCCGATAGGCAGGCAAATAATCAATCCCCTCGTCAGCGTTACAATTCTAGAGATAGCAGAAGACAGGGTCTTCCTCGAACGCCACAACCACGGGCGCATTTTCACCAAAGTAGGTCTAAGCCTAGACTTGGATTTCAGGGGCTGTGTTTCTATTGTAATGTCCCAGGTCACAAGGCCGCAAATTGTTTCCTGCGTCAGGAACATTTAAGGGCGCAGTACGGCCCTCATTTTCACTCTTATCAGCCTACTGACAGACACATGACTAATCCAGTTCCGCCTGCACCCAATACCAAAAATTTTCAATAGGGGATGTCGGTGAGTGTACTCGACCTCACAGGCATTCCGGAAAAAAGGACGTGCAAAATTTCAATGCAACTAATGTTAGTAACACCGCTTCATACCTAGGGAATGAGCCCGAAGCAACTATTCAATTGAATTAGATCGCAAAAATTTTGTAAAGGCACAATTAACAATTAATTTATTGTTGTTTGACTCTGGTGCCACAAGGTCTATTTTATCTGCCTCTACTGTTAAGAATTCACGTTACTTATCGTCTCTCAAGCCATGTAAAAATAAGTCATTGTCTTTTCGCTTGGGAAATGGTCAATTTTTGGTTGCTCATGAGACTTTTACATTCGTTGTAAATATTCAGGGTCATAGTTACATTCAGTTAAATGCTTTCATCACTGATAACCTCACAGGTATAGACCTAATTTTAGGAACAGATACCTTAAAACAACTCAATGGAGTTCTAGATTTTTCAAACAAATCCTTTAAGATTAAGCCAGGTGTGCAACGTTTTCGTCTTACGAGTAAAGTTGTTATTTACCCAGATCAGTGCAAATACCTTAATTTGCAAAGACGTGTGCCATCTTGCTTACGTAACACTGACGTAGTTCTTCAGCCTGCTGCATTTATTGCACACATGTGCCCTACTTCAATGATGGTAAAACTGCATAAAGGTAGGACTAGATTCATGTTGAGAAATAACGGTACACGCCCATTTGTTGTGTCACATACCGTAGGCAAACTGTAGCTTCTTTTGACTTGTCTGATACTGTGTCAGTAACTCATGAACTTCATGAGGATTGTTATCGTAAATGGTTAGAAGAACGGCAGTTCTTTAGGCAGTCTTTAGAGCATGTTAATACAACATCGCAATTTTCAGGTGATAATTCCAGTGAATATTCGCAACGTGACCATATACGGCGTTAAAACTTGCAACGTTACCCACATTTGAGTTCAAATGATCCCTTAGCTTCACTGACAGAGTCTGAAATCATTAGGCAACAGGTCTCTTTACAGAAAAGTGTTTTAGATCCAAATGAACGGGACGAATTGTACCAAATGTTGGATAAAAATAAGGAAGTCTTCTCCTTATATGGTGAACTCTCGAGTTGCCCGAACTTTGAGGCAGATATAACGTTAACCAATAACGAGCCTTTTTTCATTAGGCCATATAAATTATCTCCCGATGATAAACTTATTGTCTCAAGAGAACTAGATAAATTGGTAGATCTTGGAATCTTGGCAGTTGGGAACCAGTCTTATACGCCTCCAGTTTTCTTAATTCCAAAAAAGGGCACCAATGAGAAACGTGTGGTAACGGACTTCCGTTTTTTGAATAGCAGGATTCAGAGAATTAACCACCCCTTCCCACTCTTGAACGAGACGTTACGCACAATTGGTAACTCTGATGCCACAATTTTGAGTGTTTTAGATTTGAAATCTGCCTTCTTCTGTATTCCTTTGAGCAAAAATGCTCAGAAGTACACAGACATTGCATCTTATAGTGGAGGCCGACATTATTTCTATAAGCGTCTGCCACAGGGACTGAATCTTAGCCCGAGTATCTTTAGCGCTAAGATGACTGAAGTACTTTTACAGGTACCAAATTCCGATCAGTTTTGTGTTTCTATGTATGACGACATTATTGTTTACAGCAAAGACAAGTCGTCTCATTCCAAACACTTGTTAGCAATTTTTAAAGCTTTGATAGCTAATGGTTTGAAGATTTCACCGCGCAAGGGTAGTTTATTTCCTTCATCCGTTACCTATATGGGACATATCATAACTGTTCATGATGATAGAAAGGCTACAATTCAGCCACTAACTAATAGATGTAATGCGATTCGCAACACGCCAGTCCCACACAATGCAAAGGCAGCACGCAGATTTGTAGGTGCAGTAAACTATGTATCAAGCTTTTTTCCTCGAATACAGGAACATTTAAGACCTATTCACAAATTAAGTAGGCAGAAACGTCACTTTCAGTGGACAGAGGAACATCAGAAAGCATTTGACACAATTCGTAATTTAATGTGTAATCCACCAGTTCTTCATATGCCTAAAAGAGAAGGTCGTTTAACTCTTTACAGTGACACATCAAGGATTGCCACTGGTTCGTACCTAACTCAGACTGTTGATGGGAAAGAATATCTTTTAGGTTACTACTCTAAGGTTTTACCAGAAGCTTGTACTCGATATAGTGTAACAGAGTTAGAATTATTTGGTTTGCTCATTAATATTAATGGTTTGTTCACCTTCTCAAAAATGTCGAATTTGACGCATATGTGGATCATGCTGCACTTGTTGAAATTCTCACATCAAAACGTGAGCCCCCTACCTCACGACTCAGAAATTTGTTGTTTAAGTTGTCACAATTTTCATTCAAGGTTGGCTATAAGAAGGGTTCTGAACTTGCATTAGCAGATTACCTCTCTAGAGCGCCTCAGAATGGCGACTCTGAAATCGATAGGAATTCCTCTTGCATTTTCTGCGATCTCAGAATTCCTGGAAAATGATTTTGAAGATAACGCTCTTCCAGTTTTGACTAGAGCTAGAGCTAAAGCTTTGGGTGTTCGGGTACCAGATTTGTTCCCTGGGAGGAAAACTTCTCCACCCCCTGCAGCCACGAGTGGGAATGTGCATACTCCTGCACAGAGCAGTGATACGTGACAGCAGCAAAACACTCCAACCCCATCGCCCCACCTGCTTTTCGTGGTAATTCAGCCCCCCAACAGGTGACCCCCCTCTCTGTGCAGCAACCGCTTCTCCCGGCGCCGCCTCTCTTACATCATCATCCTATACCCGTACCATTACAAGGTCCAAAGGTGAGCACACCAAAGGCCCAGCCAGAGCCACGTCTGGTAGATTTGACACAAGAACGCCACAGAGCACCCCCCAGATGACTTGCTTACGCCGAGTAAACCCCTCCTTGCCGATGTGAAGAATTTTCGGACTTCACACACACCGCATCAAAGAGATATACGACGTGTCATGCACAAAATTCAAAGTAAAATCATTCGAAATTACGATTTACCATTTGATGCAAATGCAACAGGCAACGTGTCCCTTCTTTAAGCCAATCTACGATTTTTTGGCGTATGATATTTTGCCACAAGATGTTAAGTCTGCTCGTACTATTCGTACCCGAGCTGAACAATATATTATGTGTGATGGTCTTTTGTTTAGGTTGACTTTGCATGCTAAGCACAAGTCTAGAGTGGTACTGCAATTAGCTATTCCTGACACAATGATAGAAAAAATTCTTTCGAAGTATCATGATGATCTTCTCAGTTGTCATCAAGGTGTTATGAGAACGTATCTCACCATAAGACAACACTTCTTCATGAGAAACATGTTTCAAGTTGTCAGCAATTATGTTAAAACTTGCCTTAAATGTCAACAATTTAAACCTAAGCAGGATAAAATCAGAAAATTTAATGCAAGAGTACCAGATTCATATTGTCCTTTTGATAAGATTAGTTTGGATTTCAAAACCATGCCTACATCCAATGCAGGGTATAAACATTTAATGGTTGCATGTGACGAAATTACCAGATTTGTTATTTGTGTTCCTTTAAAAACACTTGATGCTCCAACCATATGTGAGGCGATCTTACAAAAAATTGTTACTCTTTTTGGTCCTCCTTCTACGCTTATAACAGATGCGGCCAGGTCTCTCACCGGGGAATTAGTGGAATTATCGTGTTCTGCACTAAATATAGACAGAAAAAGTTATCAGTGTCTGTAATCATGGTAGCCTCCAAGTTGAAAGGCATATACAGTGCACTTTCCAATTTTTTAAAGGTCAAACTTAACCAATTTGGCACTGATTGGGTGCGATATATTCCTACTACGACCTATGCGTACAACGCATTTTCCTCCCCCCATTTGGGTGACCACAGCCCTTTTGAGTTAGTCTATGGTCGCAAACCACGTGATCTCACTAATTTGACCTTTAACCCCATGGAAGGTCTTTCTCACTCGTACAGTGAGTATGTTGATCTTTTGAAGAAAAGGTTTGATCACTTGTCGCAAACGATGCTAACACTTCAAAAGCATAATCAGGATAAGCAAAATTCTAAGATCACGAATAAGCTTGAAAAGAGCCCCATCTATTCAGTGGGACAGCTCGTCTACTTGTACAAGCCAACGAGCTCGTCACTTACTGCCAATTCTCGTAAGATTGTTGCAGAATGGGTTGGACCGCTTGTCATACACGAAATTCTTGATCGCACTCACTACCTTCTGCAGACATTACAAGGTGATGTTTTGCAAGACGTATTTAACTTTAAGAGGCTCAAACCATGTTTTGTACGAGCATCAAATCACAGTAAACCCATTACAAGTGTTGACAAACTTAAAGCAGCATGCAGTGAAAATGTGCATATGAGTGTAAATGACGATTCTCATCATATTCGATTCCAAGATGAAACAGGCAATGTTTTGCCTTCCGTCACAAGCAAAGATATTTTTGCCATTTATCATGCAGATCCCATTGATGTCTCCCTGTGCCTGCACCACGTTAAGCCCAATCATAATTTAGCTGCTATAGTGCCTTTAAATGACCACCAAATAAAGTTACAATTTCGACATCTTGCACATGCTCCTCATAGCACGATGGAAGTTTGCCGTGCACGTTTTCATGGAGGAAATTTACAAATTTTGGTGGAATGCTCATCAATATGCGGACACAACTGACATTTTAGATCACTTATTAGATGCACGTGTCCCAATCACAGGTGGTCCTCATAAGTTTGTTCAGCGATTGTTTCAGTAACAGGAAGGCATCAATGCGACATTTACTTTTCCACGTATGTTTTGCTTATCATACAATCTTCCTTGCACATTGTATTTATCATAATTTCGTGGTCCATTTTGCCCTGTTGTATACATCTCTGAAATGCATCGATAAACTAGAAAAAAACGTTATGCACAAGTTTATTGCATCTTGTGGTGATAATTTCACTATACTTTGAAATGTGAGCAAATATTCACTGTCAATCAAATATGTAAGACAGGAGTGGTATGTCATTGTGGATTCGTCAGAGCGTTTACCCAGTTTACTAGAATCTACTTGGAACATTAGCAACACTGGTCTTCACCCAGAAAATGCTTATCACAAATGAACTTTTGTTGAACCTGACAGTGTTTCTCTGCTTGCTGACAGTCGTAACGAGTTATATTACCTTAATCTATCAGTTCGAGTCTAGTTACACATCTTTTTCAACAAGAGAATGTTTTCACATTTTAATGTTGTTTGTGACTCCTAAGCTTAACATTTAACATTTTAATAACTTTAACGTATCCTTGCAGTCAGATGTACAATGTTTCAAGTTATTGCGTAGGTAGAATTTTCTGGTATACGCCTCACCAGGTGTTATAATTCTGAGTACACCTACATTATCTTGTTTCAGTTGGCACTGCTCAATTTAATCTCTTCTTAAGCGTAGCGAAGTAGCCCTACGTCTACTTTCAGAAGTTACTTATGTTATTCTCTGCTCATGATTTTATTTTAAAGTCGTCATGAGATCTATTCCCTTGACATTTGATGTTCCTCGTGTAAATACGTTGTTCACTTTAAAGAAAATATTTAATTTCAATATATGATTACGCCGTGCTCATTTTAATTTCATTCTGAGTTTGGGACCCACCTCCCTTCCTTTGTCTCGCACTTTACCTATCTCTCTCATCATTTTGTCTTTAATGTTTAATCTACTTGACAAAGAATGCATATTTTGTAACATCCTCCGGTCGTATTCAATATTGTAATCCTAAGAGTAAAATTTTTCACTGCGTTTCAAAATTTTAAAAAGACAAAAGGGGATGTCATGTAGTATGGTGCACTCTCCATGACCTTTACCAGACGCCATCTTTTTGTTTACGAGCAACGCTCCCTTCCCTTTGTTCTAGATTCCCAGGGCCCTTCCTGTTTCCCGTCACGTGTTACCAGTGGACGTGACATATCACATTGCAGTAGCTCCACGTGCACGCTGTTACCCATATTTTCGAGGTGTGGCCAATTTCCCCCTTTGCAGCCTCCTCATTGGTCATTTATATCATAATAATTATTCATATGGGTGCGTCATAACTTTTGACCAATCGGGGACTGCATGTGTTCAGAGCTCGCACGTGCACGATTCACAAGACCGAGCCTGCGAGCTGGACACTCGTGCCGTAGACGCAGAGGGATACACATATCTTAGGAATCGTATTAGGCTGGCAGAATAATTAATTCAACTTAATCATCTTTTTGTGGAACTAAAATCATCAAATAAATATTTTAAAATCAACTCAACTCTCCTATCTTTTTTCCGCCTGGAACTCGATCCCGTACCACGCAATATCTAACAGCAAAAAAGCTTTACGTGAGTTTTACTTCACATTTTTTTCACAACCCAGTCCCCGAAATGGTCAAATATCCAATCCTTTCAAACATTTGTCCGATAATAGAAAAGTTTCATAGTCGCCGTAATATATTTTCAAAAAAAAAAAGAGATTAAAACCGCTACATAAGAAGAGGCAATCATTCGTCGCCCTGTTTTTAAATCATTAGTATCGATTGTTATTCGTTATTCCGAATGGAGGATGTGGACTCTTATCCCTCCAAATATACAAGGGCACAGGTTCTGTGTTACGAACGGTATTGCCTTACCTACCTTCCTCTCCACAAATTACATAGGTCGATGCAAAGACGTCCCCACTCAATGATCACCACGCCGTTTATACAAACCTAAGCAAGTTGTTGAAATTTTTAAATTAACCACTTATTAACCATTAACCATTTGCATCAGACACCTTAAAGGCCCAGTTCTCTCACCCCAAACAGTACCAGTTCTTCATTTACATTAACGTCAATAAACATATTCGTTAATGGTGTGAAGGAAGAAGAAAAGTTGATGACATCCTCTGTTCCGAATAACGCACCCTTTCCTGTATTCGGAATAACGACCCTTCGGAATAACGCCCCTTGTGTTTCATTCGGAATAACGACTCTTATTCTTTATTCGGAATAACGACCCTTATTCTCAATTCGGAATAACGAACCTTCGGAATAACGGAACTTCGGAATAACGACCCTCATGTTTTATTCGGATTAACGAACCTTCGGAGTAACGACCCTTCGGAATGATGATCAGACCCCATTAGTATCAGGGGCGCAAATCTCTGTTTGAGAGTAGGGGGAAGATGCTTATGATGTGCCCATGAGTATTAAACTGTGCATGCGTGGCGGGCACCGCGAGCGCGAAGCCCCAAATGGCCCCTGGTGGGATCCAGGGGCAAAACCCCTGTGGGGGTCCAGGGGGCGAAGCCCCTGGAAGCTCTTGTGTTCTAGAATTTCCGAAGCTTTAGAAAAGCTGTTTTGAACAAAAAAAAACCGAGAAAAGGTGACCGTATTTTTAGGTCTACTCATTCTTTTTTTTTTTGGGGGGGGGGACAAATTACGATTTGGCCCCCACTTCTTCACTTGAGGGGGGAAAAGGCCACCCTTCCCCCCCCCCCTGGATTTGCGCCCCTGATTAGTATAATGCTCGAAATGGCCGATTATTTTAAAACTTTCAAATCTTTGCCTCCCCCCCCCCCCCCAAAAAAAAAAAAACAAACAAACAAACAAACAGTAAACGCTATGTTCGAAGTAAAATTTTCGTGAAATATAAAAATCATAAGAAAGATTTGCGACATATACAGATAGCTTGTAAAAAAATGTTTTTCAACTCCACGTCATAATGTCTCCCAAGACCTGTCCGAAATGGTAAGCTATCGAGGGAAGGTTGAAAAAATGTTGGGACTTTTCAATTAACAAATCAATTCAACGGACAGGGTGTCCAGGTGTGGTACCCAACAGTTTGCATCTATCCTGCCCCTCGAGCCAAATTCGGGCAATGGTTATGAAAATTGGGTAATTTGGTTTTCAATACTATAATGATACAATGAGAGAATGTCTTACCATATGCCTGAAAGTTCAATTAAACCCACCTCGTAGCGTGACATTTTTTGGTTTCGATGAAAGATAAACCTATGCATTCATGATGGGGTGCGTGTGTGTATATGTGGATGTGTGTGTTGGTGACACTTTGCTTGCTAACACGATATCTCAAGATAGGAATATCGATCTGTCAGTTTCAAACTTGGTAAATAAATGCGCCATATTGATAGGAAGAACCCTATTGTTTTTGTTGAAGGTCAAAGGTCATATGGGTTACCGGGGGTCAAAGTCTGAAAATTTCGTTAACACGATATCTCAAGGTAGGAAACTTGGATAGATTTCATATTTGGTATGTTGATGGGTTATGGTCGAGAGATGGTCCTTATTGTTTTTGGCGGAGGGCAAGGTTATCTGGGGGCCAAAGTCTGAAAATCTTGTAAACACAATATCTCAAAATGTCTGTCTATGTATCTATGTATGACTTTCAAGGCGGTCAAAATGTCATCTGGAATAAAAAAAAAAATATTTTCTGAACATGCTAGTATAACATTTGAGTGAGAAGCTAATGGTGCATGTTGGCAAATTTGAAACAGTACATTTAGGTATCATCGAAACCTCAGTGCATTTTTGCATTCTAGTTTCAAAAAGTGTTATTAACAGAAGTAAAATCATTTATAGTCGTGCAGTCACAAAGACAATTTCATCAATTCGATGTCTACTAATTTTGCCAACTTAGTGGCAATAGAGTAAAATACATTAGCAAGTTTTCAATTCCGTACACAAGAACATTTCATCCAAGGGAAGTAGTACATTCATTTTATCTGGCTATTTTCTGTTCGAAATAGCAACTGCTTAGATCCTCCTTAGAAGCCTGGGAAATGTCACTTCCTACTCTCTGAGGGTCCGATTACTCAAACTTCTATACCCTCCGCGCCAACCAGTGGTGGCACTCCGCTTAGTCTTTCTTTCCGTGAAATTTGTATAGTTTGAAGTGTACTTTTTTCTGCAAACTAAAACTCAAAATAACGACTGCTTACATCCTTCATGTAAACCCGGGGTATGCCATTTTAGGAAGTCTGATGGGTTTAAGTATTCACATTTTCTGAACGCTCCCATCCAACCAATGGTGGTGCTCCACTTAGATAGTCTTTCGGGCAGAATAACATTTTTCGGGCAAAAAAAATCTTCTGCCCCAGAAACACAGATGCGGACACGTACGCTTAAGATTGTTATTACACATAATGTAACCTTACGCCTGAGGATTTAGACTTTTCGACGAAGTTCATAACGTGTCACTGAGTAATCTAATGCCACATATTGCAAATTTCCGACTTCTGTCATTTCTCAGAGCCAGCGAAAGGTTAAGAAGGAAATTTGTTGCTATATTTTCACCAATTTGTGAAAAAGAGTTTATATTGCAGAAATTTTCAACTTTGTAACAGAAAATCTGTGAACACCTCACTGAGGTCAAGCAGTTGACCGCTGTCATTTTATGACCTGTCACAAACGTCCGATTTTGTTTTCATTTTCCAAAGCCAGGAGTAAATTGTATGCCAAAGGCCTACAACCATCATACATTCATCGCAGATCCTGCAACGCTTTGTATTACATCAAGAGGAAATCCTACTTATCGCCTAAGTACGCTTTTCATTAACAATAGAAACCAGCCTGTGATACAGTGACTGCTCTCCATATTGACGGTAATCACGTCATTCACTACCACCTCAAAAGCAGATCATGTATAGCTCTGTCTTCACCTGACTCATCCTGTTCATGGACCACATCGCCAAATATATGGATATATAGTTTGAGATGGACGTCATTCTGTGTAGCTGTTCTTCTATGTTTTTTTGTTTTTTTTAATTCTCTTGTGTCTTTTCGCTTTCTTCATGGCTTCTACTTTTAGCACTTCTTGTATTGAAAGTGCTTCCTTTGTTAATGGTTCTTTAGGGGGTAATCCAGCAACAAATGACACCATCACCTATGATAACGGAATGGATTCAGTGCTTCCTTTTGTTGGTATTTATAATGATTTTGATGTTATTGATAACAGAAATGAGTTTGATTTAAGTGAATATGTCTTGTACAACAGACAGAAAATCGGTGAGCTAAGTGAAAATTCAAATTCTATTTACTATAATATTAATGCGTTTAACGAGCTCCAAAGAGGTAATTTAATATCTTTTATATGAATAGTCGCAGCCTTCATAAAAATTTGGATGCAATTACTGATTATCTCTCATTACTAAACTGTGATTTTGATGCAGTAGGGTTCACAGAAACTTGGTTCGGTGACAATATTTCTCCCCTCGTTAAAATTGATGGTTTTAATATGGTGGAGATCCATCGGGGAAACAAAAAGGGGGGGGGGGTAGCTATATTTGCAAGGAATTACTTCATGTTTGATCGTCGAGATGATATTTCTATTTTTAATGAAAACATAGAAAGTATATTCATTGAGTTACGCACCCAAACAAAGTGCCATAAAACTATTTTAGGGGTTGTATACCGCCCTCCAAAAGGGCAAAATATCGTTGTTCAATGAGTGTTTGTATAACATCCTATACAAAATTTCGTCAGAAGTGAAGTATTTACGGAGCTTTTAAGGTGTCATGCAGATGTTGAAATATTATGTGACTTTCTCAACTTTTTGTCAGTAAAATATTTAGATATTGACATCCGAGATCTTTTCATCTCAATATTTTAGCGTAAAATATTGAAAAATTCCATTACAGGATCTCAATATGTTAATATCTTCACTGGAAGAAATTAAGATATTGACATACCGGATCTCAATATCTTAATATCTTCACTGAAAGATATTAAGATATCGACATCCTAGATCTTTTCATCTCAATATTTTAGTGTAAAATATTGAAATATTACATTAAAGGACCTCAATATCTTAACATCTTCACTGGAAGATATTAAGATATTGACATACCGGATCAGGGTATCTGAATATCTCCACTGAAAGATATTAAGATATTGACATTCGAGATCTTTTTATCTCAATATTTTAGCGTAAAATATTGAAATATTACTTTACAGGATCTCAATATCTTAATATCTTCACTGAAAGATGTACAGATAAATTGACATCCGAGATCTTTTCATCTCAATATTTTCGTGTAAAATATTGAAATATTACATTACAGGATCTCAATATCTTAATATCTTTACTGTGAGATATTAAGATATTGACGTACCAGATTTTGTTATCCAGTGGCAGAGCCAGTGGGGCAGGGGGCGGAGGGCCCCCTGAAAAATCGAGAGGGAAAATCGGGACGAGGACGGAGGTAAAAGGGAAATGAAGGAGGAGGGAAAGAGGAAAATGAGAGGGAAGAAAAGAGTAGGAACAAAATAGGGGAAGAAAAATAAATACACCTGAGTCAGCCACTCCTACGGGTCTCTCCTACGGGTCTCTCTCGAATACTCCCATTGGCGCCGGCCCGGGGGCACGCCCCCAATCGATTTCTAAAAAAAATCTTTAAATTTTAAAATGATCACAAAAGGTGTTTAAGCTATAGATTTCTGTAGGGGTAGGGTGTGTTTTCGACGAAGTGATAGATATGCTGTAATTATTTTCTGAAACTATCAGAATTTTCTCAAATACTTTATAAACGATAAAAAATTTTGCACGATCCAAACTCTTATAAACAATATTTTCCGATAGCAACTCTCGGAGGGTACAGCAAGAAAAGTTGGAAGCTGTTTAAAAATTTCCAGGTAAAATACCAGCTTTTAAATTGGCTTTTAGGTTTTGGGGGGAATTAAAAGTGTCTCGATGCAGAGCCTGAATGAAGGTTTTTCAAGGGAGTCTTACCTAATGAAAAATTTTTGCGCGCTTCGCGCTCATTCGTCAAGGTTTACACTCCACCTAATGACCATTATTAAATAAATCATGCATGGATCTATTCTGATCACAAACACTATACCGAAAAACAGACGTACATCTTCAACCTGTGTAGGCGCCTCGCATCAATATGGGTTTTTCCAATCTAATTTGTAGCATTATGTGGAAGGTTGAAATTATGTATTTGCTTCATACATTCAACTGTAAAGGTGAAATGATTTCACTAGCGTAGCCAGCGGTAGGGGGGAGGCAGGGGGTAGAGTGCCCCCCCCCCCCACAGAAATTTTGGGGACGCGATGGGCGATGTTGAAAAAATGAGAGAGCAAAAAAATAAATAAAAAAAAAAAGATTAACGGCAAGAGGAGGGAGGGAATCGGGGGAATTTTTTACATTTTTTCCGGGGGGGGGGGGGAGGGGCTTTTAGTCGTTACGATAAA
This sequence comes from Holothuria scabra, assembly GCA_037179385.1. Lineage (NCBI taxonomy): Eukaryota > Metazoa > Echinodermata > Holothuroidea > Aspidochirotida > Holothuriidae > Holothuria > Holothuria scabra. The sequence goes on from CM074195.1 coordinate 38,507, forward strand.
GTGTGCAGTCCTCGAAGGCGACTAGTCTCCCCGATGGTTTACCTGTTTTTTGCTCTCAAGGGACAATTTCCCTATAATAAGTACCCAAAATTTTCGGCGCGCTACGCGCGCTGTAGGTTCACTCCAGTTTTTTCAATACTTCCATTCAACATATCTAGAGAATGTAAGTCCTGTCAACCTTACCAAGTAGTAAGCTAGGCAGAGTACACAGGTTATGTAGAGGTCGTAAATTTCATCCCATATCACAAAGCCTAATTGCTGTTCTCTTGTGTGTGTCATGCGGTAGGTCAGTTGGTGAACGACTCACGGAGAATAGTTTTGCTATTTTATCGGGTATTCCAGGTGGTTTCGGCACAATGTATGTTATCCCCGATACGGTCTACAACCCCTACAGTTTCTATTTTTTCTTTTTGTTGTTAATGATTACATAGGCTATGTTATTTTTGCAAGCCTACCAAAAATTCTGCGCGCTTCGCGCGCTTTGCAATTTCACGATTCAGACTCAAAGAACACTATCAGTGCGCAACTCGGCTTTTAAAATATTAAGTGATATTGTGCAAAATGTGCGTCAGGCTGCAATGGCATGGGATAGTTAGGCTCCTTCATGTCCCCTTCTCACCACCCCCTCGACATAGGGGCTGTCAGAACTTGTGGTCGCTTGCATGCCCCCCCCCCCCTGTCGGGAATGATATGTCACCTTCCCATGGTCGGTTTAGTTATTTTGGCTTTCAAAAGAGTTATTTCTTCGATAAAACCCAAAATGTTCGGTACGCTTTGCCAACTCTTCCTCAGTTCCGTTATAGCTAGTAAAGTGCAAACCCTTCCCATCTTTTCAAGTAAATTAATAAGTAGAATAAATGGATTAATGTACATGTCGGGAATTTCATCTCATTTCGCTAAACTTAGTTAATAATCTTTTGTGTCAGTCGTGCGGTACGGACTCGAAGAGGGAAGTACAATATAAGTTGTGCCAGATAGGGCCCAAATGCCGGGACAATTGACCTATATAAGCTTTAAATAAGTACAGATTCTTTTTAGTGTAGGACAACCCAAAAAATTTTCGCCCGCTTTTCCATGGTTAAATCAGTGCGGAAATATCTTCCTCTAGCATATACAAATTTTATGTCGTATATGACTCGCAATGGCAGGTATAGTGCACAGGTTTTCTTCAAATCTCCCTCACCAACGCATCGACGGCATCTTGGCTGTCGGGGTTTGGGGTCGCTACCCACCCTACCCCTCCCCCGTTCGGAGAGTGGCCCTTCGTCGGGCAAATCCTGGCGCCATGTCTGGAGGGAAGAGAAAGTTTTTCTTTATACTTTATGACTTGTATATGTGTAATGAAGCAATGAACTAAAAATGGAAGCTTCATTTTTTGGAGGGTGGCAACCATTTTGGAGGGGCGGCCAATTTCACTAGGAGGGCGTGTCACCCCTCTAAAACCCCCTGTGGAGAACACTGGAATCTAGTATAAAAAGAACAAAACATTGCACCAAAAAGCATCTTAGCTCTTCGAGACTGCAAAAAAATTCCAAAAGGGGGGAGGGGACACCCCGGGAGACAGGCCGCAACCAGGAGGTTCGCACTAACTCCCGCCCATACCTATTTTTTTATTTTTTTCTATTTAAATGGAGTTTTGGCGTTTTTCAGGGCAAAATGTTAATTCCGCTGGTTTAGCCAATGTAAGCCTTATGAGTAGCTGTTTTGTTTCAGTGCAACACAATTTCCTAGGGCCCCATTGACTCGTACAGTAACCCTCATACAGCCACACACTAACTCTCGAGGGAATAAGAAAAACATTGATACAAAATTGAAAATGTCCAAAATTTCCAGCTTAGGTGTTCACCAGATCGCTCAATTTTAATGTAAAATTGCAAAAAATCCTTGGGGTAGGAGGGGGAGAACCACACCCTCTCTCCGTTCGGTCGCTCGGCTCCTCGTTTGAGCGCTTCGCGCCCTCAAGAAAATGCCGAGTCCCAGTGGCGACGATGAAAAATGAAAAAGTGGGGGCTAAAGGTATGTTCAGTCCCTCAATATTTGTCAAGTGCTCCAATTAAGAAGCAGGGAGAATTTCGAAGTGGGGCTGAACGTATTCTTGCTTAGAACACTCGGGAAGTGCCTTTTCCGACCATCTGAGGAGTTTGTAAATCCAAAAATTCCCTGGTACGCTCCGCGCCAATCGATGGTGGAGCTCCGCATAGAACCATATATTGACATTTTTCATAGATTGATTTTTTTTTGGCATTAATTGAGAAATTGCAGAAACGAGATCCATATTTCCAGGCTGGGTACATGCAGCATAAAACACTCGGGAAGTGCCGTTTCTGGTCATCTGATGGGTTTGTACAGCCAAGAATTTTCTTGTACGCTCCGCGCCAACTGATGGTGGCGCTCCGCTTAGATAGTGAGGTCGGTCAAGATTGGGGACGATGAGTCGACTTTGCCCCTCCACAAGAAAATCCTGGCTACGCCTCTGAATTATTGTTCTTTATTGTAGACGTGATTCTGGAGGAACACAAAATTGCATCGACGCGAAATTGTACCCTTCTTTACCTACCTTTGTAAAATTCTTAGTTCAGACTCGCCATAGTGCCAAATATATCTTCTAAGGAAATTAAAAGTGCTAGGTCCAGACGTGGCGCCAAGTTTAAGTGGGTGAATGAGGGGGTCCCCTATCAGGAACATTTTTTTCATTTTCACCAGGGAGATTTAATGGGTAAGATAAAGTATGTAACGAGACGACGACCAGTCGCCTAGAAAAATTTTTTGGTTTTGCTATTAAGAATGGCGAAATCTTCAATATATCAAAAGTTTTCCAGCATTTCTTTAAAAAAAAAGAAGAAAAAAAAAACTTTGTTCATTAGAAACCCAAATTTTCGGCGAGCTTTGCGCGTCTAAAATTTGGCATTTGCCACCCTTTCGGCAACCCGTCTTGTCTCTGTGGTCTAGAGCAGTAGAGTGTTGTCCGCCGTAGGGGAGCTTGGCCATACTGCCGGGCCAATCTCCTCACCACCCCTGACTGAGGCTACGTGCAGATTTTAACATGGCCAATTATTTCACTGCGAAATTTTGGCTTTTGTCACGCGCAATCCTTACAAACAGCGTTAATTGTATCACATATGAACATAAATTGGCACAAAACACAAGTGCATCATTCTAGCCCAAAATATTTAGAAGGCGGATGTTAAAAGGGTTTTCATGTAGCAATCAAATACCTTGAGCAATTTTCGTAACCTGCCAGTGATACTATATGGTTTTAGGCTTAATTTACTCGTACTACAAATCAAGGCTATACAAAACATACTTTCTTCGTTTATGGTAACTGTGCAGTTCATCCTGTTACAAGCTGTTCAAGCAAAATTAAAATGAGTTAGTTGTGATAATTGTGAACTAAATTGTGACCGATGGGGAGCCTAGTGAGCTCTCAGTGTGATTCTGAGGTACGCCAAAAGCTCCATGCTGTTGTTCCCATTTTGTTAATGCAGCAAACATTTAGGGGATTTCCCCCTGGATCGCACCAAAGTTAAACTAGACATCACTAGGTCCTTATGGCATTCCATGGCCCCTAACGTTCGCAAAGCATTCGACTCTTCACCTGCGCTTGCGGAGCTGAAGAAACATAACCAGGACCATAGCCATGTTCTGTTCACTTGTGCATGGAGACTCTCCACGTCTTTGTATTGCAAGCGGAGGGAAAATTTTAGCGCGCTTGGCGCGCATGTGCAAAAGTATGACCCGTTGATTCTTAAAGCTATCTGTGGTGAGCTTGATATCTTATCCCCTGTGATTCCCCCAAATAGCCATCATGTGGTTGCACCACTGACTACAAACATTCTCTTCTTCGGACTCGTGCACGTGGACCAGTCACGTCCTCGTGGCCCCCGTAGGGCAGTTCCAGAGTCGTGCAGGTGCCCAAAGAACTTCTTAGGGGCCGTAGGGGCTCTTAAAGCATCCTTAAATGCTCGCACTGCGCCCTTGCGGTAAACCTACGTGGGCTTGACCATTAAGTTTGTACGAAACACTGTAAGGGGGTCTCGCGGGCCCGTAAACTGTCCGGACACATTGTGAGGGCAACCCTCGTACGATTGTACAGTAGAAAAAATCGCACGGCACCGTGACATCTTTGAAATCGTACGGGCACCAAAATCGTACGGCTCCGTAGTACTCATGGGGGAGAGGCTTTAAAGACACACGCTCGTGAGCTACGAGTGGATGACCGCATGCACACTTCCTGTATAAAATCTTGCGTGTTTCATAGTTCTGACTATCTCTTGGGGGGGGGGGGGGGTGATGTCTTGACGTGACATTTCAATCTGAGCTCATGAAACTGAAACAAACTCTTTCGTTAGGCGACATTCCTTTCCTTACACCCATCCAAAAGTGAAAACAGCTTTCCTAAATGTTAAGGTTGTCTACAGTACACACATTATCAGTTCAAGGCTTTGCCGAGAACGACACTATTTTGTATTTACGCTACCTTAAAGACAGATACTCCCCACCCTGAGCACGATTTTTACTTTGGGGTAAGCAAAAGTCTCAATTAGTGACTGTTCTATGATTGACATCAGAGTTACAAATTCAAAAGAAGCAGAGTAGCTCATATTACACAGCATGTAAGAAGAGTGTTCTGATTACTCATTAGAGCCTTGTGTGCTCACCAGGATATTGCCTTAAGCAATAAACTAGGTTTGTTTCCGCACAAAGAGAGGCTAAAGACAGTTGTGGGAGGGACTAGAAGTAACTTAGTGTGGAGAACTGGAACTGTTCGGAATGATGAGTATCTGTATTTAAATAAACAAGCAACATTCACTTTGAAACCACCCTATAATGACACACCCGCTGAACGGAATTAGAATCAGAATTAGGTCCAAACTATACTAGGTGCACCACTGATTCTGTACCCCAAAAGATATTCTCGGGCAGTGGCGCCACCAGGATTTTGAAATGGGGGGGGGGGGGGGGCTCAACAGATAATGTCCTAATTCTACCTCAGTTAAAATCCCAAGTCTGCGTAAATCGCAACTTTTTCATGCGTCCCTGCGTTTGAATACAGCAGAGGGGATCCTTCTTTTGTCACTACATAAAGGTGCTGACCTGGGAGAGGGGTTTGAGAGTAGGGGTGAATTTTTTTTTTTGTTAATTTAAGGTTGCTCAGATGCAAAATGGTGCTATCTTTAGGACATTTTTGAATATGATCATATGGCTAAAACCTGTCCATAGTATGAAGAATTCTAATTTTTGGTTGGGTGAAAGAGGAGGGTATGTTGTCTAAGAGAAGGATCCGTTGTCAGCAAACCTCCTGAAGCCCCCTTTTGGCTACTTTATTGCCTTCTATTCGGGAACAGTTTTTACGCAAAAATACATGCGTGGAGTCCACAAAAACATTCTTGGACTATTACGAAAAATTTCCTTTCTTCCATCGTGTATTACAAAAGGGCATCTAAGGCTAGCAGACAGCTGTATAGGGCCCATGGAAGCTCTGGATTAATTGTATAACACGGGGCAATGACTTAAGGTTTATTACTATCGTATTTTTACTAATTATGAATGGAAATCCAGATGAACAGCTTCCAGCAATGAGGAAAGGGAGGTAGGGTGAGTAAAGGTGCAGGGAGGTGATGTAGACCTCCCTGATAGGTAAAGCAAAAGGGGTGAAGGACTAACAAGCACGTTTCCGAATGCGTTTTCGTCGTAAGTGTATTAACAACCACCATCCACACCGACAATGGCTGCGCGCATAGCGCTTGGTGAAAACTTTTGAAAAATGTATAACACAAATATGTAATTTCAACCTTCCTCATCATGCTACAGACTAGATTAAAAGATCCCATATTGATGCGAGGCCCCTACAGATGTTGAAGATGTACCTCCGTTTTTCGGAAATGTGTCGTGATCAGAAAAGCTCCATTGTATTATAACGTTAATAACGGTCACGAGATGGAGCTCAAACCGTGACGAAATAAAGTGCAATGATGTAGCTAAAGGTAATCAATAAAAATAAAGTTCTGATTTGAATTGCACCAGCACCTGTATATTCGGTAATTCACCAGTGTATTTTCAAGGGTTAAATTTATTTTATAATTATCAGTGGCGTATTTAGGGCATGGCCATTGATTCATATTCCCCACCCTCACTGATACTGATTTTTTTCTTTTTAGTACCTAAAATACGCAAATTTTTTAACACAAATTTTATTTCAAAGGTAGCAAATGTGCACCAGATTGCATGTAAGGACACCTATTTTTTCAAAAATTTTCAAAGGGGAGGGGAACTTCCTCCCCTTAGTCCCTGCCCAAGAACAACAATCACACAACATGTGTCATGCCCCCCGCCCCACGTGGGATAAATTCTGGCTATGACACTGATTATTATCATTATTATTACTGTAAGGATTTTCCGAAAATATATAACAAAAATAGAAAACACGGCAAAAGTGATTGAATGGAATTGACATGCGGTCATTGCGATGTAATAACCGATGCATGTCTATATAATTTCATGTTCATTAACTGGTTGAATGCGCGCGGAGCGCCCGAAAAGTTTTGGTTACATTTTTCGGGCAAGTCGCTATAGCCCTCCCCCCACCCAAAAAGCAAATTGGCTTCTGCACCCATGAGACTAATGCTAACATTTAACACCTATTCCCTACCTCACAAAGCCGTTCTTTTGAGACTCAAATGTGAGCAGTAACTACCGGTAACCATAAGAGGTAACCATAACTTTCGGGGTCCGGGACGAGAACACATGGCGTTATTGTTTGAAAACATAAAGTAAAACTGCCAAATTTTAATGAGCAAGGGTGCCGCCAGGGGGAAGCCCCCCCCCCCCCCCCATTGGAGCAAAAGAATGGGTGTCGTCAGATAAGGTCTTCGAAAACTGGGATAGTAAAAGTATGCCGACGGGGGTCGGTCTCCAAGAGCTGAAGGGCAAAAAAAGAAAAAAAAAAGGTCATCGAAAATTCGGGCTCAGCCGGCCAGCCCCCTGTCGGGGAACCCAGCCTCCCCCCGTGTCGGGCAAATCCTGGCGCCACCCCTGTAAATGAGTAAACAGACAGTTTTTCGGCCAAATGTGGCACCATTTTCCACTTAGGCATAATCAAATACTGTGCCAAAGCCACCAATGGTAATTTAGAATACAACCCAAAGTTTGAAATCTGAAGAATAAGTTGCGATTAATTGGATATTCAGTGAGATGCGGTTATTCAAAGATGCAAATTGCACATTCAGAATGTGGTGGGACGGGATTAGGAAAAAAGGACATGACAACATACATAAAACAATTTGAATTCCCTTCTTTTTCTGTGTCAAAGTGCTTTAGTGAACACAATTTATGCACTGAAAAAATACTAAAGATACTTTCAATATGTAGTAAAAGTTAAAATGAAAATGTATAATTCCGTCCCACCACATTTTTTACATCCTTTTTTCTTTATTTTTAGTGGTACAAAAGTTGAAAAATTTATTGAAACTTTCCAAAATATCAGCTGTAAATGCAAGTGACACTTCTGTGTGCAAAAAAGTCAATATGGTATTTTGGGTAGTCATGGTGATTGCTCGACATTTTCGTGGCGGGACGGAAACAAGTGTTTTGGGACGGAATTTTAGTTTAAAGGTAATTTTAAGAAGTATGCCCTGACAGATTTACTCATAACTTGACTGTAACTGGCAGAGTCATGTTTTTGAAAGCTTTTGTAAAAATTATGGCATATTTCTCCACCTTGTATTTAGTTTTGAAGGTACATCATGTATAGTTCCAAAATTAGTGGGCCCTCAAATATGATCCCCCATGGTTTTCGTCGAGTTTCTTTCTGACTTGTACGTATATTATGCCCCTTCTTCCTCTCTGCTAACCATGAAGGAGATTTAAAACCTACCTTGCTTCTTGAAAATATTAAGAGCAAATGCATATCTTTCCCCACTGAAAAAGTAAAACCTGTTGGTCATTGCTCATAGGGTCAACAATATCCTTGTTCGAGGCCCAGTTTCCCCATATTTCCCATGGGACCAATTTCGGACCCTATCAACTCAGTCTTTGAAGAACTTTTTTGGTAATGCTTGTCCACTGCTTACCGCCCTGTAGCTAAATAATGCTGAGCAAAATTATGAGGGCCTTGGACCACTTTGTCTAGGGCCCAGATGGGCCCAAAATTTGAAAAATCACTTTCGGAAAGTAAAACTGCTTTTTTGAAGACCTGCCTTTTCAGAATTATGGCCTTCACTTCAGTTTTTACATCACATACTGTTAATATGGCTATAACTCACTAGACATACAAATTTTCAGCTTTTTTTCTTATTCCTGTGAATTGTAATGGGCCTGCAAAATCATGCAAAATGGCAATGACAGCTCTCACCTGAGAGAGCACTATATTGCGCAGTACTTTTTAAAAGGACCATAGCTATTAAACAGGTCAAGCTGTGGAACTGAAAGTTTCCATAAGTTGGTTTTGTCTGTAATGTAAAGTTCTGAGGAAGTTTCATGAAAAGCTGAGGGGGTGTCTTTGGAACCCATACATAATGAACAGGCTTCACTAGGTTCCGTCCCACCACAGTGACACACTTTTGAAAAATTTGCATAGCTCCTTCAAACGACATGTGATTTATGCGATTGTTTTCATAATAAAAAAAGAATAATCAGACTTCATTTCAATCTTGAAATTTTACCTTATATCTGTCTACTTTTGATAATAATTAAATATTGGTCACATGTTTCTGATTGTGTGAAAATTATCATTCCGTCCCACCATTCACAGAGGTTACATGTAAACAGGCACTATTTAAAAGGCTATCAAATTCCGTCCCACCATAATACGGTAATTTTGGCTCGGGCCCTACTGAAAAATTTTCCAAACGGGAATGGGTATCCTTTGACCCATCCCCCAGGACACAGGTCAGTCACACGTGATCGAACCCCTTCGCAAAATCCTGCGTTCGCGCCTGTAGTTCATAGTTATTACCTTGACAATGGTCAACAGATTAAGTGCAAACCGTGACGAATTGCGCGCAAAGCGCACCAAGTTTTTTCTTTGAGTAAGATTTCCATGACAAAACCTGCATTCGGCTCTGCATCGAGACACTTTCAGTCCATCAAACCTACAATCCACTCTAAAAGCCAGTCTTTTACCTGGGAATTCGTAAATAGCTTTCAATTTTTGCTGCTATGCTTCTCCGAAAGTTGTTATTGGGAGATAATGATAATAAGATCAACACCGAGGTAAGGTTTGAAGCGCGGGGAGCGTGCAAAAATTTTGATAGTTTGCGAACAATTTGCGAAAATTTTGACAGTTTGAGAAACATTTGCGAAAGAGAATGATTACAATAGATCCATCAATCGGTCGAAGACACACCTTACCCTACCCCCACTTACACCCCCAAATAGTAGCAAATATTAGTATCGTTGACCATACTTGGGGGGACGAAAGGGGGTCCATCCTTTAAACAGATTCTTTGGTGAACAATTTCAGCTCCCTTCCTCCCCGCTGTAATTGTCGTCCTTGTAAGAAGGTACGATGTTGGGAGACTGGGACTCTTCTGTGTTATTTTATAGGCATTAACATTCAGGTCTCGAACTGCAGTCATATGCAGTGGCGTCGTTAAGTGTGGGGCAGGGTGGCACGTGCCCTCAAGGGTTGTCTGTACCCCAGTGTGTCCCAACGAGATTTTGGGTTTGTAAAAAATTATGCACAATCAAGATGTTATGTTCGAAAGTTCGAGGTGCAGACATGCACCACATCAGGGTTCATAAAGTGGGGATACTTAAACTTTAGAGATAAAAGGACTTGCACAAAATTTTCATAGATGCTCAAATCGAGAATTTTCTGGCCACTTCGCTTGTGCACCTGGGAGGGTCTCAGCAGGTGCTACCCACCCTTTCCCATTTATTGCTAAAGAAAATGCAAAACTATATATTGGTCATAATATAATTCTGAGGCACCACAAAGCCCACTGAACTGCGTTCAAGCGGACTTCTTTTCCACGTTTTCCCCACTAGCCCCTGATCTGTAGCCGTCAGTTGTACCTTGGTTGCTCCAATTGAAGGCTTCACCTCAGTGGCATACCTGGAAGATAGTTGTCCCAACATCAATTACTACTATGCAGCAAGAGAAGGTTTATTTTTAAACTCAATGCAGACGTTAACATGAGCCGTTGTCCCCATTCATACCCCCCCATCATAAAACCGTTTGTGCGAGTAAGGCTAACACATTGACCAGTTCTGACTTCAATTTTTGTGGCCCGTTTTAGTGCGCTGCAATGACATTTTGGAGATTTGCAAATGTTTTATTCTAATGGTCACATTTTTACAAATACCCCAGAGCCTCCGCGTAGGCTGCACCCCTGGACCCCAAATGGCGTGTTGTCCCTGGATCCCACCAGGGGCCCTACAGTGGGCCCCTGGGGTTTAACGCCTACACCTGGTAGTACTGCGCGTTCCTAAGTGGCTAAGTCTTCAGTGACGTCCAGCTCTTCATTTTGATGTGCCGCTCCGGCGGACAGCTTTCCCCCAGTGCCTCTCCCACTTCGAAAAGTCTGGCGGCGCCACTGGTCACATGACTACGCTAAGCAGCCACAAATATCTCTAAAACTGGGTGTCAGACAAAAGTAACAATTTGGATCTAACTCTCTTGTGAAACTTTGAAGGTAAGTTTAGTTGTTGGAACACGCGTATGAAAATGGACAGGGGGACTGTCCCCACATTTTTTGGCAAACCAAAATACCGTAGAATCAGTACAAAAATAAGGTAAAAATTCTTCTGAAAAGGCTCAGAAATTTGAGCAACAAATGTAGTGGCCCGCTTTAGTGGCTGCACCAGGGTTTTGAAAGTAAGGGAAGAAATGGACGAAAAAGGAATGTGTTGGGGGGAGAACAATTTTTGTGCGTAACGCGAAATCGAGTGCAAAGCGCGAGTTTTAACGGGTGGGGTCCAAGGTCCCGCCTCAGGGCCCTTGATTGGGTCCGTGGGCGCAGCCTCGGAAGCTCTGACGTTTTAGCATATCTCTGGGTATAGTTCAGGAGCTGGAAGTGGGGCCAACTAAGGGGCAAAGGTTCTGACTGAGGGGCGTTCTCCCTGCCCCTGCACCCGGCGTATCCCCTTGGTGCCGCTACTGATCTTCTCAAACCCAAATGATTCTATACGTCTATGATCAGATGATTGTTGGAAAGGGTTTACTATGTAATCTTCTCCCATCAATAATTGTTCTTGAAAAAGGTATCTCTTTTTACCACTTTTATAGTAAAAAATAATGAGAGCAGGATGAAGGAATACTGAGATTTAAAATTTTGAAGTTCTCTGGTTTATATTAACACCAACTTGCAGACAAGAGTTGGACGCGTTTTGGGATATCTTGAAAGACGCTAAAATAGTGATGTTGGATGTCAATATCTTAATATCATTCGCTGAAGATATTAAGATATTGAGATGCTGTAATGTAATATTTCAATATTTTACGCTAAAATGTTGAGATAAAACGATCTCGTATGTCAATGTCTTAATATCTTTCAGTGAAGATATTAAGATATTGAGATGTTGTAATGCAATGTTTCAATAACTTACGCTAAAATATTGAGATGAAAAGATCTCGGATGCCAGTACCTCAATATCTTTCAGTGAAGATATTAGGATATTGAGATCATGTAATGTAATATTTCAATATTTTACGCTAAAATATTGAGATGAAAAGATCTCGGATGTCAATATCCAAATATTATATTGACAAAAAGTCGAGAAAGTCACATTATATCTCAACATCTGCATGACACCTTAAAAGCTCCGTAAGTATTCTTTTGTTATGGGTGATTTCAATATTGACCTATGCAAACCAAAATCATTCGATTCGAACAACTTGTCTTCTTGCGGCTTTGTTCCAACAATTTGTAGGCCGACCAGAATTACGAATACTAGCATGTCTTTAATTGATAATTTTCCTACTAATGTAAATAGCATCGACAGTAGGGTTAATATAGTGTCCTCTGGAATTCTAGTGAGTGATATAACAGACCATCTTCCTATCAAATGTTAATTTTGATACAATGCTCTCTAATGAGATTATACCACCCCAGCTTGCTAGGAATTATAGTCCTAATAATATCGAGAATTTTGTGTCTCGTATTTCCAATGTAAACTGGGATCATGTTTATCAATGTAATGACGCAAACATTTCTTTCAATATTTTTTGCGACATGTTTAATAGCATCTACTGTAACTGTTTTCCGTTTGTCAGTGTGAAACAAAGGAAGAAGAAGGCCACCGACGGAAGACAATGAGAGTACTTACCGTCAGTAGTCGTAACAAACTTAATCACGTAATGCGTATTGCAAAAAGAAAACACTACAATGATATTTTTTGTAATGCCAAAAATGATTCAAAAATTATGTAGAAACATATCAATGACATTATGCACAAAGGTAAAAAAGATTCAGGCTTTCCTGAATATTTCATGGAGAATGACAGAGTTGTAAGCGATCCACAAAGTATCGTAAATTGTTCCAACAAATTTTTTGTAAATCTTGGGCCGTCTCTTGTGGATAATATAACAAAATGTGCATCTAAAAGTAGTTATGACCATCTTAATCAGCAAAACGTTGAATCTGCATATCTTCCACCGGTTGACGTAAATGAACTCTTGAAGGTTGCACGTGAGTGTTTAAACCACAGGAAAGCTGCAGGTTACGACGATTTGTGACCAGCTATTGTTCGTAGGGTAATTCACTGCATAGCCGAACCTCTTACCCATATTTTTAATATTTCTCTGTCTCAAGGTATTTTTTCTGACAGATTGAAAGTAGCTAGAGTAATTCCTGTCTTCAAAAAAGGTGACAAACATAAGCTTGTAAATTACCGCCCTATTTCAGTCCTTCCCTGCTTGTCAAAGATCTTAGAAAGAGTCATGTACAATAGAATTTATTCATTCCTTAGTAAGCATAACATGCTTTCAACTTGTCAATACGGTTTTCGTCCCGGCCGTTCAACAGAAGTTGTTCTCGTAGATGCCCTGGATAACTTAAACAAAGCCGCGGCTACGAGGCAGACTTCTATTAGAATTTTTCTCGACTTGCCCAAAGCTTTTGAAACAATTGACCGTGGTATCCTGCTCACTAAATTATCGCATTATGGTTTCAGAGGTGTGTCCTATAACTGGATCAAAAGTTACCTTTCTGACAGAGAACAATTTACTTCTCTCAATGGTGTTAATTCTGATCTTAGTAAAGTAAAATGTGGTGTTCCACAGGGGTCTATCCTTGGACCTCTCTTTTTTATAATTTATGTAAATGATATTGCCAATGTTTCCAAGAATGCTTGGCTTGTATTGTTTGCAGATGACACTAATATATTTTTTGTGACTCTGATCCCCAGCGCCTGGAGGAGCAAGTGTGCCGTGAACTTAAAATTTACCTTGACTGGTTAACTGTGAACAAACTTTCTTTAAATGTTGCAAAAACGAACTTTATTGTTTTTCATAATGACATTCTGAACAAAGGTCATAACTTTTAAATCTCTGTTGATGGCAATTGCTTACAACGTGTGGATAATGTTAAATTCCTGGGGATTCATATTGATTCTAAGCTTTCTTGGAATGAACATGTATGAAATATTTCGTCCCAGATCGCTAAGGTGGTTGGTATGTTAGGCAGACTTAAGTATATTGTACCTAAGAATACTCTTCGTTCCATTTACCTTGCTTTAATCTATTCTTATCTTAACTATTGTTCCATTGCTTGGTCCAGTACCGGTACAAGTCGTACTCTTTTCGATAATTTAAATGTCTTACAAAAGAGAGCTATTCATCACATCACTTGCTCCAAACCACGTGACCATACCAGTTCCTTTTTCAAGTCACTAAACCTTCTGAAACTCTCTGATATTTTTAATACCAACGTTGCCACATTCACCTATCGCTCGCTACACGACCTGCTGCCCAATCAATTTTCAAATTACTTTTCTCACAACTTCTCAGTCCATAATCACAACACTCGACAATCTGCATCTGGACACTTAAAAGTTCTTTACAAATTACAGCACAACTGTCTTCGTAATCGCGCCATTCGGCTTTGGAATTCCCTCCTGTCTTCTGTCATAGCCAAACAAAGTATCCAGTCCTTGAGAAAAAGCATTTCACGCCATTTTAGTCAAGACTACTAGGCTTCATCTCACATGTAACGCACTGAATTCATTCCGTAGGCTTCTTAGCATCATGTTTTGCCATTCTAAAGTGTCTTAAGCATTTTCTTCTCCGCAGCCGGCTGTTGCTGGGTAGGGTGGTGGGGTGTGTTTAGGGGACGGGTTTCCAAGCTGGGAAAGATCTCTCTCTTTTTTGATCTCTGCTATGTTTTTGTAACCACCATTTTTATTACGAGCGAATGCGAAGTATAGCAGCCGCTTTATAGACTTGTTACAGTGTTTTTATTCTGTGCCTTGTTAGTTTTGTTACTTTTTAGTGTTTGTAAATTAAAAGGCGTTGACCATGAAAACAGATAATTTATTTAAGGATGTCTCAGGTTTCATCACCCGATGAGGCATATTAGTTCAGGGATATTTCAATTACATGGTTCTTGGAACGACCAGGGAGCGACTATATGGGGTTCTCAGAAGCCCTTTCTATAGTTTTTGTCAACTGCCGTTCTTTATGACATGGTCGCTACCCTTCTTTTCTTACAGTTTGAAACATCCGAGCAATCTGTTGACGTGAAAGTTTCGGCGTTGTTGTAAAGAAAACATTGAACGGGTGATTTCTTTTCATGACCAAGGAACTTATAACTGTAACAAGAGCGACGAACTTAAGTTATATCTTATTTTGTTCAAAATTGAAGACGGTCAAAGAGGGTTAGGAATAGAGAACGGATAAGATTACGTAGTCTCCCGGATGCGAAAATTGCGCAATAGTAACTGCGTAGTTTTCTTCTGACCTAAACGTTTCAACAGAAACTTGAATCGCCCTTACCAACATGCGCTGGCTTTGCCGGTGACCACGTGATCAGCCGAACGACATGTGATACAGTTGATGATATCAAGTGCTACCGCGGCTTAAAAAGGTCATTTCGAGATTTTGATGTGTTTCAGTGGAAAGTCAAATATGGGCCATGCGCAAGGCTTTATTTGCTTAGCCGCATCGAAATAACTTAGTTAACCTCATCCCAAGTTTTTTTGTTTTACATTTTGTAAATATTCTCACATTAGATTCTTTTCATTTGGTGGCTGTGAAAATAATTTAGCAATCTTGAAAGACAAATTTAAAATGGTTCCTTTAAGCAACCGTACTGTCTGGGAAAAGACTTTCCAGCTGCGCACCTATCCAACCAAAGAAAGAAGAGGAAGGTGAGAAATTTTATACCGGTCAGTGCTGTTTATGTTGTTGACAATTATGGTAGGAATGGGAAGAGAGATCTCTCTGAGGGAGTAGCAAAATAAAAGACTGCGTAGTTATCTCTCTCTATTCATTAGCCACTCGAGATGATAGTTAAGTTACATCTCTTCTGATCTGAGAGTGCTTACTATGTTGGTGATAATGCGATGCATATACATGCAGGTGATACGGTTGAACTGCCGAACCGTAATAAGCACAGCCCTCGAACAATACTGAGAACACTAAGGAAGTTTAAAAAATGAAATTGTCATTCGTGAGGAAATTTTGATATTTTGACCTGCAAATAATATGTGTGAAATTCTGACAGTTTTGGCTACGGTCGGAAATTATTAATAAAACAATTCTTCTGCAATCGATGCACTTCTATTTTCTAGATCTAGTAGAAAATATCATCCACCACCTGTTTTGTTTAGTCAATTTTAACATCATATATACGTATCACTCATATGTACTTTTCTAAACGTCGAGCTTGTAGCCTAAACAATTCTGTTTCTCTTTCTTCACATAACTAATGTTTCACCTGCATAAATTTTCAACACTGATATCCTTTTCTGAAATGCGCAAACCTCTTCATCATAACAAATTCACCATCTACTGCCTGTTCGTATCAGGGAGTGGCTAAAATTTAGCAACTCTGTCAATATCACTAGAACCGTTAGACCGCCTCCATTCGCGAGTATGAATGCCTTACATTCTGGTTTGCTACTGTATTCGCTTTTTGTGTTCATCGGCTTGTTGTTTTTTTCTTCTCAGGGAGTGCACGTTTTCAAGCCCCCGGGCTTTTGTGTACTTCCTTTCGCTTTTATATGTCCTTATATTCTTTTGTTGAATTTATACTCTATATGTGAAAGCGATAAAACAATAAACGAAACGAAATTCCCCCCCCCCCCCCCCTCCCACCCCACCCCGCGTATTTGTCCCTTTTTCTAGAAACAAGTACTTCCTCGTTAGGCTCATGATACGCAGCCACAAAATGAAAATATTACAAAGAGTTTTGGCGAATAGTGCCGCAATAACTTCATACATATTGTTGTGTATCACTGAGATAAAAGCCTGACGATGGTGATGGCTGGGGTCCCTTAAACACTCCCCACTTTGGTTCGCTGCTGATTTTCACATTTCAAAACAAAACGTCCAGAAAAAGGGACCATAATAACGTGGGCCAAAGATGCTGACAGGGCAGGCCATTTATGGGACTTGGGGAGCATGGCACCTCAGCATGTTTGTTCAAAAGACACGGCCCAGAACTAAGTTGCATTGCAGTCTTAGAACTTAAAATTTACGGGGCTGCTATTTTAACATGAGTGTCTGAATACAAATCTTCAAAAGAGTAACAAAAAGAGAACAGAACTTTTATCAGAATCATGCACGTCCAAACGAAATAACGACAGGTCTAAAGGCACCTTTAACTTTGTACAACCTTTTCCCCCTTACCTTTGTACAACCTACATATTTAAAATTAGTGTTTAACACAGTTTAAACATTACCGGCATGTACCTGCAAGTGAAGCGCGCATCGCGAAAACCTTTGTACATCTGGGGGAAATGTTACAGAAAACGACAAATTATGACAAAAATGTGAGTACTGATTAAACGACATATATTTTTTCTTGATGCCCCCAAATATAGACGGGGTGGGGTACATTTTGATATATGTTCTCCACTAAAAATATTGGGGGACATGTCTTGCTATGATCGCCGTCCATGACCCGCTATCTTGTCGCCGTGACTTGGAGTCAAAACAGTGCAACGAACTCATAACATGTGGTGTTAGTTTGGACAGAGCATATTGCACCACCATATGACTGTTACAGAGAGCTATCTATAAGCCCGCTTCAGAGAGGTGATACGAATGCAAGCAACGAAAATTTCCACACTTCAGCTCCGGGGTGTCTTCCAATGAAGGGTACGCGGAAAGTGCACAATG
This sequence comes from Holothuria scabra, assembly GCA_037179385.1. NCBI lineage: Eukaryota > Metazoa > Echinodermata > Holothuroidea > Aspidochirotida > Holothuriidae > Holothuria > Holothuria scabra. The sequence continues at coordinate 55,788 of CM074195.1, forward strand.
AACATGAAAAAATTCATTTTGAATATCTTTACACAGTGATCAAGCTGTGTAACTGTTCCTGACAAATCTTACCATCTGCTTGTCGTGGTCTAAGCAAGAAGCCGTTAGAGAATTCTTACAACTCCAGGGACCGCGGAGACGGCGGGCTAGGGGGGCTTTAGCCCCCGCACTTTTTTGCTGTGGGCATTTAGACCGCCATAAACTGCATTTATTTTATTGGACATACTGGGCCGCTTCGACGATAAGCCCCGCACTTCAAAATTGGCTCCGCGGTCTAGGCTGAACTCCCTGGTCTAAGATTACTGCCAGTGTACGATACCCTCGTAGAGTGGGTGTTGAAGTTGAAGAAGTAGATACCTACCTTTAATTCCGACCTTGTACCGGATCTAGTGTCGGCATTGGGGTATACATAACAGAGTAGGCAACACCCAGTGTTTGTATAGGGTGAGATCAACAACTTCCGAGGACAAGACTCGTCAGAGGCTAACTTGTTTTCGTCAATGCAAATTCAAGATTGCTGTCTGTAAAATACCATGTGAGAACGAATCTTCCCAAAAACAGGGGAAGGCGAGAAGTGCATTGCTACCCATTCTTACGAAGATATCCCCCGTTTATTCTGCTTTTCTGCTCAAGAAAAGATGGCATTGACGTAGTTGCTTGTTAAAGCAACCCCCCACTCAATGACCTTTTCGACTAGGATATAGAGCAGCATGAAGCAGTTCTTATGGTCATGTCCTATATGAGCTGATGCCACTTGCTTTTATCTGAACAGCATACGAATAGAGAATGCATACGGTTGTGTTTGCTCTCAGTCAAAGTTTGTGAACTCCACATTCCCACAATTCCATGCGGCGATGAATTGTCGAACTCACTCAATGATTGTATGCTCGGCACCGACCTATGTGTCGTGTTAATGGTCGATTCCCTCTCCTAATCAAGTGATTCGTAGTAAACGTCAGGCAGGTTTACATGGGTTGAATTGATGTTACTTCTGATTTTGAGGTACGATGGGAAAACTAAAGCAGGGTTTTACAACCTCCTTTGGCTATCTTCCCTTATATTTATTGATTTTATCACGACCAACCAGTTAATTATAAGTTGGCTTTGAAATGATGTAATAATAAAGTAAAAAAAAATAGGTTTGAAAAATAAAATAAGTTTGAAAACTTAACCTAGGAACTAAATGCTTCATTTTATTCCAAGGACAATGGTCCAGTGGAATTATGTACTTCCATCCGTTTTATTTGGGATTCACCCTCCTTTGAAACTTTTAGGAACCAAAGATAGGTAAACTACTGAATTTGACATTCCTGACAGAATCCAAACCAATTAATTAAAATTGAATTGATGTGCCCGGTAGGCTGCAAACACCTACAAAAGTATACAGTATCCCGTCTGTGGAGGACTGTTTGTGGTAGCCTACCAGAAACAGGTTCAAGCCCTTCATTTTGTTCATAATTGATATATCCTTGAGTTCAAGCCCTTCCCTATGTATGATCACAATCTGTAGGTTTGTACTCATATTTGCATATTGCATGAGGAGGGAGGGGCACATAAGTTCTATTAAGAAATGAATAATATTACTAAGGGTTGGCATGTGCTACAACCCATTGCAAACTTTTTTATTATTACTCCTTGAAGGGCATCCTCTTTGCAACACTATATAAGCAACCATGAATGCGGGAGAGGTCTGTGGCTTATGCATTACAACTTCACATTCAGTGGCAACCAGGTGAACAATTTCCATCAACTATGCTTATTTTTAAAGGACAGTTCAGAGGTAAAACGTAGATAAAAACCCCACCTTACTTCAACCAGGCCAGGAATCAAGCCCAGGTTGTTAAGCTTTATGACTTCAAGACACTGCCTTCATCCACTTGGCCACAACACCAGTCAAATTCGTAAGACTAGAGCATCATCGGTGCTGATGGTTCAAACCTGTTGAATTAATGCACTGTGATGGGTTCCAGTGCCAACTTGAAGAAAAACACTCCCCAAGCAATGGATATTCTAATCACTACAGGGACTGTACTTGTCATACATGGCTATTATTTCTTGAGCAGATGTACCCACAATTTAGAATGCCTTAATTTCTCTCAGGTAAAATGATGACAATTAGAATGATTACCTTTCTCTTGGATGTTTCAGGTGAGAACCCTCTGTTGCCTTGCTTTTTATTTTTACAGAAAACAGGAAGTCTAGTTACCAGGGAAGAGAGCAAGTTTATTGAGCTATGATAACACAATTAGTAAGCAAGAACTTCCTCTCTGAACACAAGAAAAAAATTGATCCTCTTTATCCTTACCTCAAGCAAGCCTAGTTTAGAAACAGTGTAAGGTGACTCTGCCCTTACTTAGTTGAGTACTGTAATTCATTCTCCTAAAGTTAAGCCCCTGTATGCACTCACAATACAACTACTGTTCTGATCAAACAAGATCTATATATACTACCTAATCAACCTCACATGATTGACAATCTTGCACCCAGACAGTTTTAAAGGGAGTTCAGTTCAATGGTAAACACTGAATTTGTGAGACTGGTAGAAATAGAGGGGTGGCATAAAATTGGTCAGAAAGGTGTCAAAATTATTATTTATCCAAAAACAGACAAAAAATTTTAACCAGCAAGTGTCAGCCACCCATCTGAACAATTTTGAGGAAAAGTTTGCAATGCATCTAGGAGAAAATAGCACTTCAAAATATTTACACCTGTGACCTCAATGACCTTGAATGACCTTCGATAAATAAGTAAAGTACAAGATTCAACAACCACTCCCCGAGGAATATTATGGCCAACTTTCAAGAACATCGGACACTATTTGCGAGATTTGCGGGAGAAGTGACACTTCCAAAACACATTCACAAAACAGCCACTAATGACCCCTAGATGACCTTTTTACCTCAACTCTTTGAGCACAACATGTAGCCCTATGACCAATGTGTCAATTTTTGTTACAATTCATCAACAAATGTGCCCCTGAGGGCATGAAAGGCAATTGTGAAAAGACATGATAGATAGATGGATAGACATAGCGACGGTGGCAGATCACAATAGCTCAAACAGCTCTTTTGAGCTGGTTTGAGCTAAAAATCACCCCTTCTTACCCCCTACTCCTGAGGTAATTGTCCATAAGACATGATAACTTCAAGCTTAAATGGCCCCTGGCCAATCAAAATGCTACAAATTTAAGAATAATTTCGCCGATTAATGAAGGCTCTGACAAACACATTAATGTATAAATGCATTTATTATCATTGTAACATTATCAGTACTGATATTTTTGGAATATATTACATTTATATTTACATTTCCCCTGAATGCTTAAAACTTACTAAGTAAGCAGTCAGCGAAACAAGTTTGAAATATAAGTTTAGTCTCTTAAGCTTAGAAGGAAGTTTCTCTAAAATGTGCCTGTCTTGCCATAGGCAGGTATTACAGAATTCAAATACACAATAACAGAAGTCAACAAAAGTTCATCATTCAATGTGCCACAAAAAAAACAAATTGTGACATGTTTTTAAAAAGATTGCTAACTCAATGCATTTACCAATCGTAACATGCATCCCTTAACCTCTCAGAAATAGTAGTCAATGTCCATCAGGAGTATAAAACATTTTTGTGCATTGACACACCGATAAATCATACAATTCACTCTACGTTTCATACACTTCGATGGACGCTTGTTACAAAATATGATGCAGTTGTGCACAATATTAGGTTGCTTTAATGCAAAATTTGGAAAACTTTGCCACACGCCCACGTCACAACTCACACATGCCCAGGGTGCAGAGCTAGGGTGCACCTTACCATTAATCAGGGCAAATAGCACTTTGCTCAATATCTCCTTGCAGAGAAAGAAAATATCAGTTTCTTGCCATACTTTTAAATATTACATTAAGTCCCAGTTTCACAAGGAGGTACCTTATCTGGGGGATGGAGGTGGAGTGGAACCATCCAAATGCAAATATGAAGATGCACTCTGTTTTTGTTTCTAAGGAAAGTCTCACTACTGAAAACTAAGCCTCCTCCTATGGCACAGCACAAAATTGCCATCCTTGATCAACAATTTGATCTATTCATGAAGCACTAACATGGGATGACTAGTAACCACTGATATCCTGATAGCATACTTCTAGCAATGAGCCATGTCTTCACGTACCACTAAATCTTTTGAATTTAAACAATTTCATGTGAGTTGCACAAAAACCACTTTCTGAAGTTTAAGGCCAGAGCAATAGCCTGGAATGGGAAAACTTTCAAAGTGGGTTAAAATGTGCTAAATATTTTCATCATCCAATGTACAGCCCAACCTGCCTTTACCCTTCCAGCTACTCCCCTCCCAACTCACCCCAGGGAGACTGTCTGTCTTTGTGACTTTGATATGGATAGCTTTTATGATAAAAATCTTAAGATTACAAACTAGTTTTGGTGGAGAGAATCTTGATATCATCCAAAATAAAACTGTTAAAGTTTTGTAACCACTTGTTTTCCACAGTTGCTCTACTCTCTTGTTAAATCATTTTAATTCAAAATTTAACGTGGTTAAATTTACTATATCCATGCTAGTACATACTTTTTGATTGCTGATGATCTTTTATGCCATTTAAAATTACAAAGAAATGTTTGGTGTTAACTCAGTAGGTCAAATCAAGAGACATGACATTGCCCCAAATGAAGTGCTATAGCTCAAGCAAGTGTTACCATGGTGCTAAACAATTTCAAATTTCTTTTATTTTAATTATCCAAACCATACACAATTTGTATGTTGTATAACAATTTTCCCACATTTTTGTAATTAGAACATTGTACCTTCATAAAATTGGTGGAAATTATAGTTGGGAAAATAACATCAAAATTTTACACTAAGTTTGTCTAAAAAAAACTGTTTGAACTTTCTGAAATGAAGCAAACTATCCTATCAAGAATCAAAACGTTTCAATTCCCATATCGAGCATTGAAATCATTCCATGTTGTAACTTAAAGTACATGGCACCCCCATAAATACCAATATCAATGCCAGAGTAAAATGTTAAAAAAAGAAGGTAAACACCAATACCGAAGCTACTTCCATCAAACTCTCTCCTTCTTGACCTATCAATAGTATATCAGTACATTGTGAAACCAGCTTGTATGAAGCAGAGGAAGAGTGGGCATATGCTGCCCCCTCCCCCATTTGGGCAAAGATGGTTGATCCATTCAGGAGTAATGAGACAGCAATTGTTTTCTGGAAGGCTTTTCAAAATAATGAAAAAGTAGTGTATACAAAGCCTCTCTCTGCAAAAGGGCAGGCTCGAGGGATTACTATGTGCTTTTATCATAATATTTAACATGTATGAAAGACAAATATTTCAGTGTGAAAAACCTGGCAACTTGTTAAAGCTTCAACATTTGGGCACCATTGACCATTCCCCCTCCCCTAAAAAAAATATTGGTCCCTTCTATGCCTATAGGTACAACATCAGTAAACTTGAGATTAAATCAGAAAGTGTTTACAGGTGACCTTGACTTCTTGATTACACATATTAACCTTCAATGACCTTTTGACCTGTATACAATTCCTCCAACACATAAAGCCACACTATGCAACACAACTTATTGCAACAAGACTGTCTTGTCGTGGTGTCGACTCATAGCTAGTCAGTTTTTAAAGCATAGTGTCCAAATTATGCAAGAAGTCGCAGATTCATGAAGCAATTCACTCAAAATTCTTATGTTTATCATACTCTTTTCTTTGTTATGTTGAAGAGACAAGAATGTGTTCTGTCCATTTCATTTAAATGGTCTTTGCAGGCTTCATTACAGAAGGCCATCATTGTTGTCAGTTGCAAGTTCCAGTCTCATGCGACCAAATGTGTCTACTTGCATGGAACTGGGTTGCATGTCCCCTTGCAACTAGTTGCAAAGCATTCCACACTTTGTAAGCATCCCAACAGTCAAATTGCAAGTGTGGACAGGGCTTTATAAAAGTTAGAATTACTATAGTCCTCATCAATGTAATTGCACAAAGTACTGTAAGGACACTCCCCTCAGTCTATTTGTGTTTATATTTTTGGTTAATTGGCAAGAAGGTTTAAATTTAAGTGTGGACATTCTCAATAATGCTTGGATAAAATTGGAAAATCATCTTTGGTAAATTGGCAACAAAGTTTTTATTTAAAATGTGGATACTCTCATTAATGCATTAATGGATTTGGCTAAAAAAAAAATAGCAAAAGGAAACCAGAAAGCCAAACGGCTTAGTGATTCCTTGCCGCTGAAATGTAAGACTTTTTTTCACATTGACATTGCTCTGTAATGTTTTTCAATTAACAGGGCTCCGTAATGTGCTCACAAAGTACACATGCAAGGCATCCAATCTTCCTACATTGAGTTCCCCCTTGCCCCTTGTGAACCCAAATGACATTTGACCTCCACCAAAAACTACTGGGACCATTTCTTCACTATGCACCATCTAGATGACAAGTTACGGGACCCTACAAGTTACCTTTCTTGTAAAAGTGTGCAGGAAGGCTTGTCAGGCTTTGACCTTGCTGGCTCCAAATGACCTTTGACCTTTAGGAAAATTAAATGGGATCATCTTCCCATACAATCAACCTACACACCACATATGAACTTTGTCACATATACCGTTCTTAAGACATCGTGTTTACAAGGTTTCGGCCTTTTGACCTCACATGACCCCAAATGACCTTTGACCTCTTCAAAAATTTTACAGATCGTCTACTTTATGAGACCAACCACACCCCAAATATGAGCATAGTCACATGCACAGTTACTGAGATATCTTATTTACAAAGTTTTGACCTTTTGACCTCTCGTGACCTTTGACCTCCACCAAAAATCAAGAGGGATCACCTTATCAATATGGCAAACCCACACACCCAAATTAAACATAGTCACATGTACCGTTCTCAAGATATCGTGCTTAAAAGGTTTTGATCTTTTGACCTCTTGTGACCCCAAATGACCTTTGACCTCCATCAAAAACAACAGGGATCATCTACACAATATGACCATTCCACACACCAAATATGAGATTTGTCACAGTTCATCTTCTTGAGATATTGTGTTTACAAGCCAAAGCGTCACATACACACACACACACAGAGGACATACCCGTATTCAATGCCTTACGGGGTACACAGACCTGTTCCCCGTAAGGAAATGGTCGGAATTCCCCTTCAGCCGTTTATGTCACGCGGCACGTGAATGCTGCAAGCGAGGGCGGGCTCTTGCATATCACGTGACAGAGCTCATTGCAGTGTCCGAATTTTCGGGTAGCTACGCCAGTTACGAGCTCCGCGTGAGCAAGGAAAGACGTGCGAGGCTTCAGCTCTTGTGAGCGGCTTGTACCCAGCAAGGTATCGTTTACAGGCTCACACATACACACATACACACACACACATACACACGACATCACCATGGCATAGATTCCTTCCCGGCATCGGCAAGGAATCAAAAAACAATCACACTTGGAATTTCTCCATTTGAAGAATATATAAACATGATCACAAGCAAATTTGATGCTTGAATTGTTTATACTGCTGGTAAGTCCACTAAAAGGGATTCAAGCTGCATGGAAAGGTCATGGAAAAATATTTTGTTTACAACTGGTATAAAAGGACAAATCTTTACAATTGGTAATGCTACTCTTACAGCATTAACTACCTGAAGGCATCTTTAAAGGCCTTATTCTCTCACCCCAAACTGCAATTTTTGCAGTAGCCCACATAAATTTTCATGGGAAGTGCAAGATTCATTTCCTCAGTACTCCTTAACCACCTTGTAAACAAGTGGAACATATTGTGTATTTAATTGTGGAAACAAACTCAAAGTTATAAATGCCCTTCCCCTAAGGGCTTTCTAATCTCATTAACACTGTAAAAATTCTCTTTGCTACGTGCACTTTGAAGCCCCTCTCTCCTTGCTTAGTGCACTTTGAAGCCCCTCTTTCCTTCAATTTAAGCAAAGAAGTGTAGTCCAAATCCTTAGCCATTTCTAGCTGATTTTGCAAATTCTTGGGAAATTTCCAATTTTGATCTCTACCCTAGCAACCCTAAATGAAAATCTTAGGAAATTTCTGTTTTTTTATTTTTGAGATCTGGTGACCTTGAATGAAGATCTTTGGAATTCTTGGAAAATTAACTTTTCACTTCTCCTAATGACCCCAGAAGACAAACTAGTTGGTAATTCTGGCAAAATTTGCTTTTTGACCTCTGATGGCCCCAAATCAATGATCTTTTGTGCCTGGCAACTGGACATGACCAAATTGTTGTTTCACTGGTCTGGGTACTGCCCATGGACAATATCTGAAAAGTTGTTTTAGCACCTGGTTAAAAAATGTGCCACTTGAATGAAATGTTGAGCCACTTGGACAACAGCTATTCAATCTGGAACCGGACAACAGAGCAAACAGACATAATATCTGTCTTAAGTTCATAACATTGAGTAATGATTGCCAGATACCAGTCATTACAGAAACCTATAATTACATTCATCAATGATTTTAGCTAACATTTCCCAAAGAGAGACACCCTCTCTCTTTGGACCTCATGCAAAAGCAGTGATCAACACTAACCTTTAATGTTTGGAGCCTTCTGACAAAAATTAAAGCAGTGGAGGACACAACAAAACCACTTCAACAATTTGAGGAAGGTGTCAACGTCCACATGAAAGATTCTCAACATGATACTTAATGAAGTCTTCAGCAAGGGAGATGTTGAAAGTCAGCAACTGCCTAAATAAGAGCGCCCTCATTCTTCTCTCACCCTGCAGATACCAGCCATAGTAAATGACTTTGAAAATTTCATTTTCAATACTCCGGTCTTCATCGAGTCTCTCACACTTTATCTTTTCCACCTCAACGTCTGGTATGATCAGGTGGCGATACAGCCTGTTTCTCTCGCTGAAGTGATGACCACTGGCTACTTTTCCTGAAAGCCAAGTGATCTCATCTTCAGTCACTTCAGCACCTGCCAGTAAATCAGCATGTCGAGAAAATTCCATAAAGATTTCTACATATATTGTGCAGCCTTACATGTTGCATTTATTTTGTTAAGTTCTCTGACCAGTCCCTTTCATTATATCCCTTCTGTTCATATCTATGTAGATGAAGTCTACATGCCTAGGTTTACCCAGCTTAAACCAATTGGTTACAAAATGGGCCTTAAAATCTCCCTTAGTTCTCTCTCTCTCTCTTCAAACCACCCTTTACAACATATTGGTGAAAATATTTCCTTGAAATAAATGTGCATCTGTGATGCTTAATTTTATTCAGTTTAGTCACAAGGAGTATGCCGTTTGAATTAATGTACATTAACCACAGGCATACAAGGGGGCAGAAAAGGCACACTGCCCCCAAAATTTTTGAAAAAAATGATATTCTAGAAAAATTCAGGCAGTCATTTGAGTTTTAAACCAGAATGCAAAACTGCATTGAGGTTTCGATGATACACAAACGTTCCGTTTCAAATAATCCCATCATGTACCATTATCTTCTCATTCAAATGTTATACTAACATGTTCAAAAAATAATTTTGTTTTCCCACATGACCTTTGTCCCCCCCACCAAAAATAGGGATCATCTTCTTACCATAAGCATTCACAAACCACACGTGAAATCTATTTAAGTCTCCCACTTTAAGATGTGTTAACACCTATTAAACAAGGTTGTCATTCACATTTTGACCACCAGTGACCCTACAAATCCTTTAACCTCTACACATTGCAATTTCAAAAGGCTTCGAGCTGACTTCAAGAAATGAAAAATAGGAATCATGCAAACCTTCTTTAAAAGTGGACCCCCCTCATGCTAGGGCAACCCTAAAAAACCATGGTACAATTAAGAAATGACATAATGATGGTTTTGATGGTTTTGTATAATTACCTGCAAAAAGTCTTGAGAGTTCACAACACTGTAAACTAAGGACCCTCTCCCCATCCTTTCTAGCTGAAAGGTTTAATAATACTTTTAAGACTTTGATGAGGGTTAGATTTCAGTGCAGAGGTTTGAACCAACCCCATAAATACTGCAGAGTCGAGACATTATTTTGCAATGACACTTCGTAACACTAATATATATGGGAGGACTTTTGAACAGCTTCTCATAACACTAATATATATGGGAGAATTTCGTAAGTTTTCCCCCGCTGCAGATACCACCCTGCTACCAAAATATGCTGCTGCATGCTTTATATCATGTTCTAGAACAAATAAAATATTGGTAGGAAAGCTTAATTTCCCACTAGGCTAGCCTAAGGATATTACACAGAAACATACATGTGTAGAATAGGTTCAAAATGTACATATATGCTATACATTAGGCAATGGCAAAAGTGCCAAGACATTAGACATGATGAAGAAAATTACATCGCAGGGAAAAACTTTACACCTAAAGTTCACAAAAGTACTGCAGATTGTTGTGTAAGGGTTTTTTACCAATGCCTTTTAAATATTTTTGATGTTCTTGGCCAAGTGGATTTTGTTGATCCTCTTCAGTACTCGATTCTGCTTTGTGAAAGATGTAGCATCGGCTAGGCCTAACTTAGGCCTACGTTAAGCCTAGGCAGAAAGTACAAGCCCAATTGCTCATTCGAACCATTCAATTTTGGCCTAAACTTGTCAGTTTAGCGAGCTAGACACTTTGAGATTTCAACAAAGATCCTTAACATGTGAAAAGAGCAATTTTTGGAGGATATTCGTAATTGCGGAATCGAGGGTGAAAATTGTAATTATTCCACCTAAATCAAGATACTTGGCATCTCTGTAGGGACCATCTCCTAACTTTAACCCATTCACATTCCAAATATGGAATCTATCCAAGTTCCCTACCTTGTGATATTCTTGTCCCCCCGTTGACCCCAGATGACCTTTGACCTTTACCAAAACCAATAGAGACCATCCTCTGACTATAATGCATCCACAAACCAAATATGAAATCTATTCAAGTTTCCTCCCTTGAGATATTGTGTTGACAAGATTTTCAGACTTTGACCCCCAGTGACCCCAGATGACCTATGACTGCCACCAAAAACAATATGAACCATCTTCTGACAATAACACATCCACATATCAAATATGAAATCTATCCAAGTTCCCTATCTTGAAATATCATGCTGACAAGATTTTCACACTTTGACCCCTGCTGACCCCAGATGACCTTTGACCTCCACCAAAAACAATACGGACCATCTTCTGACCAAAACACATCCACAAACCAAATATGAAATCTATCCAAGTTTCTTCCCTTCAGATAATGTATTGACAAGATTTTCAGACTTTGACCCCCGGTGACCCCAGATGACCTTTGACCTCCACCAAAAACAATATGAACCATCTTCTGACCAAAATGCATCCACAAACCAAATATGAAATCTATCCAAGTTTCCTCCCTTGAGATATTGTGTTGACAAGATTTTCAGACTTTGACCCCCAGTGACCCCAGATGACCTATGACTGCCACCAAAAACAATATGAACCATCTTCTGACAATAACACATCCACATATCAAATATGAAATCTATCCAAGTTCCCTATCTTGAAATATCGTGCTGACAAGATTTTCACACTTTGACCCCCGGTGACCCCAGATGACCTTTGACCTCTACCTAAAACAAAAGGTTCCATCTTCTGACCATAACACACCCACATACCAAATATGAAATCTATTCATGTTCCCTATCTTGAAATATCGTGCTAATAAGATTTTCAGACTTTGACCCCTGCTGACCCCAGATGACCTTTGACCTCCACCAAAAACAATAGGGACCATCTTCTGACCAAAATGCATCCACAAACCAAATATGAAATCTATCCAAGTTTCCTCCCTTCAGATATTATTGTATTGACAAGATTTTCAGACTTTGACCCCCGGTGACCCCAGATGACCTTTGACCTCCACCAAAAACAATATGAAACCATCTTCTGACCAAAACGCATCCACAAACCAAATATGAAATCTATCCAAGTTTCCTCCCTTGAGATATTGTGTTGACAAGATTTTCAGACTTTGACCACCAGTGACCCCAGATGACCTTTGACCTCCACCAAAAACAATATGAACAATTTTCTGACCATAACACATCCACATACCAAATATAGAAATCTATCCAAGTTCCCTATCTTGAAATATCGTGCTGACAAGATTTTCACACTTTGACCCCCGGTGACCCCAGATGACCTTTGACCTCTACCGAAAACAAAAGGTTCCATCTTCTGACCATAACACACCCACATACCAAATATGAAATCTATCCATGTTCCCTATCTTGAAATATCGTGCTAATAAGATTTTCACACTTTGACCCCTGCTGACCCCAGATGACCTTTGACCTCCACCAAAAACAATATGAAACCATCTTCTGACCAAAACGCATCCACAAACCAAATATGAAATCTATCCAAGTTTCCTCCCTTGAGATATTGTGTTGACAAGATTTTCAGACTTTGACCACCAGTGACCCCAGATGACCTTTGACCTCCACCAAAAACAATATGAACAATTTTCTGACCATAACACATCCACATATCAAATATAGAAATCTATCCAAGTTTCCTATCTTGAAATATCGTGCTAATAAGATTTTCAGACTTTGATCCCTGGTGACCCCAGATGACCTTTCACCTCCACCAAAAACATTAGGGACCATCTTCTGACCATAACGCATCCACATACCAAATATGAAACCTATCCAAGTTTCCTATCTTGAGATATCGTGCTAACAAAGTTTTCAGAAATTGACCCCTGCTGACCCCAGATGACCTTTGACCTCCGCCAAAAACAATAGGGTTCTTCCTCTCAATATGGGGCATCCATGTATCAAGTTTGAAAATTGTCAGACATTTCTATCTTGAGATATCGTGCTAACAAGCAAAGTGTCACAAACACACACACATACACACACACCCACACACACACACACGCAAACACACACACACACATACACTCATACATACACACGCCATCATGATTGCATAGGTTTCTCTTATCATCGAAACCAAAAATCTGGCATTCCGTGTTTCTCATCACATAGGAACTTCAAACAGAACAAGAGTTATCTAAAAAACTTGGAACTTAATGACTTATTGTTCCAAATTATACTCTCCAAAATAAGTGTTTATTGGTTGCTATACCAACTCACATGCCCCCTCCTTCTCTCCCTGTTGAGGTATACCTCTACTCTCTAAGACTTGCCAAGAAAATACACATATTATAGGTCATTATGCATACAGAATGATTACAGTGTTTCATAGATTTCACCTGTTTTACAAACTAAAGTCTGCAAAGATTCCGTCTTCATGACCGAATATTTGTAACTGTACTTCTTGTCCACATATGTGCTTACAGTAACTTGGCTTATTTAAGTTTGCTCTGCAGAACCACATCTTTCACGAAGACTTTCAAACACAAAAATCTCATAGTCAATTAAGATGCCAGAACTATAAAATACCTTCTTACAAGCCATTGTTTTTAATTTCCTTTTTTGTCTTTATAAGGAAGTTGCCATGGCTACTCACCAGAGATTAAAACCTTGCCTTCATGCTTACTCCCACAGGTGTTGTAATTAAACTGTTTACACTCAAAGTGGGTCTATCAGCAAATGGCAGAGTGGGCAAACAAAACATATTACCTGTCTGACTGGCTACAAAGTCCCTGAGAAAAGGTAACCAAATTGTACTCCTAATGAATACATCAAGGCAGTAAATGTAGCAGAAAAGCAGTTCTAAACCTAGTAACTTACATAGATGCCTGTAAAGGCAACTGGATTGTAAAGCTTGACCATCTACCTCTGAAGCTCCTGGTGCATGAAGAAAATTGAACAAGTATCTTAAGAAACATGTGAGTAAAAACAGTTCGTGTTTTGATGGACTGCATGAAAAAGGAATATGAAGGAATAAAACTGTCTTCAACTGAATTGTAGCAATGATATGTTTGTACAGGGATACCATTTGTAACACATGGAAGTGAATTTCAAAACTTTTAAAAATTTTCAAGTGGCTTATAAAAATTTTGCTCAGCACTACAGTTCCAAGTATAGCAACAAAGCAAAAATACTGGGGCAATTGAGAGTTTGACAGAGAATATTCACCTTTTGTTCTACCCCTTTGTTTTTTCTTCTTTACCAGAATCAACAGACACTGAAGAAGTCTTTTGAGTGAGAAGAAACTTTTATTCTGTGTTAGTTACTCTTGAACAGAGGCATCCCAAGGGGGGGGGGGGGGGGGGGGGGGGCAATTGTTTATTTGTGCCCTAGCATTTGTGTGGGTGGACTGCTTCTAGAAGAGTTTAGTTTAGAGCCACATCCATGGTTCCTGCTGAATGAAAATATTTTCAGCCCCCAATCCACAAACCAGATTGACGACCTTGCTGCAGATTAAAGAATAGACTGCCTCACCACTACAGTGACCAATCACGATGACAGATCATTTTCTGTTTTACCTCGAGGTACAATTGTGATGTTGAATTAAAGTTGTAAAAAAAAAACTTTGATTTCATCTCTTACTTAGATAACCAGAAAGCCAAAAGGCTTAGTGATTCCTTGCCACTGGAATGTAAGCTTTTTTTTTTTTCAAATTGACAGTTCTCTGTTATGTTTTTCAAATTGACAGTGCTCCGTAATGTACCCACAAAGTATATGGAAGGCATCCAAGCTTCCCACATTGAGACCCTGGATGACCTTTGACCACCTAGAACTAGGATTCTGCTCACTATATCACATCCACATACTTAATCCACTTACTTAATTTTGCAGTATCCAAGACTCCAACCATGAGAAATTGTGTAAACATGATATTGAGACTTTGACCTCTCTGACCCAAATGACCTTTGACCTCCACCAAGAACAATAAGGATCATATATTAATATGACCAATACACACACAAAATATGAGCTAAGTCACACTTACCCTTCTTGAAATATTGTGTAAAAAAGCTACCTCTAAGGCATTTACCATTTGACCTCTCATGACCCAAATGACCTTTGACCTAAACAAAAATCAACAGGGATCATCTACTCAATATAGCCATCCTACACATTAAATATGAGCATAGCCACATGTACCATTCCTGAGGTATCGCATTTACAAGGTTTTGACCTTTTGACCTCTCTTGATGCCAAATGACCTTTGACCTCCACCAAAAAATAGAAATCATCCTACTCAATATGGCCAACACACACACCAAATATGAGATTGGTCACACTTACCCTTTTTGAGATGTCATGAAAACAGAATTTACCATTTGACATCTCATGACCCCAAATGACCTTTGACCTCCACCAAAATCAATACAGATCATCTAATCAATAGGACTAACCTACACATCCAATGTGAGCAAAGTCACATGTACCGTTCTTGAGATATTGTGTTTAAGACGTTTTGACCTTTTGACCTCACATGACTCCAAATGACCTTTGACCTCCACGAAAATTGATAGGGATCATCTGCTCAATATGAACAACCTACACATTGAATATGAGCATAGTCACATGTACACTTCTTGAAATATCATGGTTACAATATTTTGACCTTTTGACCTCTCGTGACCCCAAATGACCTTTGACCTCCACCAAAAACAATAGGGATCATCTACGCAATATGGCCAACCCACACACCAAATATGAGATTTGTCACACTCATCCTTCTTGAGATATCGTGTAAACAAGCCAAAGGCGTCACACACACACACACACAGGACATACCCACATTCAATTCCTTACGGGGTACACAGAACTGTTCCCCGTAAGGAAATGGTCGGAATGGTCGGATTTCCCCTTAGCCGTTTAAGTCTAGTGGCATGTGAATGCGAGGGCAGGCTCTTGCATATCACGTGGCAGAGCTCATTGCAGTGTCCAAATTTTCGGGTAGCTACGCCAGTTACAAGCTCCGCCTGAGCGAGGAAAGACGCGCAAGGCTTCAGCCCTCGTGAGTGGCTTGTACCCGGCAAGGTATCGTTTACAGGCTCATATACGCATATAAATTGGCATGTACACACTACGAGTACAGGACACACACACGCACACACACACATGACATCACCATCGCATAGATTTCTTGCCTGCCTTCGGCAAGGAATCAAAAAGGGCATGTCAACTCACACAATATATGACCCAAGGTATGCCTTTCAAAAATAAAAGAAAAATAGTTGAAATGAAGAGATACCTGACCTTATTCAAACAATTTCATGATTTTTCAAAGGGGATTCCTAAGCAAAATTTAAATTTCATTGGTGAAGAAAGACTAAATCTACCCAATTTGTTGAAACTTCATTTCAGCACATATGACATCAAGTGCCCACATTAATGACAATCTTTCATTCTTCTATAAACTCTACTACCAATTTTCTCCTCATCATGTTATCAGAATGCAATTGAATGATTGTCATGAGCATTTTAAAAACTCAGCATTCTGCAAGGGGAGGTCATATGGCTATTAAAAGGTCAACAAAACAGATTGAAAAAGCTAAAAGAAACAAAGCATTCCTTGTGAATGTGAGGAAGTGAAATAAACTCTGCTGCTTTAAAGTAAACTTGGGAAAGCAAAGCTGGTAACTTCATTTGCTACTATCTCCAGGAATACATGTCTGATTTGGAA
This sequence comes from Holothuria scabra, assembly GCA_037179385.1. Lineage (NCBI taxonomy): Eukaryota > Metazoa > Echinodermata > Holothuroidea > Aspidochirotida > Holothuriidae > Holothuria > Holothuria scabra. Next base: position 72,378 of record CM074195.1, read on the forward strand.
GGAAGTCTCACCAAATTGTAAAGAAGCAGTTCGATTTTCCACATGAAAAATTCAATTTTTGCTAAAAATTTCCTTTTCAAAGAAGGGGTAAAATTACCAACCTTGATGCACAGGCTGAGTGCTGGGCTGAACAAGCTGGCCCCTATCTGCAGCATTGGGTTCTGTACATATCAAAAAAAAACAAAAACAATTAAATCTAGAAATAGCATGGTGCCACAAAATACTCAAAAGGAGAAATTTCAACATATACTCAGTCTGGCATTGAAAATACAATTCTAAACTCTAACTAAAATCACCCTTAATGGGTTGGTTCATATTTCCACACTTTTACAAGCTACAAAGCTATACAGACCATCATAACCATCGCAATATCCCAGGCTGTGTCAACTACTATAAAGCTCAGAGATGAACTTTCAAGTTTGGAGGTACAAACTGAGTGACATCCAAATTAAATACTTCACCAATTAATATGTGCAAGTGGTCTGAGGCATGTCATTTCTGTTAATTTCACAGGGCAACCAGATGTTGGAGTGAAAACAATTATGTTCACGTAAAGCATGTACTCCGTGCGCTGGATTATTTTTTTCATGTGCCAGGTGCTTGTTTCACTCAAGAAGAGTGGTGTTCCCGCATGGACATACTGCTGTCAGCTGTTGTTTTCCCATCAGCCTTGTTAGGGTAATGACCAGAGTGATGAACCAACTACATAGCATCAGTCCACAGGTGTTACTTCTAATTTGGTGTTTTAAAAGAAAAACTTCAACTGTGTGTTTGGTCTAATGGTAGAGCATTCACCTGTCATGCAGAAGGCCCAGGTTCAATTCCCAGGTCGAGTCATACCAAAGACTCTAAAAATGGAACCTAATGCTGTTGTGGGTGATACCCCCCATAAGCAATGGAGCAGGGAAAACAAGCCAGTGAGCCACACCTGGAAAAAAAGCTGTAGCTGGCTTGGCTGGAACCAATAGGTTGGAAACTGGGCTGTAAAACTCCATATAACTAACTATCTAACTAAAATGATAACTTACCATTTGAATAGTTTCCCACACTGAGTAGATCCTTGCTTTAGTTACAGTGCTTCAGTACGCAATGTGTAAAGTAGAGTGCAAAATGATGCTACATTTTATGATCATGGGAGAAATTCAATGACTACATAACCCATCTTATGTACAGTAAATAGACTCCTGGAAGTTTTACTGAGCCCTGCTGTTCATTAATCATTTAATTAGATACAACAAGGATTAATGGCTCAGTTTCTAACCAAATGGTCAAAGAATGGCCACAGCTTTTCTCCAATTGTGGCTCACTGGCTTGTTTCCCCTACACTATATCTAATGCTGAACACCAAACACAATGACAGTAGGCTTTATTTTTCAGTCTTCTGTATGACCCCCCAGCCAGGTATAAATACCAAAGACATTTGGAAAATAATGCCTATGGACTATAACTGGAAAAAGGCCATGGCCAGCAATACTGAATCCAGTTGGTTAGAAATTGAGTTGTAAAACCTCATCTAAACCTTAACATCCCTAGGAGTCATTTTGCCCCTTCAGCACCTTGTATGGTTACCAGCTTGAATGTAAATCTAGATTTGAATCCAAACACATAGAAACACACCAGAATATATACTGCCAGGGAAACCACTTTGTAAAATGATAACCCAGTGGTAACAGATAAGTGACAAACTCTGCTATCTGAGGGAATACAGAATTTTTCCCAGTTGAATATTTACAAGGCAAAATCACCCTTTCTCCAAATTATCTCAATGGTTGTTGCCGTGAATACAGATTCATAATTTACAAGGTTCAATGCTCCCAGAAAAGTCAGTGACCCCAAGGTTCCATGTTACCAACCTGTGGCTATCAAACCCTACGAACAATGAACCCTGGGATCAATGAACCCTGAAAACATTGACACAGCCCCAAGCTATCAAAGAGAAGACTCAGCTTAAATAATATGGAATAAATACTGTGGCAACAGTACCAGTAATTTATGGTTAAAGTCAAGTATAAAGCAAGATCCAATTTGTTTAGGTCATAGGAACAGAACAAAACAAAACATACCATGGATGCTCAAACTGCTTAAGGCCTGTGCTGCTATCTCTGCTGCAGGTGCAGGCAAGCTTGGTGGTTCTGTATAAGTGTGAGATAACAAATTGTACTAACATAAACTTTAAGTCTAGAATTACATGAAAATACATTTAAGAGATATGACATTATACAATCTAAAAACTCAAATTGTCAAAGCTTCATTTAAAACTGAGATATTACGTTAGTGAGATTTATTCACTCCACTTGAAATGTTCCCTAAAAAAATACTTTTTGTGATGCCCTTCTTGTAGAACTTATATGACCTGGGCTCTATTTCATAAAGATTACTTACGAATCTTCGTAACTAAAAGTTCGTAACTGACTTACGAAGAATTCGTTCGTATCTTACGTAGAATTAAAGTTCGTAACTTACGAAAGATTTAATAATAATAAATGAAAAGTTCGTATCTTTTCTGATATTGAAAGAGGCTAATGTGACCTTTGACCCAAGCTTCGACACTTTTATCATCTGCCCCGAACATCAGTAACAGAACGGAGAACGAAAAATGGCAAGTATATTGCTGGAAATAATGATCCTAGCATTCTGGCTTCGATCTTATAATGAGTGCAATAAAATATTTTGGTTTTATCCTTCCAATTTTATGGAAGTCTTCATCAAGTAGGGTATAATTAGTATACTTGGAGGTTTTTTTCCATTCAAGAAGTATGCACTTGTACGGTAGAACTCTAGCCCATACTAACTTAGTACTGTGTGTAGTAACGTTAACGTTACCGTACCCCAGTCGTAAGAACTTCGTAACAACGGTTACTGTTGAAGTCGTTGTCAAAGCAAAGAAAGTGCATGATACTGTAGGTGCTTATCAAATTTAGCTGATTAAGAGCCCATAAGGTGGGTCCCGGGAAAATGCATGGGGTTAGCCAGTCAACAGCGATCGAGTTCTAGCCTATGATAGACGTACACTGTTCAGGTGGAGAACCATGCACTCTAGGCTATACCAATTGTAAGTTAGGCCTAATTCCCATTGACTTACACACAAAATTAGGCTACTTCCGTGCCCCCTAGCTCCCAGTAGAAGTTTTCAACCAGGACATGCCACCCCTCTGATCGATGCTCACAATCTCGACTTTCGTGGCGCTTTCAAAGTCATACCATGACCATTGAATCTTTGAGCTATAGAGCTTCAAATAGGGATGTGTTTCCTGCCATAAAACAGTAGCTTCTCAAAAATGGTATTTTACAGAGCAGATTAATACAATAAAAATGGCACTAAAATTGGTCGGATTGCCTTGAATTTTGCACATTCTTTATTTCAATTCATTGTCTAAGTAATAGCCTCTTAGGCCTAATTAATGTTAGGCCTTGTCCTACTTATCTAGGCCTATTCAAATGTTTGAAAAATGTGGGAGGATATCAGGTCCAAAACCCCAAATGTGGTTGGGCCTGTGATATGCATTCATGTGGTAACCTTGTTTTTTTTCCTTTTGATTTTGCGTATTGCAAATTAAGGCAACTAGGACTAGCCTAAACTGACATGGCTTATCTAGCTGGTGCTAGAAGAAGTACTAGCTTAGCCTAGGTGCAAGGCTTTATTAATTACTAAGGCCTACAATACGTCTTATTCCCAACTTCAAAACCCAGGGCTACATACCTTACAGTCATGTATAGGTAAGCCTTGGCCTAAAATTGTGAAACCCTATAATTTGAGCCACAAGAAAACTTCTAAGTTTGGCTGTTAAGTATACTGTATAGTACTGTTAGTATGTTATTGCTAAGACTAGGGTGCCCCATTGGGAAACTTGGAGCTCAGGTAATTCAGCAGTCATGCTCTAGGCTAAGCCTACTCCAAATTGCTAGGCCTGTACAAGTTGCACTCTAGCCTAGGCCTATGTCTTGTTCATATATGATGTATGGGAATTTGAAGTAAAATGTCTGATGATTAAATTACTAGAGAAGATTAAAAATAATAGCCTTATTAATGAAGAGTGGTTTTTCCACCCAAGTTGGCTTTAGCACAGGTTAGTCAAGGAAAAGAAAGTTTATGATAGCAGTTAAGCTAGGGGCTCATCCTCTCGCTTAGGCTTAATGTTAGCAGTGTAGTAAGATTGGCTGATTGACTAGACCAACACCAAATTCCTGAATACTTACTATATTATAGCACAACGTAATTTTGTAGTCATACATAAGCTGATAACTATAAGCTTGCCTTTTTCTAAACTAAATTGGTAACTGAAAATTTGAACACCTTGGACATTTCAATATACAGTAGGCCTACGAAGTGAATGTTTGTCAACTCTTCAAACATGCAGAACTGAGTTGAAGTTATGGTACTGGTAGTTTGATACTCCAAGTTAGTAGGTTATTCTAGACTTTTCAATTGAAAACTGTAGCTTCAAACTTAAGCTCATAATTTAAAGGTGTTCTACAATTCTGTATTTCACAGGATGCTCAAGAACTGAAAAAGAGTCGCCGTGAGCCCAATTTTTCAGAAGAAGAGCGGGTATGTTTGTTGAACTTTGTTCAACAACATAAGAGCAAACTGCTGGGAAAAGCTGGGCGGCCTGGCCATGGAGATGACAAGGTATGAAGTATAATAATGCTCTGTGTGGTAGGGTGAGAATTTTGGTACATTATTCAAATGGTAGCATCAAATTAAATGTGAGGAACATGTCATTAAGGGATATCAAAGCAACTGTTGCAAGGCCAGAATTTAAAGCCTAAGTTTATAGGGGGGGGGGGGGAAGGTGGGTACAGTGGCGTAGCTAGGATTTTTTCCAGGGGGGGGGCAAAGGTATGAAATTTCCCCCAATTTTTTCCCAGTCAATGTGTATGTATTTCATATAAAAAATGCAAATTTACAAGTATAACAACATTACCATGTCATTATGTAATATTACCTGCATTTTTAATCTTAAAGTATAACATAGAGCAATTGGAATTAACAGCTCTTAGTATATTATTTTGGTCAACAATATCTGGTTTATTTGTATGTACTAATGCAGTGGCGTACCCAGGATTTCTCTGAAGGGGAGGGGGGGCATGCAGAATGATCTAAGGGAGGGGTGTCCAGAATTTTTTGACACAAAAATTTGGTGCAAGATTGGTGCATGCAAATGCTGCAAGATTTTCGACTTTGACAGGAACAGTGTAAAAAGGTGAATCATGGTGGCTCATGAGGATAAAACTGAAACTTTTGTGTCTTTACGTGCATTCTTATGCCATTTTTGCTACCTTACAAAGTAAACCTTGATATTAAATTGGCACACTTTTGGGAGTCAAAATAAAAGAGTATTGATCGATATAGGATTTGTGGTAAGCAGCCTGATCCCTGGCCAACAAACTAACTGAACATGCTAGTAGGGTTAATACTCTTTGATTGAGCCTTATTTTTCAAGAACAATTAACTTTGTATATATTGCCTCAATATGACAAGGGTTTTCAAACGCATTTTCAAACAAAATTGTATGACAACATGCAGTATTGTAAGCTGTAGAATGAAGTATGTTGAGTTTGTGTTTGTTGTTGATGTAGAGAGTCAAAAAATTGACACCTAAAATAGATTTGTTAAAGAAAGGGGATTTTCAAGTACTTTGAAATCAATCGCCCAGTTCACAGCAGAAAAGAATCAAAAGAACTTCAAGTTGCTTAATTTTGATGGAAAATTCTCAAAACTATTTGGTTTACCTGTTTTTTTTTTTTTTGGTTGGCTTCTTAAATCAGTTTCCAACTTCACCTATCTGGTTCCAGTATGCATGGTATCATGCTTTTTTGTAGGTGTAAGTACAAACTTGCAAATATGTAACTATTACTCATTCAATGCCCAAAGGTATTCATCAGTATCAACTGTACCATTGATGTTACTTTTTCATTGTTAAGGTTGAAGAAAGAAAGGCCAAGTACTGGAGGCTATGTGCAGAGGCTATAAAGGCAGCAGGAGGCCAAGAAAGAAGCTGGAAGAAAGTCCGAAAACAGTGGATTGACCTGAAGGACAAAGCCAAAAAACTAAAGCATGAAATGAGGGTAACAGGTAATTTAGTAAACAAGAATTGATATTTGAATACAATGAGTTATCATAAAAGAGGAGCTGTATTAAATCCAAGAAAAATGATAATTTGGTAACATCCCCCCTTAGGCAGAACGGAGATCTAATCTGTGACGCTACCAGCAAGGCTGAGATTTTACTAAGCCAATTTAAATCTGTCTTTACCCCAAAGACTGACTTATTTTAGGTCATTCTTTAAAAAGTTATCAGAAAGAAACATCTTGTCTACCCCACTTGAACAAGTGATGTAGTTGCCAACTTGCTTAATAACATTGACACCTCTAAAGAAAGTGGCCCTGATAACCTATCAAATATCTACCTAAAGACTTGTGCTCAACAATTAGCACCAGCCCTTTCCCTAATATTTACTAGATCCTTAACCTCAGGATGACTCCCAGAAGCATCTGGTTGAGAATTGCCATCCAGTTTCTCTCACCTCTGTCACCTCTAAACTGCTGGAGCATATTATTTGTAAACACATCTTGGACCACTTAGATCCTAATGAGATCCTTTAATACCAAACTAAATCATGGCTTTTGGAAAGGTTTCTCACAGATGATTTGCTCAAACAGTATGATAAAAATGTTCAAACAGATATTATCATACTTGATTTTTCCAAAGCCTTTGATATGGTCCCACAGTATAAATTGTTATATAAACACCAAACTTATGGTGTTGATAAAAATGTGTTGCATTGGATAAGAACTTTCCTCCCGCAACGAAAGATGCCAGCTGTCGTTGATGGCGAATTTTCTGATTATGCTTCTGTTGAGCCAGGTGTCCCCCCAGGGGACAGTCCTTGGGCCACTTCTATTCTTGTGCTACATTAATGAGCTTAGCCAATTGTGTTTCCTCCCAAGTGAGGTTGTTTGCTGATGACTGTCTCCTGTATAGGCCCATAAGAAATCAAAGTGACCACATTGCCCTACAACATGACCTACAAAGTTTTACTTTTCGGGCTTAAACATGGGATTTCAACTCAAAGAAATGCTACTTGCTGAGGACCCGACCAAAAATCATCTTTCTACTATACCATAGAAAAGAGCTTACTTCAGCAATCAAAGAACAGCCCCTATCTGGGTGTCACCATCTGGGACGATTTTAAATGGTCAAGTCATATAAACAAAATTGTCAGTAAAGCAGGTGCTATGTTAGGTCTTATTAAAAAGAAATCTTAGACACTGCCCTATGGACTGTTAAAAACTAGGGTACATTTCCTTGGTTCAAAGCAACCTGGAGTATGCTGCCACTATATGGGACCCCCACAAACAAGGGGATATAGAGACTGCTTGGAAAATGACCAATGAAGGGCTGCAAGATTTATAATTAACAGATTTCACATTGCTCCCATTTTTCATCACAGGAGGAGGACCCAAACCACCCTCTTCTGGCTCCCTGCAGCTAGCCATGGAGGTTGTGGCAAGGGAAGCATTGGATGGCATCAGAGCCCAGTCAACAGAAGTCGACCCATTGAGTCATTCATCTCTTGAAATGTCACAGGTACAGTAATTTGTAAACGTCTTATTGCTGACAGGAACAGTGCCTTTGGTTCAAATGAAAAAGTTGAATCACCTAAGCAAAAACAGCCTACTTTAAGGGTGGAGTTGGCTTTGTGGTTTGAGCGTACTGCCTTGCATGCTGAAGGTCCGGGATCATTTTGCAGGGTCTAAAAATTAACTTGTTCAGCATAGCTGTTCACAGTGATGCTGAGGGGGTTTAAAAATTGGCGAATTACAAAACTGGGTATTTGGTTGTCCGTTTCAGGAAGTTGTCTGCTTGCTCAGTTCAGCTGTTGAGCAGTGGTGCAGAGCAAGAAACCTCCATCCCCACCCAGCCTTTGGGAAAGTGCATGGCTAAAGACTGGGGATATGCTCACGTCCGTCAGATGGGGACGTTAAATGGCGGTCCTGAGGGCAGGATTGGGAGCGATTAGTATGCCTCTGCCTCGTTACCTCTGAGCACTAGTCAAAAAGAGAAGGCGAAGTTTGCCGGTGTTCATCCACGCTCACTCTGGTATAGGGTCCTTGATGAGCCTAATGGCTTCCTGACCCTCAAAATTTAATTAAACCTTGATAACAGTATGGTTAATTATGTCCAGTTTCATGGAAGAATGAAGGCACCTTGTTTCCATTGTGCTAGTCTCTTGACATTTCCAGAGTAGCTTCATGGGTGAATGCAGAATTTTCCTGAACTTGACTTTTCCAAAGGATCCTGCTATAAACCAGTTGTAGAAAACCATGTATGCTGGGATTAATTGAATGCTCTTTATAGTTGTTTAGCATTGTTTAGATGGCTATAAAATTAAAAAAAAAGTTACTTTCTTTTCCTCAGGAATCATCTCAAGAAGAAACAACTACTTTACCACCACCTCCCTCATCATCAATTGCTAGCAGCTCATCCCAAGTAAGACCAATGGAGACATCAACTGGGATTGCAACGGACTCACTTGTTGCTTTGAAACAACAAGTGAACCAGTTGCAGTCCCAGTTAGAGATGCTGGGAACCCAACCATCATCTCTACAAAGAGCCACGGAAATCCGCCAACTCAAATTTCAGGAGGAACTCCTGAAACTTGAGAAGATTTAAGGCAATTGTGAACAGACATGATAGATAGATGGATAGACAGAGTGACAGTGGAAGATCACAACAGCTCAAACAGCTCTTTGAGCTGGTTTGAGCTAAGAAGTAAGTGAATAAATTTTAACACTTAATATCTCAACAATGGAGCGACTTGATGGGAGTTTGATGAATAAGATTCATTTTGCAACCTCTAAAATATGTCATTAAGCTAACTTCTCTGATACTCCAAAAACCCAGATTTTGAGGCCTTTTTCAGGGTATTTCCACTTCATTAATTGCTTATTAAGATAAAGACTCCCTGGCCCAGTGGACCATGAAATTGCAGATAGGGTGCCAGAAGACTCTTTTCCATAAAGACATATTGTGACTACATAAGGAAGCTTTGTGCTGTTTTCTCAGGGTAGTCAGTCAAAGAGCAGAGTCGTCAGTGGGAGCTGAGAGCATTATTTTCACTTCACCTAAGCAACCGTGAAGGTGCTATATGGAAAGCATCGGGCTGGATTTCATCATGTAATTTCCAAATTCTATACTTGAGGTACACATACTCTAAATGTCTTTATCGCGTCACAAGTTTGGTCTAACGGTAGAGCATCCGCCTCTCACACAGAAGGTCATGGATCGCTTCCCAGGTCGAGTCATACCAAAGACTCTAAAAAAGGAATCTAGCTACTGTCGTTGTGCGTTATGCTCCCCATAAGCAATGGAGTAGGAAAAACAAGCCAATGAGCCACAACTGGAAGAAAGGCCGTGGCCGGCTCGACTTGAACCAATAGGTTGGGAACTGGGCGGTAAAACTCCATCTAACCAACTATTGTATTTATCTGACCTGCCAAATTGTCATTTTTCGTACAAATTTTATTGAAGATATTACCATACAGGTTTCCCCATAAAATACAATTTATGGGGTTTGTTTATTTTTCAAGTTGGAAACATTCCTGCAATATTCAGTGCTAGGTGTATCTGTTCATCAAAATTTTTGTGCTGTCTGCCATTGGCATCTAGAATGCACTGAATCTTGATTCAATCACAAAAAAAAAAAAAAACTGCATGAAATGTAACCTTATAAGTCAATTTGTGCAGTTTCTCATTCACATACAGTAGCAGTGTACCACTTAAATATGAATTTATATTACTGTATGTACTGTTCATATAGTCACACTGCTTTACAGAAACGCAAGGTTTTGCTTGGTGCCTGATATGTCTCCATTTTAAACATAGTTAGCCTGCCGATTGGATCCTCCATAAAGTGTTGATTTAAAAACCTTTCTATTTTCCAGGTGAGGTATTGCTGGAGAGTGTAGTAATATCACTGCATCAAGGTTGTTGGAAACAATTTCACAGTGCATGGACAGGATTCCAAAAATTATAGAGAATTCCTGAACCTAAAATTCATTGACTACATAAAGTATCCAGAAAAAAATTCCTCTTCCAGGAAGTGAAAACTTTCTCAATAGCTTTTCCCAGTGGGAACATGCTATTTACAAAGCAATGCAGATTTTTCTTGAGATTAAGTGCATTACATGGGAAATTTGTATGTCACTTCGACACACATTGCATTCAGTCTATTTACCGTCACGTGTATCTTTGACGCAGCTTCATGTAATATTAAGTAACATTGCTTGCTATACCTTCTGTGGTGTAGAATAATCCTAAATTTACAGGAAAGGTATTGGAATATTCCAACAGTATCAAATTTCAAAGGCAAATAGAACATTCAGGTTTAAAGAAAAACAAAAGGAATGTGACACAATGTGCCCACATTACGTAATTTTCTGTGACTTTGTTGAAAAGTAAAGGTATGTTTTAACAATTAACAAAAAATGTAAGCCACTGGATTATGTCTTGAAAAATCCATCTGTATGCTTTTCATGTTGTGGCCTGGAGTTTTCAAGGCTACGTGACTATGCATGGGTATTATTTGCCAAATTGTATAATTGGGCAAAGAAGGAATTCAAGTTTATATTTTACAGGGTGCAAACTTGAAAAACCAGAAAAGGTGGATTTTTCATTCAACAACAATGTAAGGTTGTTATTTGAGAACTCTATTGCCATCTTTCTGTAGACTGAGTAAAAAAATCCATCTTTAAATTTCATGTATTCATCTGTTTATAGCTTTACAGTACATTGTAACCTTTGTTCCATTACAATCCTCTGATGCAACTTGTTAAAGAGTTGGTGCTCAAAAGAGTTTTTCCTAAGTTTACAAGTATGTTAATACCCAAGAACATTACATATGAAATACACCCCTTAAAACAGTCCGGCTGGGGCCACTGAGGCATTAAAACCCATGCCAGGAGCTTCCTGGGGCTTTGCCCCCTTGATCCCCCCCCCCCCCCCAGGGGTCCGAAGGCGGTTCCATAAAAGTCACCCAAGATGGGCACCACACTAGTCTTAGCTTGCTCATCTTCTAGGTTTGTCATAATTCAAACCACCTTCCCCCCTGAAGTTCAAAAGAAATCTTTGCCCATGCATGCATTTTTAGTGATTCCTTGCCAGGTCAAAGTTCGGTGAGTTTATTAGCCCAAAGCAAGATAATGTTTTTCATATGATCCTGGTTTACAAGGAATTGATTTCATTTAAATTTCTTAAACTTAAGGAGGAGACTGCAAGCAGGAGTATGGCATAAAAAAGCTCACAATGATATTGCTTGCATAGGACTTGCATATTATTAACCACAAGGACTTTGCTTGATACTAATTTCTACCATAGTGACCAATGAGAAAATAAAGCAATATTTACTTTTCTCAACCTGGATGATAAAGGGGAGCTTGATGCGTGTTCCTTTTGAAGTTAAATGTTACACTCATATCAACAAAAGTAGGTTAAAGACACAAATGGTTACTTTAAGGAAAGGGATAAGATTTACCGTTCCAAAAAGGAAGAGAGAGATGTGACTGAATGAAATATGGGTGAAATTCTTTTAAGGAACAAAGGTATGTCATATTAAATGTAACTTTATAGAATTACAAAATGAAACAGAGAGCTGTCACTGTCATGACTAAATTCATGAGAAAATATGATACATCAAAAATAGAAGGTTGTGTTTGAGCTTTTATTTTTCTCTTCATTGTTCTGTTCAAGCAGTTTGAAGTTGCATCAATCGGCCAGCCAGGTCCCTACGTACTCTTTTGAAAAATGAAATTCCAGACTTTATGCAGACTGAAATGGAAAAGTGCCAGGAGGTGCAGCTGATGGGCCCAGATAGTCAAGGTTACCCATCCTTCAAGGGCATGTTTTCATTTAGTGTTTTCATACCTTGACATCAAGGAGCAGATAGCACAGATTTTGCCATCAAGTGAGGCTGGAGCTTCGAGCCAAAACATACCTATTTCTCACAACTCTGGTATCATTGGTTGAGGATTTTAAATCACATGTATTCCATAAAAGAATCTAATAGCCTTGTATACCTGTACTGTATGTAAACATCTTGGTAAGGCTCAAATTAAACATTAAAGCCTCATCATTTTGATCAGAAAAGAAGTTCTTTTCCATAAGTGCTTCCAGTCATTGGCCTATAATTCACAATAACATGAACATTCATATGAGATGAGCATTCTCTTCCCTTATTAGCCAACCAATCTTTTTTGTTCGTGAAGTGGCTTTTGGCCCTTTCTGCTCCCTCATGTCAAAGGGTATGAAAAATCAGGGTTATCCATACCCTCACAACAGAAGGGTTTACTTGACTAGGGCCCAGAGTGAACATATAAACATGTCTCCTCCTAGTTGATGATAAGGTGGGTCTCTCAAGTGCTTTATCTAAACTGGATAGAGGAAGGGGAATTAACTTGCAAAGCCCTGAAAACTGAAGATGATTTGATCTGAAAGTACTTGAAACATACCCTTTTTTTTCTTTAACCTTTTCACAGCTCACAGCCAGTGTCTATTACTTACACAGTGCCTTTTTCAGCCAAGAGGTTGAAAGCTATGTAGTAATTGTATCACATTTGTTATACCTCCAACCTGTACAAGATTACCTGATTTATTAAACCTTCAAATATGAAGATGCCCAGAATTAAGCATGTTTGTTGATTTTTTTAATATTTCTTTTAAATAAATCATGATTTAAATCAAATAAATCAATTTAAATCAGATCTTTTTATTTAAATCATGATTTCAGTATCAATTAAAATCATGATATAAATCGTGATTTCAATCAACTTGAATTAAAGTAAACAACCCTGGGGTTACACTATGCAAACACAAGCTCATTATGCTGAAATTAAAATTACTTTTAAAACATATGCACCTATGCCCCCCCCCCCCCCTTAATTACCAACTATCTCAGCTCAAAATATTTCAAATAAACTGTCAATGTGCACTATAGCTTTCAAGAGGATAATGACAGCAACACCACACTGGGGTGACTACATCTATGCATTGTGTTTTTCAAGCAAAGTAAGCTTTAAAACAAGTAATCTCTGAAAACAAGTAATCTCTGTGTCCTAAAACTGAGTTGGAAAAAGCTAGCACACAACAACTACTTTTATTTCTGACATGAGAAAGACAAAACTTTATTTCCAAGTTTGAAATACAAAGGATGAAGTTCAAATATCTATCTGGTGACCCCACAAAAAAAAAAAAAAAAAAAAAAAGACCTCCTCCTCCCCTCATAATCACAGCCATGCCCAATCTCCCTTGAAATCTAATATGTGGTTCTCAAGATATAGAAGCAAGTAAAGTTTATACATTTTCAACACAAAGTGAACTTGAAGCAAGCACATGAATAAAACATCATATCCTCACATTAATGGATTTTTCATTTGTTAACTTTGCAACCAATTTTCTCTCCAACAATCCTGTATTATCAGAATGTGACTGCACAAGTGGCATGAGAACTTTCCAAACTTTGCATCCATCACAGAGAGGTCCTACCTCTATTACCTTGAAGGTCATCAAAACACGAAAAACAAAGGAAAGCAAAGCAGTACTGTACTTGTCATTGTGAGGAAATGTTAATACCTCTGCTGCCATCAAGCTCATTTAGGATTACAAATGTAGTGAATTCATTTACTGATATCTCTAGATATACATGTCTGATTTGAATGGAAATTTTACCATGCTGTGCAGATTTAGTTCTTCTTTTGCATACAAAATTTGAATTTTGGCATTAACTTCCCTTTTCAGACTCTTTCCTGTTATCTCTTAATCCACCCTACAAAATCTGTTACAGTAAAGATCAAGCCCTGGCAGTTCAAATTCTCATAACTGACTTACTTAAGCTTCTCCAAAACTCCCTAGAATTCATCCTCATCTACACACATTCTTAGTTTATTGCTTCAGGGTGCATTTACAAGACCCCAATTGTGTAATTAAAACAGTAAAGTACATGGCAACATATGGGTGCTGTGTAGTAAATTATTTTAAAGTAATATGAGCTTCAGGAAACTGCATTTTTTTGGACCAAGCTTCGATGTCAATCCAGGCAAAGACCTGTACCAATTTAGAATTTCTGTGGGCTACTACAAAACTTGAAGTTTGGGGTGAGAGAATTAGCCTTTTAAACCGTTTCAAAATTCCAGCATAAGTTTTCTCACCAATATTGCATCTAAAGACAAGAACTACATGCAAAACACCAATGATAAAACAACAATGAATGCATAGAACCTTACTCATACAATTCAGGGAAATAAACTCTTTCCAATTTTTTTAGTCAACTTTAATTTATTTTATTTTTTTTGAGTTTTAGTGTTATATTTAATTTTTCAGTTTTCATATAAAGGCACTTTTTTTAAGCCAAGCTGAGTACAGTATCATAGAATAAGATGGTAATGACAAAGATATGGGTCTACAGTATAATCAGTCTCATATTGGAAATAAACTTTCCACAGATCTTTTGCACAAGGGACACTTTCATTCAACTTTTAATTTTTTTTTTACAAAACTGCACCGCCATATCTGCAAATAAATGTTAAATTGACATATTAAATTCTTCTTAGTCATCCAAATATATACATTATGCACATATTTTGGAACTGGCAAGACTGATTTGAAGGGTAATTGAAGTTATTCTAGGGGTTCAAAAGTTCAAATGGAGAATTTCAAACACTGACTATTCAGTAGGGTTACAGCGCAATTCTGGCCAATGCTTGGAGAAGCTGAAATGACGAGACCTGCATGTGTACCTAATGTTGAATTATCTCAGTCTAAGTCCAGCCCAGTCTAAAAATGGTCTAGAAATAATTTCAAGGTGTACAGTATTTGGCATATTGTTTTGGTGATCTAGTACAGACATGAATTAACATTTGCAGGGGGCCATGGGCCACCTTTTCAAAGTTTTAATCACTATATCCAAACTTTCAGTACCTCCACCAGCTTCCTTTGAGTGAAGAATTCCACATTAAACAAAAGTCATGTTGGATTTTCTTGCCTATAAAAGCTTTTTCAACACCTTTTTGCTTCAGTGAGCAAAGTTCAACAAAAACCAGAAAAGAAGATGCCCTACTGCCTGCCTTTCACATCTCGCAAACAGTGGAACATCTGACCCGTATTCTGCGTTAATAGTTTACATCTTCTGCTTAGCTGTCTTTGATTGATCTTGTGGTTTCTTGGAGCCTGCTCGAGTGAGTTAAGCAGAAAGTCGGGTGAAATTTGATTATCCCACTAAACCTCACTTTTGATACTGGGGTGAAACATCTAATAGAGTAAGAAATTCGTCATGGTCACAGTCATGCTACCCCTTCTTACAGCACATTTCACAGCTTCTGACAGATGGATCCTTCACTGATGAGCTTCAATGAGAAACAAAAAACAGAAAAATAATAGTAAGAAATATGGGAAGTCATTTTGTCATATGAAAGCTTCTTGGCTTTTTTTAGTGTTAACTGGAACTTGGACACCACTAGCATAGGAAGTTGCTCTAAATAAGAGGCTGGAGTGGGGAAGGCTATAGCACATTTTCAAACTGCCTTCTCAGTGGATCCTAAAGAGAGATTGCACTCAACCAACCAAGTAATAATTGAATAATTTATGGCTCATTGATACAGATGTTTTGCTGCAAGAAGTAATAGCCAAATGGTTACAACATGTCTTTAAAGCCCATTAATTTTCTTTCTTTTCCTGTTGTTTTCCTCAACATTTGACAACTTTAAGGTGGCAACATCACCCTGGCCCCTCCCCTGGTGGCACCACATCTGCTAGATACTGGCACTAGTATGGTACCTTCAAGTTAAACACCTTACCTTATTTAAAAGAGAAAATTCAATACAAACCTTTCATTAGAAAACTAGGTCCATGGTCTAGTCAGAGGGGGTGAGAACTGTATTGAGGGGCACTTTTTAATTGACAGAGGCCATAGGTTTACAAGATCTAAGCAAGTCTAAGTGATTACTTCTTGTTATTTCTACTATTCTACCACATCTGTAAAATGTTTCCCACTTCCATACTGAGTTATTTTCACCCTTCCTTTGAAAAACTAGTGGGGCATATAAATGCACCCAGTTTCCGTTCACGCAATGATTGCAATCCACGATTTTACATGGAATGACTTTCTTTGACAGACATGCTGTATGTATTGAACGTGGAGATCTTTTTGATGATTACATACTGTTGTCATGGAAGCGAATTCACAGCATTATTATAATTGCACCCCACTGCTTGAAAGAAATTTTACTTGTAGAAATACAAGCATTACTTTCATTTGGACAAAACACACTATTAAAAAGTAGAGTTTGTCTTGAAAATAAACATTTCCTCAGAATTGGATGCCTCCCCCTTTTCGGTCAATCTTCATCCAAGTTTCTAATCAACCTCAAATACAGAGATACTGTAACTGGTCCATTTTGAGAAGTTAGAAGAAAAAGAAATACAAGCACAGATAAATAAATGAATGTGGAAATTGGGTAATTATTGGAAAAAAAATACTTAAATACTAAGGCCACAGCATATGACCCTTCCACTAATGAAGGTTGAGCCTGATGGCAGCCATCTGAGAATTTTGTGGATCTTCTATCATATTAATAAAACAAAAGCATGTTTCAGCACTTCCTTTCAAAACATGAGGAAGATGAGCGTAGTAACCCCCTCTGACACATGTGGACAAGTTTCCTACCACTGAAACCTTCACTACCAAGCAAAAAAAAAAAAACCTCAGAGGCATAATATTGCTTGAAACTGAAAAGAAAAGTTACTAAACTTCTGTAAAAAAGTTGCGGACGATGTCATTCCGAACTGCGGTACCATGTACATCATCATCAGCAGCAACAGCAGCTTCAGGGGGTGGGTTGTCCTCATCTGGCACGTGGTTGTATCGCTCTTGAATGTGGTCATCTTTGCTGATGTTAAACAACACACAACAGGCTGTAATGATGTCGCACACTTTCTTTGCTGTTTTTACCCTCGGACCAGTACCATGCAGGCAGAGGAACCTGTTCTTCAATTGTCCATTAAGGTCTTCAATTAAGGCTCTGGTGGTTCTGTGAGCACTGTGCAGAAAAATGAGAAAAACCATAATTTCAATAAATATAACATTTCTTTACATTCCTGCAATCTTCCACAATATTGTTGCAGGAAACAACACTCCCAGAGGCCACACTGATGACCAATAGACACAACAGTGGCAAAAACTGATAAAAAATTTAAATATTATTCTACAATTACATTGAACAAGGGTAAATTAGGATCCAGACTGCAGTCTCTCCCCTCTAATGACACCTGTACAATTTTTGGAATGTTTCTACAACAGTACTGTATTGTCTCACCGAAGGCCCAAAAAAGAAATAATTGGGAAATATAAAATGGTTGTTTATGGGGTTTTTTTGAAAGCACAATTTAAATCAGTGATTTCAATGAAATAAATTGATGTACATCAGATTTTTTTATTTAAACCATGATCTTTTTATTTATGATTTTAATCAACATGATTTCAGTCAAACAACCCTGGCAAAATGTTTTAAAGACCAACACTTCACAAACTCCTCTGCCAAGTATGGATCAGCTTAGTTCCATTGAAGGGACTGTATGTGAGACATACCTCTGGCAATCTGAGAGACATTTTCAGCAACCAGTCTTTCTACACCATATGGGCTAAGTAAGCTGATGCAGACACTCCACTAAGATGGTGTCATTTTGCCCTGCCGCTCAGTGCTTTGCCCCCTAAACCATGCCCTCTTCAATGAAAACGTCTGATTATATATGCCACTGCATGCTGGGAAAAGCCTTTTAGCTACTTTTCAATTTGATAGTAGTAATATTAAATACTGTAGAAATTAAGGCACATGGCAGGAAAGATATGGATTAAGTCAATTTCAATGGAGTTTTGGGTGTATGCATTGATTCATGAAGTTACTCAGGAAATGACCAGCTCAATAGAGGCATTGAGATTGTATTCTTCTGTAACACTGAACATAAAACTAGTGATGGCTCCCATGGCTTATCTCTTTTTTTCTGCTTGGGCACCTCAAATTTTTCATATGAGCTAAGGGGAGGTTTCTCTCATGTATTCAGAGACTGTTTCCTTACCAATAAATTATGATAGCAAATCCAAAACCTTTAAGTTACCTGTTGTATGCTTGCTCTGCTGGTGTGCGAGGGATGAGGAAAGGTGTCATTAGCCAGGGTTTAAGAGCATAGCCAGAATCTCCCAGAAGTATGCCCTGTAGTTCTCCATCTCTATAAGCATGGCCCAGACGGCTCTCTTGCAAAATGCGGCTGTCATGTGTACTACCTGGCCATCTTGCTACTACATTCAGAATTTTGTACTTGGCATCGCAGACCAGTTGAACATTAATGCTATAAAATCCTAGAAAAAAAAATTGAACAGTCATTTGTATCAGCATCAAAATTTTGTAGCTTATGGGGGAATTGCACTTCTATTCATCTAAATATAGGAGGGTTCACCAGACTGCAGGTGTGATCTGGTTTGTTGATTGAAGGGGTTAAAATTTTTCAAACAGCTTGTGAAACTCATTCCCATGAACATATTCATCTATGAGCAATCTAGCCTATCAAACACAAGAGCACACCTTTATGCACAAACACAAACACCCATATAAACACACTCACATTAGCACTGGTACACACATACAACTGTAAAGTCAAATGATGTTCTCTCAAAAAACCTGATGTATCCCAATGTGATATATCATGCATCTCTCTGATGATATGTTAGTTTTCTCTGCAAGTTGGTTTTTTTTTTCTAAACTATTGGGAGAAGTCTGCAAAAAAAGTTGGCACAACATATTTTCGTTGGGGTGGCATTTGCCTCCCCTGCCCCCAAGGATCGATGACCCTTCCGGACTGAAGTTGCTTAAAATTACTGTAGATCTATGACTGTAGATCTAGAGTGAAACCTTAAAAATGTAGTTTCAGCTGCTGCGGTACTGTTTCCCAGTTTGTGAAGGCTTTGAACAGGTTTTGGGCTGGCCAGGAGATAGTATAACTATGATTTATGTTACAGTAAGTTATTGGCTAACAAGGCAATCATCCACGTGCACATGCCCATAGCTTGCCAGGCTATTGCTGCATCTGTTGCCCTCGGTATGTATGGCGTATAAGTAGAAGATGTGGATATAGATACTGTACAGTCTTTAAACCTGTGTCCACTGAGATTATTAAGGTATGTAAGGCTAGTTGGTTAGATAAGATTCAAGGACACACCAACAGGAACATAGTGTCATGCTGTTCAAATACTGTTCAAGTCCTCCTTACGATAGGGAGGGAATACAGTGGGCATGTTCTACAACCCCCAGTCCACAGGGGGAGCTCCGTATACTTAGACGACAACTCATTGTGACATATCAAGTATTTTTTAACTTTTGAAAGTGATCACTACATCACCAATGGTCTGTTAATATATCATGCATGTTTTATGGAGCATGCCTAACAAAATGAAATCTTAGTCACTAAAATACATGCAGGGTACCTTACAGACCTGTATATAGGCCTACAATGCATGGCAATCAGGTAGGCCGACAAGGTTCCTACTTTTTGGTGGTGCCCAAGCAAACACTAACAAAAAGCACTTGCTACATGCTGGCCCAGCCCACAAGATGCACTGATTGATCTTCAAAGACATTAAGATAGCCTCTGGCATGTTCATGCTAAGCCATAGGCTACAGGCTTGTTTTAATATAGTGTACAGTTTATTGCTAGAGCTAGCTTGGGCTAAGTTATATCCCTGTCTGCAAATTTGCTCAGATCCACAATGGACCCACATAGGCCTAGGCCTCATGAGAGCTGGTCAGTTGTAGAAATGTCAGTAGCTCCCAGGCAGTCCTTGATGGCGATGAAACTGGTTTGCTCAAAAATTCCACCCAGCATACAATGATTTTCCTGACATGGTCGGATGTAGGCTAGGCTTGCCAACAGACCTACGTTGGCCCCAGTGGCCAACCATCTATTCACAGCAATCAAAATCCAACAGTGGCTGCCAGCTGTGGCCCACTGAATATTTTTGGCTGGAATACTAGTAGACCAGTATCATTGGCATAGTCCTAGTGGGGGAGGGCCCCTCGATCCAACCTTTCAATTCAAAAACCAACTTGAAAATAGCAGTTTTTTCTCTCTTTCCTTGGATTTTTCCCGCATTTTGTACCCCAACCCCCATGACACCAACCCCCCAACCCCCATGACACCAACCCCCCCCCCCATGACACAATCTGCCTGTCTTGTAAGTTGTATAGCCTAGGCCGAACTGTTACTAGCCTAGACCTAGGCTAGGTGGTCTAACTTCTTGGCTAGACCTAACGCGTTTGGCTAGGCCCAGCTGTGGACCCAGGCAGTAGTAACGTCTGGAGGCTAGCAGCAACGTCAGGTTAGGCTACCGTATAGCAAGTCGCTAGTTGGTATTTGAGCTTAGGCTACTTAGCTACAATAGCCACGCTAACGTAAGGTAGCCTAGCTTATACTTAGTAAGACTAAGAGTAGTAAGACCTAACGTTAGGCTAGCCTACGTTATTATATTACAACAACAGCATAGGGTCATGATCTCTAGAGTAAGAAGCCCAACTTACTAAAACAGTAAACAAAATGTTTTTGAACGAAGTAGGCTAGCTATGCCTAGCCTAGCCTAGGCCTAGGCCTAGGTTGTAACGTCACGTAACTAACGGCGAGATCAGTGAACGTGCGATCAACAACAATTTGAACACAGCTGCTACACCTTCTTACAGTCATCATTGGATCGTTGTGTGCATACTGCGCGACGAAATTTTTGCAACCTGGGAAAAGAACGAGAATTAATTGATCTAAAGTTTATCTAGTTGTACTAACCTTTGCGATTAACGTAGACGTACTCCGTTGGTCCTAGAGAAACGTTTGTAAGTCGTATGTGTGTCCCGTCAATTGCTCCAACTACACGGGGAAAACCTTGTAGTTGTACGGCCACGAAATCCAGTTGATTTTGCTGAACTTCTTCAGGGGTGGTAGGAAATTTGATGAACTGATTTTTCCTCCGGCACAAAGCTTTAGTCACTCTGCGGATGGCTCGACAGGCTGTTGCTATACTTACGCCATGAGGTTCGGCACCGGAGTCGTCTGTTATTGATCCATGTCCAAAGAATCTTAAAGCTATAAAGACCTGTAAAGATGGTGGAAGCGCATGATTTCGTCGTGTCCTGTGTTCCAGTTCATCTTGAAGCATATCGATAATATTAATGCATGCGAGCCTGCTAAAACGGTACTTGGCGTGCATTTGCTGGTCGTTCCATAGATCTAGTGGGTTGGTTCTGTCTCGAAAAACTCTTTCTCGCCTTCGGGCTCGTTGATTTTCCCTTTCCAGCAAACCGAACGCCATGTACATCGCCATTGTCTTGCTCAAAATGCTGCTGCTCGGTCGACCGTGTACGTACATACGTGACGTGTGTACACTCGACGATTGACTCAGTCACATGTTTTGACTGAAAGCTTCTTTCCCGCCAAACTGTGCATGTGACACTTACGAACTTTCTTTTCTGACTTACGCATGCTGCCGATCATGCGTAAAGTTACGAACGATATCAGTACGGAGATACGAACGAATTCTTCGTAAGTTGTTTTATGAAATAGAAGATACAAAACTTCGTAAAGTTACGAACAATTGTTGGACTTACGCAAGATTAATCTTCGTAAGTGGGAGATACGAAACTTCGTAAGTTTTATGAAATAGAGCCCAGTTCTGTTTCTATGAACTGTTTTCGAACCATAGCATCTTCTACCTGCCGTAAGTGCAAGTAAGACAAGTTTGTGCTGAAGACTTTAAAAATGCAGTCTCACTGTCATTATGTTGGTGCTCAACATACGCAAGGGATAAGGGATACGGGGAAAAAAGCCAGTGAGCCACAACTGGAAAAAATGTTGTGGTCCAGCTCATCTTAGACCACTTGGTTAGAAACTGGGCCATTAAACCACATTTAACAAACTAAATGGTAAGAAAATGACCACAACTTTGCATAAGGTACAGTGGCTTTCAGAAAAAGGAAGGAAACCCAAGGAGATGTTCACTCCCACTAACATTGCTTTCCAACATGTCACATGATGTTAGAGCATTCCAACTTGGCATGAATACTAACTATCACCAATAATGCACAGTCAGCGTAAGCGCTATCAACACATGCAAGCGATCGACTCCACCCTATAAACAATTGTTGCATAATGAAAATCTAGCCATAAAATTTGGGAGATGTGCAAGGCAGTGACATATATGAACCCTTATAGCATTCACTTGTATGATTTGTCCTCCAGGAGGTGTTTGCATTAGTAAGCTTTTGTGCTCCTCAAACATCGCTTTAGGTAAGCATAAAATGAACCAAACAATGATCAGACTGCCTAGAAAACTTCAAGGCAGTGGCCACAATTAATGTTCAGGCACATGTGTTAGCTACCTCAATATATTTTTTTCTTTTTTTTATTTGTTGCTGTGTAAAAAGGGAACGCCTGCAAATAATACAGAAAATGAGTGCAGTAATGTTTATTGCTTTGCTATTGTGACAGTAAGACACAGTCACAACACACCATTCACTAGTCATGTTATCTAAGAATAGACGGCCACCACACTACGGACTCCTGAATGTTGTGTTAACATCTTATTTCCTTACAATGGGAAGAAATAAGTGTTCTTTTTTAGAGATGTCAATTTTTTTTATGTATTTTGTTTTTGGCAAGCAGGTGTCAAGCAAAAAGGTGTGAACAAATATCTCAACTAGGAAAATGCCTCATAAGGGATAAGGGTAACATTCCATGCCATGACATTGGGTCTACCCTAATCATCATTATTACTGGTACATTGCTGGAACCAGTAGGGCAAAATTGAAAAGAGCATCAGAGATTGAGGGGAGTTAGCAAGATACCAGGCTACACCTGCAGGTATGTAGTATCTGGATGTTGACTATCACTTCTGTTGACTTATCCCAGTCAATCCTGGTTGATGGAGAAAATGAAGACTGGAGCATTTCAAAATTGATATATACTGTACTTGAGGGCTTTACTGTTGTTCATGGCATGGTTTTCAATTACTGTATATTATAATAGGTACAATTGGCTGTAAAATTGGGTAGATTTAATCCTTTGTCTTGCTGGGAGCACAGTACTATTATTTATTACTAGTCATGCATGGGACAGCTGGTTACCTGAAATTCCATACATGCATCATAATCTATCTGCTTTTTTACAGTTTTCTAAGCATTTGTTTACTAGCTTTCAGCCACTAATTATATGTAGTACATTTGAGTGCTATTCTTCATGTCAAGCATTGGCCCTTACAGATTTTGACAGAAATTGTACAACAATGCATGTACTTCTCACTTCCTGAGGCCTCTGTCTAGTTACTTCCATTTCCTGCCAGAAGTTCTCATCCCTCCTTAGCTGATTATCTTTCTCCAGAGAAGTTCTATGTATACAGAAAAGCAGTGCATGCTTTCAAGCCTGATAAGCATCTCTGCATTAAGTGTTGAAGGTACTAACTCCAGAATAAACAGTCTGCGAAAAACCAGACCTAATGCTCACGAATCAGGTTTCTAGAAGTGTGTATTTCTGTAAGAGGCCTTGTCTGTTAGTGTTGACTTTTGTTTTTCTCTTCCTCTCCCTTCAGGATACTAGGTGGGGTTTTTAGTGCTATAGTGAACAGCAGTGTCAGACAGGATACTAGGTGGGGTTTTTAGTGCTATAGTGAACAGCAGTGTCAGACAGTTAGTGAAATTAGTGCAAAGCTTTCAAGAGCAATCATAGTGAAGTTTATACCAACTACAGTGTATTGTTTTAGCGATTTAGTGTATGAACTTTGAACTTTCTCATTCCAAATACTGAGTCAGCTCCCTGAACCTATTTTATCCTGCTATAGTGAATCAACCAAGGACTTAACAGGTAAGCTTTCTTTAGAGGCTTTTATCATGGTAGCAGAGCTAGGTTGCTAAATCCCATCCTCCCTATACAGAGTCATGGCAAGTTACAAAACCCCACCAGTATTTAGTGAAGCGAAGCCGTACGCCAGATGGATCGAAGAGGTTAAAGCCTGGCAGGTAGTGACAGACTTAAAGAAAGAGAAACATGGCTTGGCCATAGCCTTAACCCTTCCTGAGGTGGGAGCCAAATCTATAAGGGATAAGGTATTCAGTGAAGTGGATATAGAGGAACTTAAGAAAGATACAGGTGTTGAAACCCTCATAAAGTTTATGGACAATGTTTTCAAGAAGGACGAATTATCTGCTGCCTATGAGGCTTACACTAAATTTGATCGTTACAGAAGGAAAACAGAGACGACCATGGAGGAATATGTTGTGGAATTCGAGAAGCTGTATAACAAAACCAAAAGTATAAGATGGAGCTCCCTCAACCAGTCCTGGCCTTCAAACTTTTGGAGAGTGCTCAATTAGAGCATAAAGAAAGGCAACTAGTACTTACAGCTGTGAATTACAAGGAACCAGACGGCATGTTTTCTCAAATGCAGATTTCTCTTAAGAAGTTCTTCGGAGAACAGTCGATGTCATCAATGGAAACCAAAGATGGACTGGCCATCAAGGCTGAACCAACATTTATTGGTTCTGACGAAACTGCATTTGTCACTGGAAGAGGAGGTTTCAGAGGTAATGGTCGTGGAAGGTACAGTAATGCTCAGTATGATCGTGCTAAGAATTTTAACAGAGGTCGTGGCAACAGAGGAGGAAGGCAAAATTCTCAGAGTATAACCAAGCGACTGAATCCGCTTGGACCTGATGGTTACCCTTTGAAATGTAGCAGTTGTGAATCAATCCGACATCTTCTGAAAGACTGCCCAGATTCATATGAGAACCTGCAAAGGAGTGTATTGCAAACACGTAGTAAAGAAGAGGAAGCTGTGTTGTTCACTGGGAACAAACAGTCAGAGACAGAAGTTTTATTGACAGAGGCTTTGGGTTCTGCTGTCTTGGATAGTGCGTGTAGCTCAACGGTTGCTGGAGAAGCCTGGATGGCTCATTATATTGATATGCTTGAAGAAGAAAAGAAGGCTCATGTAATGAGGAGCAAAAGTGACACAGTTTTCAAGTTTGGGGGTGGAAAGCGCTTGAAGTCTAAGGAGAAAGTTACCATCCCATGTGATATTGCTGGTGTGAAATGCCAAGTGACTACTGATGTGGTGGAAAGTGATATTCCTCTGCTTTTGGGAAAGCTGGCAATGAAGAAGGCAAAAGTGAAACTTGACTTAGAAAATGACTGCGCAACCATTTTCGGGAAGACAGTTGACCTTCAGTGTACCTCTTCTGGTCACTACTGCATCCCTATTGTTGAAACAACAATTCCTGTCAGTGACACAGTAGAGGCCTTGGTGTCAGAAGAAGAGAGTTCTAAAGAAAAACGAAAGAGAATTGAGAAGCTGCACAAGCAATTTGCCCATCCAACTGCACAGAAGCTGAAATACCTGCTGAAAGATGCCAATATTTCTGATCAGGAAACAATGGATTTAGTTGAAGAAATTGTATCAAAGTGTGATGTTTGTAAGAGATACAAGAAAACACCTCCAAGGCCTGTAGTTGGATTGCCTCTGGCTAGAGAATTCAATGAAGTTGTGTCCTTGGATCTCAAAGAATGGAAAAGTGGCGTATATTTTTTACACATTATTGATGTTGCTACACGTTTTAGCATGGCTGGTGTTATCTACAGAAAAACCCCCAAGGTGATCATTGATACAGTGATGAAGTTGTGGATTGGCAGTGGTTTGGGAGCACCAAAAAAATTTCTTTCTGATAATGGTGGAGAATTTTCCAATGAGGATTTCAGAGATATGGCTGAAAATCTTAACATTGAGGTATGGAACACAGCGGGCAGGAGTCCCTGGCAAAATGGTCTGTGTGAGAGAAACCATGCAGTTGTTGATAATTGTGTTCAGAAGATTTTGGAGGATTACCCCAACATGGATATCGAGCTAGCTCTAGTGTGGGCAGTGAATGCCAAAAATTCATTGCAGATGGTGTATGGATATAGCCCTTACCAGCTTGTGTTCGGTAGGAATCCAAACCTGCCATCAGTGCTCTCTGACCAAGCTCCAGCCCTTCATGGAACCACAGTAAGTGAAATATTTGCTAAACATTTGAACGCCTTACATGCTAGTCGTAAAGCGTTTGTTCAAGCTGAAGCATCAGAGAAGATACGGAGAGCCCTCCGACACAAGATTAGAAGTTCTGATGATTTTTTTCAGCCTGGTGACAAGGTGTATTACAAGCGTGATGAGAGTAACAAATGGAGAGGTCCGGGCAAAGTTCTTGGGCAAGATGGTAAAGTGGTTTTCGTCCGTCATGGTAGTGTGTATGTGAGAGTGCATCCCTGTCGACTGCTAAGAATTGATACAGAGTTTGATAAACCACCTGTGAGGGACCCCAAACTTCAAATACTTGGGAAGAGGGGTCATGGTAGTTCCCAAACAAGTGGCAAGGCAGATGGCTTACCTGAACCACAGGAAGAGGAAGATGATTATAGTGATAATCCTCAGGCAGTGACTGATGACATAGAAGAAGGAGAATCCAGCCAAGATCATAACCAGTCTGACCAAAGAACAGAAATACGATCTGCCCAGGCATTGCCCAAAGTGAAACAGAACATCACATACTTACCAACTGGTGGAAGCTCATGGATTGAATGCGAAGTTGTACAAAGGTCTGGAAAGGCCACTGGAAAATACCGTAATTGGTTTTATGTAAAGGAGAAAAGTGACTCATCACTTAAAGAGCTGGATTTTGGAAATGATGTTCAAGATTGGAAGATTGTGGAAAACAATTCAAATGAAAGGGATGAATCTGGTACCAGTGAAGAGGCCAATGCTGTCTTTATTCCCTTACACAGACATGATGAGCCAGAAGTTAGACTTGCCAAAGATGAAGAACTTGCCAATTGGAAGAAGTTTCAAGTATATGAAGAGATGGTAGATTGTGGCCAGCAAGCTATATCCACCAGATGGGTGATAACAGAGAAGTCAGCTGATGGTAAGAGAACTGTCAAAGCCAGACTTGTGGCTCGTGGGTTTGAAGAACAGAATTGTGTTCAAGCTGACTCTCCTACAGTTTCTAAAGAGACAATGAAGGTTTTTCTGGCTCTGGCATCTACTCTCTCCTGGAAATGTCACTCCATAGATATTAAAGCTGCATTTTTGCAAGGAAATGAGATCAACCGTGAGATGTTTCTGAGGCCACCTAAAGAGGCTGATGTTACTGGCAAAGTGTGGAAATTAAAAAAGTGTGTGTATGGTTTGAATGATGCCTCAAGAAATTGGTATTTCAGTGTCAGGGATGAACTCCTTAAACATGGATGCTCACGCTCAGAAGTAGACCTGGCATTATTTTTCTGGCACAATGAAGGGAAACTGAAAGGCATTTTCATTTTGCATGTTGATGATTTCCTGTGGGCTGGTACAGACAACTTCCAAAGAATGGTGGTAGACAGGGTAAGATCAGCTTTCAAAATTGGGAAGGAGGCAGAAGGTGCTTTCAGATATATTGGACTTGAAATTGCTCAAGGAAAAGATGGCATCATGCTCACACAGGATAATTACGTAGATTCCCTTTCAGAGATCCCTGTTCCAGCAAAAAGAGTGGCTCAAAAGGAGTTTTTACTCAAACAAAGTGAAGTAACAGAGTTGAGAGGAGCCATTGGTCAAGTGCAGTGGGCATCTAACCAAACAAGACCTGATGCCAGTTATGATGCCTTGGAGCTTAGTACTGCAACCAGAGAACCTAGAGTAAAAGATTTGATCCAAGCCAATAAGGTGATCAAGAAGTTAAAATCAAAAAGGAGTAACATCCTCTTTCCTAACCTGGGGGAGATAGAGCAGTTGAGTTTGACAGTATTTTGTGATGCCTCCTATGCAAATTTAACTGATGGAGTTTCCAGTGCTGGTGGTCACATTGTGTTTTTGACTGGTGAGGACAACAAGTCTTGTCCCCTTACTTGGCGATCTGGAAAAATTCGAAGAGTGGTACGGAGTACTTTAGCAGCAGAAGCTTTCTCTATGGCTGATAGCCTTGACTCAGCTTATTGCCTTGGATATTTGCTGTCAGAAATGGTTTTCAACAAGCCTAAGGAAAATAGAGTGCCTATCAGAGTGTGTACTGATAACAAATCCCTATTTGAGAACATTCACTCTACCAAAGCAGTTAGTGAGAAGCGTCTTAGAGTGGAGATAGGAAGCATCAAGGAGATGCTCCATAAAGGAGAACTTTCTAGTGTCAAGTGGATTGAGAGTGGTGCCCAAATTTCAAATTGCCTGACAAAACGTGGGGCATCTTGTAAGGAACTAATGGACATCCTACAAGTGGGGAACTTACAGAACTATGGTGTTTCCCATCAGTATCCTACCAGAAGTTAAGTTGTTTCCAGAAAAAGAAAAAAAGGGGGAGATTTGTTAGTGTTGACTTTTGTTTTTCTCTTCCTCTCCCTTCAGGATACTAGGTGGGGTTTTTAGTGCTATAGTGAACAGCAGTGTCAGACAGGATACTAGGTGGGGTTTTTAGTGCTATAGTGAACAGCAGTGTCAGACAGTTAGTGAAATTAGTGCAAAGCTTTCAAGAGCAATCATAGTGAAGTTTATACCAACTACAGTGTATTGTTTTAGCGATTTAGTGTATGAACTTTGAACTTTCTCATTCCAAATACTGAGTCAGCTCCCTGAACCTATTTTATCCTGCTATAGTGAATCAACCAAGGACTTAACAGGTAAGCTTTCTTTAGAGGCTTTTATCATTGTCATGGCATGTTTGTCCCCATACCACTGTTACTTAAACTCCATTGCCTCCTTTACAAATACACCATTCTCATTGAACTGTAAGTGCAGCTTAAAGTACCAAGGTTTAAATTTACAATTCAGTTTCTAACCAATTGGTTTAAGTCAAACCAGCCACTGTTTTTTCCAGTTGTGGCTCACTGGTTTGTTTTTCCTACTCCATTGCTTAAGCTGAGCACCAAGCACAATTACAGTAGGTTCCATTTATTTAAAGATTTAATTATGACCTGGCCAGGCCTCTAACTCCTGACCTCCTTGCTGCTAGTCTAATGCAATGCTCTAAACACTTGAAAATGCAGTCAGTGATAGAATATCAGAATATTACTATAGAAGTAATTCCTAACAATGGGTATCCCACAGAGCGAACTCGGTTTGTTCAGCCCCTTATGCTACAGTCACATTACCGCCGATGTCCGAAAAGGCGCCCGGCCGGGCGCGGCAGGACCTAAATCGGCCAGACATCGGCGACATCGGCAGGCACCCTGCAGATAATCGGCCAACGAATTTGCCTCGCCGGCCGATTTTTAGACATCGGGCGGTACCCAGTGAAGTTTTAGCGCAGAGTTAAAATTTTCAGATGAGTTGCCGACGTCGGTGGGACATCTGCGCCGGTGGATACATCGGAAAAAGTATGTATAGCGGCGGGCACCCGACCGGACATCGCCCGATGTGAAGGGCGACCGTCAGATGCCCAGTCGGCACCCTGCGGGCGCCTGGGCAGGGCACTGCCGGGGACCCGCAGATGAGTTAAATCGGCCGGGTGCCGGCCGATGTCCCGTCAGACATCTGCCGATGCCCTGCCGGTGTTCGGCAGGTGAACTGCAGACGTCCTAAAGGACACCGGCCAGAGCCCGGGGAAATTGATGGAGAAACCATCGGCCGGTCACCTGGCGGCGCCCGAGCAGCGACCGGAGCAATGTGACCACATGAAAGATGTTGGTGAGATTTGGTAAAAATCCCCCAGCGGCCGGCCGATGTCAGACATCAGCCGATTTCTACTCATTGGCCGGCGCCTGGAGGTAATGTGACTGAGGCATTAAAGGCTTCACAAACCACCATCTGCCAAAGCGAAGAGGCCTGCGTCCAATTTGGAATTTTAGAACTTCATTACCATAATATGACTTATTCATGTCTCCCTCATTATTCATGTTATTGTTTTTAGGCAAGTGTGTACTCTTGTAGTCGTAAACTGAAGGACGAGATTGAAACCTGATTCGA
This sequence comes from Holothuria scabra, assembly GCA_037179385.1. Taxonomy (NCBI): domain Eukaryota; kingdom Metazoa; phylum Echinodermata; class Holothuroidea; order Aspidochirotida; family Holothuriidae; genus Holothuria; species Holothuria scabra. The sequence goes on from CM074195.1 coordinate 102,419, forward strand.
TTATAACTGTGTTGCATAACCACCTATACAGTAGGTACTAGCGGGAAGTGTGCTTTACGATGTCATACCAGATATTGCGTTCTTGTGAATATTCACTAACACTGAACCAATCTCAAGGTCACATATTTCTATGAATATCCAAAGAAATCTGTTCAATCTTCATTTTGCCAGACTGTGGGGATATGACTGAATAAGGAATATGCCCCACAGTCTGCTACGTAGGAAAAACATTGGGTAAAAAACTACAGTACTGATTCCATACAAAGCACTGATTGGAGAGCCTAGCATTTTCTAGTCCCCAACTTAATATTCTGAACAGCTCAGTGACCACAAAGTCCACTGGGCAAGCTAATGGGGCAGCCATGGGGAGAGACTACAATCAGGTAACAATAGCTTTTCACTCCAGCACAGCTGTGGAGCTCATTTCACGCCCTGTGAAATTAGTTACAAGTGGCTATTGTCCCCTTGTCTGATGAATGCAGGGAGTGGGCTACAAAAAGCTATGCTCACTATGCCCAGAGCTATAAAAGTGGTCAAAGTGAGCATCATCATTGTCAAATGTTGTAAGGGCAATTCTTGTCAGTTCCAGAGAGTTCCAATTCTCCGAACTGTTTAATATGAAGCCCCTCCCATAACTGTATTAGCATCCCCTTGTGCTGTCACAAATTATTTTATTCCTTAAGGCCATGATGTCCTGGTGAGCATACAAGGCTATGACAGAGATGCCAACATATTGCATCAACATATCAAGGAGGTTTCATGCAGGAATCAAAGGGGTTGTTAGAATTACATTCAAATTAATGGTTAAAACCCTTGAATCAGGAAAGTTGTCATATTTGTTGTTGAGACCCAGCATTTCTGCTGTATAACATGCATATGTAATCCAAGCACACACACTCTCTCTCTCTCTGCACGTTATGGAATTAAGCTACTCTTCATGTTTTAAAATTTCAAATTTTGATGTGAATCAAAGAGCACTACCAAACTGAGAAGTTTCGTGCCCTTGCACTTAAGATGTATTTTGAAGTGACAATAAAATGGTCTCACAAAAGATAGAGTCACAAAACAATGCTGTGAAATTCCTCCTTGAGAATTGCAGCATAGACACCCCAGTAGATCAAAGTCAGTGTGGGGTGTTACTAGTACCTGAGCAGGCCTCGATGTTCAGAAAAATGTATAGTACAGCTAATTTTAGTTGTCCACAAGTAAATTGGTTGTCCAAAACATTTTTCGCTCCATTACAAAACAGTGATCATATTCATGTAGCCTAGGCCTACAGTATTATTGGTCTTGAAGATTTAAAAATGTGATGTTTGAGAGACAAGCACACTTGATGTCTTAAATATTGTATGATGGAAAAAGTTGAAAGAGTTAATCAATCACCAGTATACTTCTTCAATACGAGAGAAAAACGGTTGTCCACGGGACAACCGTTAACTTTTGGTTGTTCGCGTGGAATTTTAGTTGTTCCAGACAATTGCACAACCACTAAAATCAAGCCCGGATCGGAGTTTGTTACATGATCTGTGACCTCAAATGAGCTATGCTTTACTTGTGTTCACATTGTGTGAAAAGCAATTAACCCATGCTTGACAGGCCTGTTAGTTAACCCCAAATATCACATAACTTTTTGTGTATTATAATATATTTGTTACTGTACATCAGTTAATTACTGTAGATGTGAAACCTGACTATATCAAGTGTACATGTATTGTGCTTTATTTCCTCCTTGTGGCAATAAAATTTAATCAGGCAGGGAAGGACAATGTAACAAAAAAGTGAGAAGGAAAGTTTCATCATGACTTCAAGGGCAGGAGCAGTCGTCCTAAACTTAATTCGAGACAGTATATAATTTGCTCTAATTTCTTTTAATTCTCTTCCATGCAAGAACCTTTAATCATATTTCAGAACTTAGAAAATTGCATCTATCCAGGCTTTGAGTTTTCAATTTCCCAGGCATGATTCAAATCCCTCTCCTCAGAATATTACAGAGTCTGGTAGGTGTGCTGTTTACTTACAGTAAACACTGATGCATTTTCCTAAGTTTTGATTCTTTGTTATGGTGTACAAAAAATCGCACTCCTTACAGTGATTTGAGATGAGTGATGGCAGACGCTCACACTCACACACCTGGAAATCCACGACCTGTATTTCCAAAGTAAAGCAATGACTCACCCCTTTAATCTGATTTTTGGTGAGCCAAATGCTGTCAAATGATCTCCAAGAGCTAAAAGTAGGGTGGTCTACTATCAACATTTGATTTGCTTATTTCCATTAAAACAGAACTTTTCCATTTGAATAACTGGAAACAAACCTTGTTCTGATGGTAAGGATGGTGGAAGTGAGGTAATGATGGTCCTAGTAGTAGGTGCTACACGCTGTGGCAGTGGCAGTCCAATATCTACAAATTTTAAAGAAAACGAAATCTCCCATTGTAAAAACAGCATATTATGCACAGATGGTAACAGTATTTGCAGATCATTGTAATGTTTGTGTTTTAAAATAAATAATGCAAGAGTTAAATTAACATTCAAGGTTGACAAGTGAAATTTCTGTATCCCTTCCCCATCCACAACACATGCACTGCACACACTTCTCCAACACCTAGACCGTGTGTTTGGTATAACAATAGAGCATCCACCTCTCACCCGGAAGGCTCGGGTTCAATTCCCATGTCAAGTCATATCAAAGACTCTAAAAATGGAACCTACTGCCTTTGTGCTTGATGCTAAGCATAAGCAATGGAGTAGGGAAAACAAGCAAACCAGCCAGTGAGCCACAATTGGAAAAAAGGCTGTGGAGTGTGGCCAGCTCAACTTGAACCAATAGGTTGGAATCTGGGCCATAAAACTCTATCTACTACTACTATCTAACACCTTGGATTAAGCAGTTGCCCATACCTACCAAACACACACCCATGCACTGTACACACTTCTCTAACACCTAGGATTAATCAGTTGCCCACCCCTCCCCCACACCCACATGCACTACACACACTTCTCTAACACCTATGATTAAGCAGTTGCCCATCCACCCTCCCTCCCCCCACCACCCATACACACACAGACACACCCATACTGCACACACTTCTCCAAAACCTAGGATTAAGCAATTTCCAAACAGGCAGATATTCAATCTGCAACTGATTATTAAAGAGACTCATTGCGTTTCAACGTAATAAGAGTTTTAAAGGACCACTACTACTGTATATGACAATGCTTACAGTTAGCATTATGAGTCAAGTAACATATCCAATAGTTATGGAGAAAGTTATGATTCTGAATTTGGTGGTGTCCTTATATTGTAACAGTTTGCACATGAGTTGAAAAGATGTCTGGTCATGAAATTTTGAAAACCAAATTAAACTCACTCATAAAACACTTATTTGTATGTAGAATATGGGGATTGTCTAAGTGTAACCATTCCTCCTTGGTATCTGAAGAAAACTTAACAGGTTTGGAAAAATTTGTTGAATGACATGAACTAGCTCAATGAGCTGCTTTAAAAAATAAATACTGCAAGAACACTTAGAGCAGACCAGGTTGCATGAACCTACTACAAAAGTCATCCACCCAAAAAAGAATGTAGGTCCAACAATAGTAAATTAATGTTGAAATTTATGTTCAAGTAAACATTACGTCTAAAATTAATGTATGTTAGAGAGTTTGAAAAGTAAATTCAGATAGTCCAACTACCATCTTTAAAGAACATTCCTGAAACTGAGATACAAAATGTAAATGTTACAACTTTCAAAATTTAAAATGGTACATTTCAAAATAGTTTGTGATGTAATACTGTACTGCAGTTGTGCTATACACTACTCCAATTATGGTCTTTTGTCCTTCTCAAAGTCTTTTGTTTTTCTCATACTGTACTGCAGTCGGGCTCAGCTACTCCAATTAATTACAGTCTGCTGTTTTTCTCAAAGCTACTGCACCCTGTTTTACTGTAAGTCATATTGTTATCCTCAATGGAACAGTACTATAAGTACTGTAACTGTTGTCTGTAAATATCATATCCCCATTGCTTTCACATGGGGGACATCAGAGAAAACACCTGAGAAAACAGGGTTATTCACCCAGCTGCACCAATATTCTCGTATGATTGACATGTGCAGAATGTTTGATATCTTTGAACCTGGGAGAATGGGGCAGCTAACAACTGCCACACGCTGAAACTTCGGTGTTAAGTATACAAGTTCCTGAGTTCTTGATAGTTTTCTTTGTTTTACTCCGCACTGTGTAGGGAAAAGGTTCCATACTGTTAAACGGCCTCTCCTAGGCTCAGTCTGCTAGCACACTGTTAAAGCCGAAATTGGTCCAAGTATTTGTTAGCCCATATTTATGACACTTGATTGATGTAATCAGTTCAACTTTTGTGTGGAATATATTATCATTACCAAACGTAAGTTAAAACACCGTTTTGTTTTGTTTTATATAGGCCTGTGGGGAAGATGTGCTGGACCCAGCCGTGCTCTGGCACACAAGTTACTAAGAACCAACCCCCCCCCCAAACTGAGCATGGTTGTCGTATACAGTGGCCTTCAAAATTTGACCAACCCAAGTAAGGGAAAGTAGGTGTAGTATGATCTGACGTTGCATTCAATCTGTGAACCTTGCGTATTTATTTTTTTTAGGATAGGCCTGAAATTATCATTCATGATTTCGCGCATATTTTTTTTTATAACGTTATGCCAATCTTGTAAATATTTTTAAGTTGGTGCTTATGACCAACTAAGGCCTGGTTTTTGCATTACTGCTCATGGACTATGAACAGATAAACGGTGAATCTTCATCTGATGCAGGACGTGCGGACCTGGGTGCAAAATCCAATCAATAGACCCGTTTATTTTCTGTACTCTAAAAACCGTAGTTTTGGCAAAGGTTTTCAGCTCTAAACATTTTCCAGGCAATTTATTTTGTTTTCATCATTTTTGAAAAAGTGAAGGAAGGGGGGATTTTTTGGAGATATAATGGAAGCCTTCTATTCACAACAGGTATATAATCAAAATATCTTGGGCCTGCTCAGTAAACTTCGGAAACTTCATAGAAGAATGTGTGCTGTCACAGAGCACTTCTATCGATACCAAGGACATATCGTTGAAGGCCTGCCATGCAGGCTTACATTCTTGTAACTTGTCATTCTGCCCGATAAGTTTGTGACGTATGTGAACTTCTTTACAAACAGGTGTGTAGCCTAATATATGGGTATTTGTGTGCAATAAGGGACCTACACATCACATGACTGTGCAATCATTGTCTGTTTAATTTCGTTCAGAACGCGAACATGGTTGACCGCTTTGGTGTTTATGTGCACTTCGGCCCTATATCGAACGTAAATATTAACAGCACTGAGAGTCTCCAGGGTACTACAAAATGCCCATTCGATACATAACATGTAGTACACGTGCTATGTACAACTGTAGGTTGTTTGGCACATATGGCTCATCTGGATAATATTTTTTTTAATCTTTTTGCAATTCATGATTTTAGAAATAGCCCTACATGAAACAAAGACATGAATGGAAAGGTTGATAAGCTTAACTCGTTTTCTCCTGAAAAATGTTGTCTAGGAGTACGATATACTGTAGTGTCCAGAGTGCATTTATCATGATTCTGAAATCATCACAAAATTTTCAAAGGTTAAAATTTGGCAAAACCGGGAACAGTAAAGTGAATGGTAGCTAGTATTGGAAGCAAACAACAGAATAGTACCAGCAGGGAGGTCGCACTGGAGCTACTATTAAACCAGAATGCAAAAATGCATTGAGGTTTCAATGATACATAAATGTACCATTTCAAATTTGACATCATGCGCCATTCTAACTCAAATGTTTAACAAACATGTTCAAAAAATAGTTTTGTTATTCCAGATGCCCTTTAGACTTCCACAAAAGCCATATGCAGATAGATAGAAAGACATCTTGAGATATTGCACTAACAAGATTTTCAGACTCTGACCCCCGGTGACCCAAGATGACCTTTGATCTCCACCAAAAACAATAGGGACCATCTCCTGATCATAATGCATCAACACACCAAATATGAAATCTATCCATGTTTCCTATCTTGAGATATCCTGTTAACAAGATTTTCAGACTTTGACCTCGGTGACACAAGATGACCTTTGACCTCCACCAAAAACAATAGGGACCATCTCATGACCATAACACATCAACATACCAAATATGAAATCTATCCATGTTTCCTATCTTGAGATATCCTGTTAACAAGATTTTCAGACTTTGACCCCCGGTGACCCAAGATGACCTTTGATCTCCACCAAAAACAATAAGGACCATCTCCTGATCATAATGCATCAACACACCAAATATGAAATCTATCCATGTTTCCTATCTTGAGATATCCTGTTAACAAGATTTTCAGACTTTGACCCCGGTGACAGCAGATGACCTTTGACCTCCACCAAAAACAATAGGGACCATCTCCTGACGATAATGCATCAACATACCAAACATGAAATCTATCCAAGTTTCCTATCTTGAGATATCATGTTAATGAGATTTTCAGACTTTGACCCCTGGTGACCCCAGATGACCTTTGATCTCCACCAAAAACAATAGGGACCATCTCATGACCATAATGCATCAACACACCAAATATGAAATTTATCCATGTTTCCTATCTTGAGATATCCTGTTAACAAGATTTTCAGACTTTGACCCCCGGTGACCCAAGATGACCTTTGATCTCCACCAAAAACAATAGGGACCATCTCCTGATCATAATGCATCAACACACCAAATATGAAATCTATCCATGTTTCCTATCTTGAGATATCCTGTCAACAAGATTTTCAGACTTTGACCCCGGTGACAGCAGATGACCTTTGACCTCCACCAAAAACAATAGGGACCATCTCCTGACCATAATGCATCAACATACCAAACATGAAATCTATTCAAGTTTCCTATCTTGAGATATCATGTTAATGAGATTTTCAGACTTTGACCCCCGGTGACCCAAGATGACCTTTGATCTCCACCAAAAACAATAGGGACCATCTCCTGATCATAATGCATCAACACACCAAATATGAAATCTATCCATGTTTCCTATCTTGAGATACTGTATCCTGTCAACAAGATTTTCAGACTTTGACCCCGGTGACAGCAGATGACCTTTGACCTCCACCAAAAACAATAGGGACCATCTCCTGACCATAACACATCAACATACCCCACATATGAAATCTATCCAAGTTTCCTATCTTGAGATATCATGTTAATGAGATTTTCAGACTTTGACCTCCGGTGACCCCAGATGACCTTTGACCTCCACCAAAAACAATAGGGACCCATCTCCTGACCATAATGCATATCATACCAAATATGAAATCTTCTCAAGCTTCCTATCTTGAGATATCGTGTTAACAAGATTTTCAGACTTTGACCCCTGGTGATCCCAGATGACCTTTGATCTCTGCCAAAAACAATAGGGTTCTTCCTCTCAATATGGTCCATCTATGTACCAAGTTTGAAAACTGTCAGACATTCCTATCTTGAGATATGGTGTTAACCAGCAAAGTGTCACAAACACACACATACTCACATACATACACACACACGCCATCATGAATGCATAGGTTTCTCTTTTATCGAAACCAAAAATGCCTACATTCGAGCTATGAGTGGACGAATGGAAACTAGCAATTAACACGGTTTAATGAGTGCGATTTTATGTGCGAAACAATCTTCTCCAGTCCCCAGAAAGCGAACAGGACCAATCAAAATTACACGAATTTAAGCTGATGATGTGTGTGTCACCTACAGCTGGGAAGTATGTTGAGTTTCAGATCAAGTATTAAGTGCATGCAGAGCCCATTGGTTTTCCCACACACTATCTCCCTTAGTTATTGCAGGGAAGCACTCAGTAGTGCTTCTGTGATTATTGATTTTTGTTTCTTGACTTCTTCTTTTCACACCTCAAAACCCACAAAGCAGAACAATACAAATTCTTCTTTACCATTATTATTTTGGATGTGATCCCTTAATAATGGCACACTGAGTTGAGTTGTGAAATTCATCAAACTTTTTCCAGAGCTCCAATTTTTACTTCACATCCTTGTGACAAATGGTCCTACTTAGACATTCCTCGTATTCTGTAATACTGTTCATATATTTCATAAGTGAGTACACGTATTAACTAACAATTCAATTCATTTTTTTTAAAACTTGTGACATCCACACTTTTATAATCCTACACAAACCATTGAACCCCAGGATAAAAATGAATTTTATAGGTGGATATGAACAGTCAAGTGATGGTCTGATTTTTTTGGCCATCACTTGGGTCCATCACATTCAATCTTTAAAATTCTTTGCCTCACTGTATCATGGATGATTGAATGCTACTGTACTCAGCCATTCCCTCAATTTCACTGAATATGAGGGATTAGAATTGCATGTAGAAGACAATTTCAGGCTGACTGACCTTAAATTGCTCACTTCACTAGCTGATCAGATTCATCTATAGTTAAACTTTCCGCTAATACTGTAACTTTGTATTTATCCTTGACTAATTCAGCATTATCACTTGGCTGTACCCTGTTGTTAGTTAGAAACGATTTAATGATACACCAACACCAATGTGTTATACAGTGTCCTCCTGCTTAGTCCCCTCTTACAACAGGTAGGGAGTGCCATGGGCATACTCTACAACCCCCAGCCCACAGAGGGATGCTGTACCCTGAAACACTCTTGTTAGGATCCATATCTACTCAATATGTCCCCTTAATACTCAAGTCAGGATTTTATTAATTTTGTAAAATCAATCAAAATTTAGTAAAGCCAGGTAACATTTGGAGGGACAGGCATAAACATCAAGTAAAACCCTGACTGTCAGTCCAGGCAAGAAAGCATAGTGGTAGCCAAATTAGAAATTATTTCACATAAACAGATTGGGCAGTCACCAAAACATGAAGTAGTGTAGTAGACTGTTATGTTTCATGATTGGCTCTTGAAAAGTCATGTGACAATATTTTTTCTCCTCAAATGTAAAATTTACTACTAGTAACTGATTGGTTTACTGTACCTTGAATATGCAATACATTTAAGTCCTAAACTATTACTGTAAAAAAAAATACTTTGAAGAGAAATAAGAATATAAATTTGAGATATAGCTGGTTTTTTTTTTTTTTCAAAGTAAGGTTTGTGAGGTGACTGCTCTTGCCTTTTTACATTAACTGTCCTTAAAGGGCCAAAGCAGACACCCAAGACTTTAAATTTAACAGTTGCAGGAGAGAAATATTGTCTCAGGATAATCAAGAGCCACTCATGAAATAGGATAGTCTACCATAGTTTTCATCAAGGGAGAATGGGATAAGGGGGGATTTGTTAGGGTTTTTGAGAAGAAGCTTAGGAGGGTAAAATTCCTCCCCCCCCCCCTTTTCCCAAAATCCAGGGGAAAATTCCTGTTGAGACCTGTTGAAATTCCAACAGGTTTGAACTTCATGTAGTATTAACAGGTATATGAACAGGCAACATTCCAACTACCTTTTAGAGTTATGGAGATCACCAGTTGCCAACAAGCTCCTATCGGTAACTCTTAAATCCTGTTGAAACCTGTTGATTTTGTTTCCAATAACCTTTTGTACTCCTAAAAACCTGTTAGGACCTGTTCAACAGGTTTCAACTGGAATTTTCTCCTTTTATTTAAGAAGAGTAACTTTTGCAGCAATATTCCAACTTACAAAAAAATAGCCTTTAAACCCTTCTGACTGCACTTTATAGGCCCCTTGGAGCAAGCTTTGCACCCCTTCACCCATTCTGTTACTTTGGCTGACAGCAGCATAAATTTGGACTTGGAGTTTGGCAGTAATAAATCCCCCCACCCTTGTTTTTAATTTCTGGCAGAGTCCCTGACTACTAATCCATGATGGGATGGCAGCATTTTCCTTTGATATGCCAATGCAAAATGAATATTATTACTGTCAACTTTTTGCATGTCACTTACCAAAATTGTCACAATTATTTATGTAATCTGCATAGTTTTTCGCAAGAGTCTCACTAAACTTGACAAGATGTTTTATAAGGCCATTTCTGGTTTTTGTTGGTGGTTTCTGGAGCCATCCAAGACACACTACTTTGAAGATTTCATCTTCAATATTTCTATTCCCACCCAGCCTCTCTTGTTTGATCCTCATACATTCTTGGTTCGGTATACCTAACCAACGGTATAAACTGTCCTTCTTGTGGCAAAGAAGGCCACTGTTTGCTACTTCATCTGCAAGCCAAGCTATTTCAAGTTCTTTGACTTCAGCATCTGTAAATACAAAGAACACCAGATATAAACTTAAACACTTCAGTTTTATCAAGTTGCAAATTAATAAAATGTTCATAAATGATTAATACTAGGATTATTCACTCAAGGCTTTGGCCATAGAATTGCAAAGATGATATTTATGCTGCCACTCCCAGACATAACCCAACGTAAAGACATGACAGTACATATGAAACAAAGTAAATTCTTTGTTATAGACATTAGTTGATGTGGTTTGAAAGACCAAAATTAAAATCATAAAAGACAGGTTAAACTATAAATGGCTGGCATATTAATTTGTTAGTTAGTTTCAGGTTTAAGGTCCAGTATCTAACAAACTGGTTTAGGTTGGGCTGACAACAGTCTGTTTTCACTGGCTTGTTTTCCCTTCTCCACTACTTATGCTGAGCACCAAGCACAATGGTGGTAGGCTCCCACTTCTTTTGGTGTTTGGTATGACCCTGCCAGGAGTACTCCAGATCTCTGGACTGCAAGTCAAATGCTCTAACCAGTTGATCTTGCAGTCAGTTGGCTGGCTTATTACATAACCTGGGGTCATGATCACACATGTGATTGAGCTTTAAGTAAAATGCTCTTTGCAATTAATGGTATCTGATGCTATTTGAAAACCCTCCTCTTACATCCTATGCCACTTCCAAGCTTATTCATTTCCCTACCCTATTTTGTGCTACAACCTTAGTGGTGCAGTTCACAGCCCAAATTTATTCTTTGTTTTTTTACTGTATTTCATTTTGGAACTTTCTGTCAATGGGAACCACCATCTTCATTTTTCTTTCCTTATGCAATATTGGAGAAGGATCATCTCATTAAGCCTTTTCTATTGACATGTCTATCACTGTATGGTGCTCATTTTGCTTTCCTTATGCAATATCGGAGAAGGATCATCTCAAAAAGCCTTTCCTGTTGACATGTCTATCACTGTATGGTGCTGTGTAGAGCCAGCATGAAGCAATATACAGTAGTTGCTTCATGAAATGACTGAAATGCTGTAGGCAAACAAATCTTGGCACAATTTGGAATTGCAATAGTTCTGCAATTATGGCAAACATTATAAATGGCAAACTTCCTTAATTTTTTTTAAAAGATTTCTTTACACAATCACAGTCCTAGAATAAAATTCGTACCACTGAAAAAAAGAAAAATTGTCACAACTGATGAAGTCAGGAATTGACATCAACTAGAAAAAGACCAAATTAAGTATCACTCTTCCAATTTGTGGACACTGGACAGTAAAACCACTTTAAGTAGATATCCCCCTGCAAATTGCCATTTGAAGAAGAGTTGCGACCTTACCCCCCCCCCCCCCCTCATGGCTAGGACTGACACAGCTCTATACTGTAGTAGGCATGGGGATGCCCACATTTAAGTGTTTTTAGCATTGTTTCACTTCATTAAAATTCAAATTTTAAACATTTTACACAGGACCAAAAGGCTACAGTGAATGATTGGCAAAACATTAGATGGACCTTGCAGTAAATTTTTTAGTTAGTTACTGTAACACATTGATCAATCTTGGCATAGCTTGTTGGAATAGCCTATTATTTGTGTTGATAAGATGCCAGTGAATGAGAACTGTTACAGATATACTTACTACGTTTAGCTTTATCTGTAATTAGTTCTTGTATATTGCTGGCTGTAGGGAAAAACAAGCATTAAAATTAAAAGTACATATTCAAACCTCTCAGTGCCATATCAAGGGACAACATAGTTTTAGTGAATTGATGAGAAAAAATTACTTGAGAATTCCTTCATTAGTATTTGTTATTACTGTAGCAATAACTACTTTGATTAAAATAAGAATTGATTGGCAATTCTTGGGTAGTAAATCACTATGCAAACTCAGCTATTTTTGTCACTTGCAATATGCAATATTTACATTACAATATGAAAAGGTTTGACTTATGTCCTGTAAAGTGGGAGAAAATAAAACTGCTTAAAGAATTACATAATTTTTCCCAACTTAAAAAAAGAGAGACAATAATACTGTCCCACATGTGTTTCCACTTTGTGCTTTGTGTTCTAAATTTGGTATTTTTCTGCTAAATCATTTATCAATCACAGATTAAAAACCTTCTTTACTGAAGGACAAAGCACTAGGCCAAAGTTTTGCCATTAAAACTCTAGTGACAATATTGCAACTTACTGTTGTTAAAACCTTGAAGACTTGTATCACCAAAGGGATTGCTGGTCTGGGTGGATGACTCTGTATAGGAATAAATGATGACTAAGCTTCATTTTTGAAAGCAACCTGATATAACTTCTTTTTCTTTTAAGTTGACACCAGTTACAAAATAGGCCTACTTTAACACTGCTCATTCATTGAAGTTTTGAGTTGCCATACAGACATTCAATATACCTGGTCCATGAGCTCATGGAGTTGATTTTACTAGGGGTACCAACCTAATAAAAAATTTCAAGCAAGTTGACACCTTTGCTGTGATGATATCAACTCAAAATCATGACATGATATCATCTCAGAATAAAGTAGGACTAATGTATGTAAATCACTAAACTTCTGAAATCTTTCATTTCTTTAATTTCTGCCTCTTCACTCCACAAACGTTGGACCTCAATATGTGGGCTACCATACAGCAATTCACTTCAAAGGTGTCTAGTCATCAATTTTCCAAAATAACTTTTCAGAAATTTTAAAATTGTCCCAAAATACATTTTTATTGGTGAATAGTGTGGGAGTATGAAAATTCTTAGTTAGTAAGTGCTCTTTGATTGACATCCAAATTTTAAAATTCTAAAGATGCAGAGAGCAGAAGCTAACATTTAACAAAATGGACAGAGAGTGCTTGGGATATTGGTACAGGTGTTCGGTCAACTAGGCCCCTGAGACAACTTGGCCCAGACATTTCGGCCCCTGGATAACTCAGCCACCAAGACATCTCGGCCCCTGGACAACTCGGCCCCTGACACAACTAGACCACCGAGATACTTCAGCCACTATTGACATGATGCTATATTAAGTGAATTGTGAGACTGCATTTTTGAGAAAATTTGCATAGCCTAACTTTCAGCTTTCAGACATTGCTCAAAGTAAACCTAATTTCTAAAGTATAAGTAAAAATTTTTGAAAACGGCATTACAATAATCTGGCTTGGTGGATTGGACACCTTTGAATGACCATCTTCCAGTAAAACCTTTTGAGGCAGGTGGGCATTCCTGACATGGTTTTTTTACAACATTTATAAAAATACTACTACATTCCAGTGCAGTGGCTTAGGGTAATAACAAGGTCGCCTTAAAGGCCTGTGGTCAATTTTTATGAGGATGGAATGGGCAAGCCATACAGTATATGACAGTCCAATAACGTAAATGGTCTGAGCATGGGAGTACTACCTCCGAGGTAGAACTTCCATGGTCTGAGGGCCCTGACGTTGGTCACATACTCTCTGTCCTTCAGTGAACTTAATAGCTTTTTTCGGGAAGCTTGGTCATGAGAGCCAATCTTTTTAAATTCAAACCCCGACTTCCTTTATAAAACCAGAATGCAAAAATGCATTGAGGTTACGATGACACATACATGCTCTTTACAATAAAATGCTACATTTCTTGTAACAACTGGTGACCCAAAGTGACCTTTGACTGCAACTTTAAGTAACTGGTTTTTCTTTTAACCAAAACACTTCTACAGTATATTCAAAAAGCCAAATTTCACACTGTGCCGTATGATATTCTGCAAACAAGGTTTTCAGAGTTTGATGCCAGGTGATACCAGATGACCATTGACCTCCACCAAAAACAACAGGTACAGTACTTTCAACTGAACTCACCATAACACATCCACATACTAATTAGGATATCCATCCAAGTTTCCTACATCGAGATATCCCATTTTGACACGGTTTTCAAAGTTTGACCCATTATGACCCCAGATGTCCTTTCACTTCAACAAAAAACCTTACACAGACCATCTTCTAACCATAACTCATCCATTTACTAATTATGAAATCCATCCACGTTTCGTACCTTGAACTATCCTAAACAAGGTTTTCTGGGTTTGACCCCAAATGACTTTGACCTCTACCAAATTCAATAGGGTTCTTCCTTACATCATAATGCATGAACATACAGTATCAAGTTTGAAATCAATCCAAGCTTACTACCTTGGGATATTGTGTTAAAAAGGTTTTCAGGATTTGTCCCCTTCTGACCCCAAATGACCTTTGACCTCCACCAAAATAAAAAGGGTTCTTCTTTACATCATAGCACATCAATCAAGTTTAAAATGAATCCAAGTTTTCTACAGTACCATGATGTATCATGTAAAACAAGCATTTCAGGGTTTGACCCCATGTGACCCCAAATGACCTTTGACCTCCAGCAAAATTAATTGGGTTCTTCCTAACATCATAACACATCAACAAATCAAGTTTGATATGAATCCAAGCTTCCTATCTTGAGATATTGTGTTAAAAAGTTTTCAGGATTTGTCCCCTCCTGACCCAAATGACCTTTAACCTCCACCAAAATAAGAAGGATTCTTCTTCTTTACATCATAACGCATCAACATATCAAGTTTGAAGTGAATCCAAGTTTTCTACAGTACCATGATGTATCATGTAAACAAGGATTTCAGGGTTTGACCCCATGTGACCCCAAATGACTTTTGACCTCCACCAAAATTAATTAGGTTCTTCCTTACATCATTCATAATGCATCAACATATCAAGTTTGAAATGAATCCAAGTTTTCTACCTTGAGATTAAGTGTGAACAAGGATTTCAGGGTTTGACCCAAAATGACCTTTGACCTCCACCAAAACAAATAGGGATCTTCATTACATCATAACGCATCAACATATCAAGTTTGAAATGAATCCAAGGTTCCTACAATGATGTATCGTGTAAACAAGGATTTCAGAGTTTGACCCCATGTGACCCCAAATGACCTTTGACCTCTACCAAAATTACTCCGGTTCTTCCTTACATCGTAATGCATCAACATGTCAAGTTTGAAAGTAATCCAAGTTTCCTACCATGAGATATCATGTAAACAAGGATTTAGGGGTTTGACCTACTGTGACCCCAGATGACCTTTGACCTCCACCAAAATAAATAGGGTTCTTCCTCTCAGTATGGGGCATCTGTGTACCAGTTTGAGTATTGTGAGATCTTCCCTTCTCAAACATTGTGTAAACAAGCAAAGTGTCACAAACACACACACATACACACCCACACACGCATATACACATACATACACATGTACGCCATCATGAATGCATAGGTTTCCCTTTTCATGCAAACCAAAAAAGCCTAATATCTTTCACATGAAATACGTAAGTTGATTTTGGACCTTTCCTAAAATATGTGCAAGGTTCATTGACTATGATACTGTCAGATGGTGCGCTGTCTACCCTTCTTTTACTTGATTGGCTGTTGAGAGTCATGTGACAACTTTTTTCTCTTCAAATGTGAAATAGTTTACGAGCGAAAAACTGCCTAATTGGTTTCAAGTTATACCTTGAATATACAATAGTGTAGTACTACTATGTAAGCCAGTACTTGCATTTCTAACGTAAATACTATAATTAATAAGGGTAGTGCTTATTCAATGGTGGCCCAGTTGCCTCAGGGGCCGAATTGTCCCTGGGCCGAGTTGTCTAGGGGCCGAGATGTCTTGGTGGCTGAGATGTCCAGGGGCCAGGTTGACCATAAACCATTGGTACGTAGCCCTTTATGCTCAACAATCGATGGCCCAAATCAATAACATAGGTTTGTGACAGCACAAAGAGGTATTTTGTACACTTATGGGAGAGCTGCTACAAATTGTACAAATGCAAGAATTGAAACTGTCTGGGACAATAAGAAGTTAGTTTGATATCTTCTAGAGTTTTACAGCCCAGTTTCAACCTATTGGTTCAAGTCGAGCTGACCACAGCCTTTTTTCTTGTTGTGTCTCACTGGCTTGTTTTCCCTACTCCATTACATATGGGGAGCATCACGCACAATGGCAATAGGTTCCTTTTTAAGCGTGTTTGGTATGACTCGAACTGGCAATAGAACCCGACTTCGGCATGCCAGGCAGATGCTCTTACAAACATGCTTTTAGGGGACCATGAGAATTTCCCTCTAATAGTTTACAGTATCAGGGGTTTCACCAGAAAAAAAACAAAGAGGAGTTGGATTTACATGTATTACTGCTAAACCCCAGGTCCAAATTAATGCTGTCCTGGGCTTAAGTTATATGAGCGGGTTCAGGGGGGAAAATGTTTGCTTCAAGCCCTCTGTAGGTGCCCCCAGTAGGTGCCCCCAGTAGGTGCAATTTGAAGAATTTTAAAGGTCATTTATTCAACAGTGCTGCAACAGTGCCCTTTGTTTTTAAAGAAACCAAGATATGGAAATGAAAGGGGGGGGATTTCACCCACCTTGTTCTGGAGGGGAAAGGGGGGGGCACAAACTCCTACCCCTCCCCCCATGTCAGAAACACTAAGTATGACCCTGATATATCACCATCACTTAAGTTAGTACTGGACATTACATTAGCTTTGTAGTATCAGGTATGGTACTGTAGCTTAGACAGTTTGCTCCTTTTCTTTACGATTTCTCCCTTTCAATTCCCTGAAAAACGAAACTCTATTTAATAGACTAACCTGTTTGCCTCATTGCACCAATTCTATCCATGTTTATTGTGATACGTATGGTATTGTTTACTGTGTTGTGGTGCCCCCTAACATTTGTTGATATTGTATTCTCAATACTTCCATTTGTCTCCATCTGAAAAATAAATGCAAACATGGCAATTAATTTACAAATTTAACTTGGTCAACCAATATTATGTTTCCACTTCTAAATAACAGAGGATCATGGCCAGCTTGTTCTTCTCGAGTTACAACTACTGTACATATGATTGACAATTTGTGGTACTGTACTGTAGTTTTTTACAGCACCAACAGCTTGAGGTCATGCATGGGTCCACTTGTTTTTCAGGCCTGATGGAGTGCTTGCATGCTGTATGATACTTGATCAGATCACACCTTTATACCAGAGATGTCAACAAGTCTCCATCCCCAAGTCCCAAGTCAAGTTGCAAGTCATAGGTGTCTAGACTCAAGTGAAGTCCCAAGTCTTTTGAAAACTTTTGGGCAGGTCTCAAGTCTTTATGAGCAAGTCTCAAGTCAAATCTGAGGTCTCAGTGAGCAAGTCTCAAGTCTGTTGCTGCACAATCTACACGCATGACAATTTGAAATAGATGGGTTCAAGTACAGTATTTGTTCAAATCAGAATACCACCTGTGTTATATTGTGACGTCCTCAAGAAAGTTTGGTCTTAGCAGTTCCACACATCCTTATCACTGGCTGCAATAAAAGCATTTTACACTGACAAAAAAGTCAAGCTTGTTAGCATTATCAAAAATCAACAGTCACACAGCAAGTTTTATGGTGTGAAAAAGATGCTGATCCGGTTTCAAATTTTTAACACTTTACAGAAGAACTCGGTGATCAAAAAGGAACTATAGTGAACCTGTAAAATTTAAAGAAGTAAGCTAGTGTCAGTTAACAAGGCTTTAAGCCACAGAATTTGCTAACAGAAGAAAGTCAGTTTCGAAGATCATACAGACTAGTGCGGCTACTGATCGCCCGGCTATTAAGAATTTGCATACATAGCTATCAGTGAAGGGTTGTATAGTCTCTTTCTGAGCTATAGGCCTGACTAACACTGCCACAGTAATGGCATACTGTACTGTAACTACTTCTCGCTGTGCACCTTCAAAATTACGAATGAAGTTTGATGTCTGGAACAACCGTCTGATACTTTAATTCCACACTTTATGCACAAAGCACTCCTCTTTCTTGCAGAAATCTCGTAGTCTTTATGCAAACGAAACTACTCTCAGTATACTAGCATTCACAGCCATGTTTGGGTCGTACCTGGCACGGTGTGAGGTACTGTACATTGTGGCATCAGAAGTAGACACTGTAACTGTGTAAAGCATACGGACGAATTTTAATCACACTCATTATCCATTAAAAATTACCAGAATCTATGTTAAATCACCCCTACACATATCCAACCTGATTTAAATATACTTTGCCATTCATATATATCAATGAAACTCCTGGTCTTAGGTGAAAATATATCATTGCAACAAAGTAAGTTTATTGTGAATGCAAAGCCCTAACTGAAAACGTGCGTCAAGGTCTTGACAATGTCACAATTTGTTTAGTCAGCAAGTCGCTTATAAAATCTATCAAGTCTTTTGATTCAAATCGCAAGTCAAGTCTCAAGTATTTACTAACTTTTAGGGCAAGTCTCAAGTCAAGTCCCAAGTCTCAAGTAAGTCGCAAGTCCCCAAAAACCAGGACTTGTTTCCCATTCAAGTTTAATTTTATTACAGAGTCATGGCCAAATCAGACGATTTATAGCTTCATGATGTCCATCTTGGTGCACCTTTTTTGTCCCAGTTGGTATGGAACGCGATCCATGCAAATCTTGTTAATAACTACGTGATTATCATTAACAGGGTGGTAAATTTTGGTAACCACAACGAAATTTTAAGTAACCACGTGCTAAATTTCATTACCAGCGGTGCGATCAGAAGTGACCGCGTACTAAAAGAGGTTAACAATGGCGTATTTGGTTTCAACAGCCAGTTAAAAGTTGGTAACGTCTTTGTAGCGATCAACCGCCCGTGTAGGTAACCATGAAATTTCAATCAACAATGTGCAAACAAGAGGTAGTGGCGCTGTTCCAGTTAACGCAAATACAATTAACGACGATGTAAATAGTAGTAACCATGTAAACTTAAATGGCGCTTGTAGTCAATGCCGTCGTTTAGATAGAAAGCTGCTGGGTGGGTGCGTGGCAAACTGTTTACCAGTACTTCCACTTTTGCTTTTTTTTTGTTGTGACTGGATTATGACAATCTACAGTTACATAAGAACAGTGACATATTGGTGAGTGAAAGTGTGTATTCATTGTATTTCCGACTAAAAGGCTTTAGGCAAAGAAATGGAAAGCCAGCATTACAGTACCTCCTTTCATTGTGTTTTGTGTTTTTTTATTCCCCTCTGAGCACTCAACCAGCTCATGTGATGGATTGTCCACACTCTGTTGATGAAACATAATGTTTTGTTGGGGCCCAAATATCATGTAAGGTCATCACGGGTCAAAACACTTTATCTCAAGAAGGGTAACTTCAAGGGGCACTCTACATCGCATGTAGGCTGCCAATATTAATGAGATTATTTTTATGGTTTTGGTGTAGGTCAAAGGTGACTTGGGGTTGCCAAAGGCCAAAAGTTGAAAAGCTTGTAATACAATCTCAATATATCATAGGAAAGGAATCGAGAGCCTTCTGGGCAGTGGCGTAACCAGCGAGGGGGGCAGGGGGCATACTGCCCCCCCCCCGGGCAAAAACAGGAAGGGAAGAAAAAACGGGAAGGGAAGGAAAGAAAGGAAAATGAGGAAAAGAGAGGGAAGAAGAGAAAAGGAAGGAGAGAAAGAAGAGGGGAAGGAAAGAAAGGTAAAATAAAAATGGAAAACGGAAAAGAAGGGGAAAGGAAAAAATAAAAAAAAAAGAAAATGAGCCAACTATAACATCAAAAGCAAGACTGATCTGCATTCATGGAACACTGTTTTGGTCAATATATGAACATTCATTTAGAAAAATATATGAACATTCATTTAGTCGCCTAAAGTTAACAAGCTTAATATCTGAGGTCCACTTTATCGGAGGAAAGACTTCCCCTCTTGCTCTCCTCATTAGACAGAGAAAGCGACATTTCTGGGAGTATTGACTTTGATCCAGTCATCAACACATTCAGTAAAAAGACCATCTGACGAATGGAACTTAATTATAGGACAACACAGCCCACTTTAAAGACCGTTCATGCAAGGAGACCACGAACATCAAGCGTGTATACATCTTTTCCTTTAACCTTTAAAATATTTATTCGGATGTTACATACCAGATATATTTTCATGTTGACATATGAATTGTCAAACTTGAGTTCGTGTTAATTTTTCATTTTACCTAAAGACACCAAGTCATGTAAGTGTTGACCTTATTGCATAAAATTTGCTCGCATTTGGGATGTGAAAAGTAATTTTTTTCTAAAGTCCTCCCGACTCTCTGGCAAAGGGCCAGGGGGTGAAAAGTAATCAAAATTATATTCAGATGGTGGTGTTTGAGGAGAGGAGCCGTCCACAACACAATCATAGGCGTAGAAAGTGGGGGCTGGGGCGGCGACAGCCTCTCCAGTGAAAAATGAGGAGGCGGAGCATGCTTCCTTGCCCCCTCCCGGGTCAAATACCCTTATTCATTGTTCAAAATCTCAAAAAGAGCAAACCTGCAATGTGAGGTGAATTTTTTCTCGCACATAAATCGGTTTGGCAAACTTCTCCGAGCTCTGGAAATGACAAAATCAGATATTTACCATATGTGACGCCATGTCATCAATAGACACTGGCAACTATATTACCAATTTTGTTTACTGTCTTTCATAGAATTCCATATTCTTCAATGAAAGATTTTGATTTTGAAATATCTTGTCTAAATAGTTTGGGAAACTTTTGAAATGTCATCGTAAAGTGTCAGCTCGTAGGCCTTAGATAACATTGTCTAGCATCAATCGTCGTGCAATCTAGCTTCTTCGGGAAGCAGTTTATAGTTTGATTTCGCCGAAGGGTTCTTTGTCAGACAGTCGGGAGGACTTTAGAAGAGCAGCCGTTCTCAGACTTGCCACCAATATTTGAAGGAGGTGCAGATTCTTCAGTAATCCTGCAACTCTCTAAACTTCCTCACAGGAAACCCAGAATCCAAAGCTTTCTGCAATACAAGCTCCATATCAACATATTAATGTTTCAAAAGGGCGGAAATTTCAGCAGGCTTCGCGTGCTGCAATTTACCCTAATACAGTGGTGTTTACGTTTGCAAGAATAATCGGAAAACTTAGCTACTACTTACAAGCCCGAGACATGCCATTTCCGGCTGTCTGAGGGGTCCTGATTTTTGAAAATTTTCTGTCAACTGAAGATAGTCTTTCTAGCAAGACTTCTTATTCTTGGCAGGGGAATTATTGGCCCACCGTACTCAAATGATCTCATAAACACCTGTCATCAGAAACCTTTCAACCCTGTCAGTTGTGTAGATGGATTCTTTAGTTATTGAAGCGTCCAAACTTTTATCAATGTTCAATGCTGCAGAGCAGTGGCGTAAAAAATTTGCCATTTGAGACACCAGTCAAATACAGTGCGGTTTTCCCAAGTTTTCCTTCATAAAATTCCCAATTTTTCCTTATAAAAGTTCCATATTTAAAATTGTTAGTTTTAAAAAAGGCAAAATTTTCCACGTGTTCGCTCGCCTTAAATTACCCTTAAAGCACTAAGGGATCGCTGATAATGCAGTCAGTGGAAAACTTTTCCGAGCCACTACAGTGCGGTTTCCCTAAAATTTCCTTCAATATAGGCTTTCATATTTGTCTAAAAAACTCAGAAACTTACTTAGAAACAGTGGCACTGTTAGAAAAGAATTGTGCGATAAAGCTGTTGCTTCCAAATAAGTGATTGACTTAAATTAGTTTTGACTTTGGGGTGACTTCTCTTCACCTTTCCATAGTGAAACTGACTTAGGCATACTGTAGCAGTGTAGGATTTGAACAGGCATCATGGATATCAAAAATTTCTGTTGGACTATCACATATAACAGTACAAAAAGGTTGTCCAATGTACAGTACTGTAACAGCTTAAAATTTTGGGTGCACCAAACATATTTGCTGACAAAAATAACTGTTGGGATGTGTGGATGATTAAAATATTACACAAACATTTACACCCAGTTAGAAACTGAAATGAAATCATCCCCTTCCATCCTACAATATCACCGTATATCAGCCCATGCAATACCATATACAGTATGCACTGTTTAACAGTGAACACATTCATAGGCCACAGACAGAGGCTTCTTCATCACTGGGGGAAACAGACAACCCTCTGTTTAAGCGATCATTCCTAACACTTAAGCTAGGCCTAATATCACCTCAAAATGCCAATTCTAGGTGATAATAGGCCTAGCCTAAGGGGAAAAACTGGGTACTAATTGGGTTTCCATACCCGGAAGTGGCATACTTATGCATCTGTATGCATGTAGCTAGAGTATGTATCCAGGGGTCTGTTAGTTTCCGCCCTTGGTAGTTTCTCCCCGTTACTTAATTTTTTTCACCATGCTCATTGAAAAGAAGGAATTGTAAGAGTTTGTTTCTAACCTTCAAGTATAGTCACAGACTTAGGCTACATTTTATGTATAAATACAGTACTGTGCGTCTATTGGTCTGCTTACTTATGCTGAATGTCTTGACAATTGTTCACAGCACTGAATACCATATATACCTGTAGGTAAGTACGTATTATTAGTATTCTAAAGTCTACAGTGAGAATGTTGTTTGGAAAGACGTCAGCCAATACTGGAAAGAAAGTTTACCATATGCCAAAGAATTACGCCAAGGTAGATCTATACCTTGTCTGTACTTGTACAACAGACTATGATGAGTGTGTAAAGGAAGTCTGTGTTTTAACACAATTTATTCATTGCCTCATCACTTTCAGTTGCAGCCCTTGGTGCATTCCAAGAAATGCCAACACCGAACTACCGAAGAAACGCAAATTGGTTTTCGTGATCGTAGGCAGGATTTTTCTTGTGCACATGCAATGCTACATACTGTAGCAATCTGCAGGCATGCACACTTACGCATAGCTCCCAAGTTTCAAGAGGCTATAGGCCTAGCCATAGGCTAACGTTAGGCCTATACTATTTTCGGTTGTGTGCACCTGCAGATCTCGAGAGCTAACGTTACACCTTATAAAGCTAAGCTAGGCTATTAAGTTAGGCCTAACTTAGCCTACAGTAGGCCTAGGCTAGGCCTAGGCTAGGTCTAACTATATCACACTCACAGTAGAAATGCAAAAGCTGGGCCAGTTTGCCTATTGAAATTTACTTGCAAATCTGATTCCAAAATTATCACTTCGGCAAAGTAGCCTCCAAACAGCACTCGACAGGGAGATGACACACACTAAGCGAGGGAAAATTTGCAGTTAGTGATGGGCTTATAGTAAACACATATCATGCGTCGTTCGAGTACGCTTCATACCCCGGCCCGGACGTGTCAGTGCGATATTAGGGAACTTTAGATTTCACGACGCGGACCTCATCTACAACGAAATGACGTCATTTGTACCTATGCCATTTCGAACGCAACGCGCTGCACACAGTTGCTAAATGACAAGGGAAATGTAGGTTGTGACGTCACTACGTTGTAGTTGACGTCCGCGTCGTGAAATCTAAAGCACACTAATATTGTCAGTGCAGTTTGCAACTACTGAAAGTGTACAGTACAGTACATGCCCGAAAATGATTACGTCACACTCACAGGGCCCTTTTTTTCAGTCGATTACAAGTTGCTAAAAATAGTAACTTGGGAATTCCCGAGCCAGTCCATAGGCTGTCAAAACAACTGTCGTCTGCACGTTTTCACTAATGTATCTCATATTCTTTTAAAAAACCTATATATAATTATTTTAATTTTCCATGCATGTAGTGGCCTATGACCTACTGTGTTTAAAGGTATTACGTGTGACCGTGATAATGACAAAGTTGGGTGGTACCAGCACATGAAATGTTGAAACACAAGGGTACGCTGAGTGGAACCGTTGGTTCCAAGCACGATTGTACCTGAAAGTAATGACCTACCTCATTGTCAGTTGCAGAAGAGGCTGTTCTCTTTGACAACACCCAAAGATGGGAGAAAGACGGACATATGACGTAATTCTTAGTCCACGCCTTGCTTGAGTCATAGGACAGCTAAGTAGTAAGCACACCAAGCATTCAATTAACATAACATAACAGGTTAAACGGCAAAGGAGGGCCAAGGCCCCATAAGATGCCCTGAAGACCAAGCCCTAATCAAAAGTCAAACCACCAAAGCTTGACTACAGCACCAAACAATCAGATTCTGCCACATCCATGGAAAAACCTGTCAATGTTAACCTTAAAGCAGTGAACTGAGGGGGAGTTAACTACCCAATCTGGTAGACAATTCCACTCGTTGACAACTCTATGGGAGAAACAAAACTTCCTAATGTCAAGCCTTGCAAAAGGCTTTTCAAGCTTTTTACAATGCCCACGCACCCGAGAATTACCTTGAACCCTTAAATAATTACAAGTCAGAAGGGGATTCCTTTCACAAAGGAACTTGAAAACCTGGAGCATGTCTCCCCTAATCCTTCTCAGCTCCAAGGTGGTAAGCCCAAGATGTTTAAGCCTAGCATGATAAGGCAAATTTCTCACCTCAGGAATGAGGCGAGTGGCTCTCCTCTGAACCTGCTCTAGAACAAACTTGTCCTTTTCATAGAAGGGACTCCAAGCCTGAGCTGCATAGTCAAGATGGGGTCTTACCAACTGCTTATACAAATTAAGTACAATATCCTTACTAAAATTGATGAAATTCCTCTTGATCAATCCAAGCACTCTATTAGCCTTTACAGCAGTGGCTGCACACTGCTTTGATGACTTTAAGTCCCCAGTAATTACAACACCCAGATCTTTCTCAGAGGTGACATTACTTAAAACACAACCATAGCAAATATATTTCTTCAAAAATGACATAAAAAGAATTAGCCTAAGACTAGTATTTCTTATCAATAACAAGTTATATCTTTCATTTAGTACGTGTGTGACAGCTAGCGAACTGGCGTGTTATTCCACAGGAAGTAGGTTACACACAAACAGCACATTTCCTGTGTAAAATGGTGCCAGCAGGCAGGGGCGCAAATCTCTGTTTTAGAGTGGGGGCGAAAATGTTTATGATGTGCCCATGAGTACTAAACTGTACACCCTTGGCGGGCACCGTGAGCGCGAAGCACGAAGCCCCAAAGGACTCCTGGTGGGATCCAGGGGCAAAGCCCCTGTGGGGGTCCCGGGGCGAAGCCCCCGAAAGCTCTTGTGTTCTGGCGTTTCCAAAGCTTCAGAAAAATTGTTTTCGAATGAAAAAAACGAAAAAAGGTGACCATATTTTTAGGTCTACTCAAATTTTTCACTTGATGGGGCGAAGGCCCCCCTTGCCCCCCCCCCCCCGGGATTTGCGCCCATGCCAGCAGGCTTTTGTAACTCAAAGCCATCTTGCGGTCAGTTTTTTCTCCTTTTCAAGTTGTCCTAGAATGTAACACTATCCCAGAGTGTAACGTTCAAGTCTCAATGTGGCTCGTTTTAGCATGATTAAAAGCCAAGAACAATGCCCCAATTTCCATAATCCGTCAAAAATTGTTTATTTACGGTAGGGTTTCACGGTACCACTGATAATTGGTACCGTCGGTACCGCCACAAATGGTACCGGTATTACCGTAGTACCGGTACCAGAAGAGTAAAAAAGTAGGATTTTTATCACATGCAAAATATCCGTAAAAATACCATGCATTGACATAAGTGAAGGCTTCTGATAATCCCTGCCTCCCGTTTCAGTATTTTTTAAAGCATTTAGTCACCCCACACTAAACAAATCGGTAAACAAAAAAAAAAGAAATAACCTCTCTGCAAATTTAGCGTCCGATAATTTCGGGACACACAATAAATCAGCGCCGCACGTCCGCACCGGAGCTAGACCCCACAAGATGACAAGAGCACTCAGGATTGTAATGAAGATTGCAAAAATAATTTCTGCAAATAATAACAACCCCCCTCCTAAAGTATAACCAAAAGTTATTAAGTAGAACTTTACAAAAATATTTCCATAAAAGACTGATTCCTCAAGCTTTCTTCCCGCCGAGTTATCGCTATCAAAACTAAATCAAAGTGCTTCAAGATTGAATTTACGAATGCATCGCGCAGCAATCCGTTGTACAATAACACTATACTGTTCTTCAGTACGTAGAGCAATACAACAAAGCGAGTTGATCAGTTGAACTGAACACGCGAGCCAATGGTTTAAGCGGGATTTACCGTGTGTTCCGTCCCATTGCTTCACCGTGTTACAGTAATTTCTGAAAGAACGTTCGTTGCGTTCGTACGAAAGTTTTTCTCCCACAGACATAGACAGTGGACGTTATGGAACGGTCCCACTGAATCACTGTGTTAAAATCAGAAATCGTCGATGCAACGTTCATGTCAGAGCTTGCAATGCTATGATTCTTTGTCTGCTTACAACAAATTTCGCACTCGTATAATGTTGTGTGCTATCGTAATCAAAGTGAATTTTATCAATCAACGCATGGTATCTATTCGCAATACACCATGTGAAAGCATTTGCTGATGAGCAGCGATCGTTCGGGTATTGCGCAGAATGTCAAAAGAAAGCAAGGGCCCTGTTAGTGTGGAAGGTACTAGTTCTGCGAAAGTAACGTTAAACAGCACTTTCCGAAATTCGTAGGGGGATTTGTGACTGAAATAGGGCAAAACGATTATCAAGTGAATGTTCCCTGTTTGTATTGCAATCCTTAGAGACACGGCGCATTTATCAAATGGGTTTTTGTTTCATTCAAGTATCATTCAAATTCAACGCTTTATTTTTGAGAAAAGATTTTCACCGCAAAGTTGACTAATCGTGTCCGTCTAAATACACAATGTGAAGGCGCGGGCGAAGCTAGCGCTGTCAGGGATCGTTCTGAGATTGCGCAGAATGTCGATAGAAAGCAAGTTCCTTTATAGTGTGGATGGTGCTAGTTCTGCGAAAGTAACGTTAAACGGCAATTTCTGAAATTCTTAGGGGGGATTTGTGACCGAAATGGTGCAAAATGATTATCAAGTGACTATTCCCTGTTTATATTATAATGTTTAGAGACACGGGGCATTTATCAAATGGACGTTTGTTACATTTTAGTATCATTCTAATTTAAATGCTAAAATTTTGAGAAAAGATTTTCACCTTACAGTTGAGTACCGAGTCTCCACGATACTTCGGTACCTTTAGGTTGGTGGTACCGTACCGTACCGGTACCGGTACGTACCGGTACTTATGGAAATACCGGTATACCGTGAAACCTTAATTTACGGGATAATTTCTGAATTGCACTTAATTAAATGAATGATTATGAGTTAAATATGCAAAATCTTATGATGTCTCGGGAGAGGCATTTTATACAATTCATTGCAAATTTTATCCTTTGCTTTTGCAATTAACCTTCATTTCAATGACAGTTACTTGTAACATTCGTATGTCAATTAGTGTGTCCATGGAAATCACTGTCAATATCAATTACCAAACGGTGCATTATCTTATGAGTAATCAAGAGATAATTAACAAAGGGTCAGCGAAAGAAATGTCAACACTGTGCAACACTCTAAATAATTATTTTAGAATAAGCAGCAAGTTGCTTCCGAAACATTCAAACTTTGAAGAGGTAGGCCCCTATACCTCAGTGAGAAACGTAAAAGATACTGTCATTATTCTAACTGATTTTCCTTAGAAAAGGGGCTGCCGATTGCAGTCAGGACATTTTGCTGACATGTACTACGTTTAAAAAGTGCAGGATATTTTAAGGAAAGGATTGAAAAAAAATGAACATTGTGCAGGACTTACTTGTAGTAATACCAATGAACGTTGTTCACTGCTCAACTAATGAGCTGCTAATACTACTAGGGTCTGAGAGGAAGACTCCCTCAAGAGAGGTTTATTTGGCTGCTTCATGTACACCCGCTCCCTCCGTTTCACAGAAAGAAACCGGCATGGGAGAATCATATATTCCAACTCGGCCTGAATGCTCAGTATACATTCTTTAGTCAAGCTGTCAGGCCTAAACTATATGACGAGGGGTATATTTGTAACTGAAGGGTACGTCATCCTTGAAATTTTATCCCTTCGGTACATTTGCTTATATTTCTTTTGGAATAAGGTGACACATTCGACCTCCCCCAGGAAAAAATCCCATTGAGTCCCATTAGATTTTTCAATGGGACTTAACAGGACATTAACGGGATGTGCCAAATTCCATGTTGAATCAATCGGAAGATGGAATTTCCCATTGACTCAATTGGATTTTAAGTTGTGACTGTCCAAATTCCATGTTAAATCTCATTGAATCCGATGGGAATTAATGGGAATTTAATAGGATTTCAATAGGAATTTACGGGATCCCCTAAGGTCCCATTCAATGGGATTTAATGGGATTTTTTCCCTGGGCCACCCAGATATTCATTCACCTTTCGTGCATTGCATGAAGGTGCAGTAGGCCTCAAGTATTTTGTATCAAATGAACATGGTCTTTTTGAATTCAGTCTGCGCTTATTCAAGCAATAAAACTTGAAGGCACTAGCCAAAGGCTTTTGTTAAACAAATATTCCAGAAAATGTCTTCTAAATTAGGCCTATGTCGAAATTTTGCCTAATTCAAGATATCTCTCTTTAAAGATTGGTTACTTATGTTAAAAATATCTATACATATCAACAAAGCCACAAAAACTAATTATGTAATTGGTGTAAGCACATTGCCCCAAGTTCCTGTGGTTTTCTTTAAAATCGCATGTCTTGTGTGTACTCGAAGTTTGACACCTTTGGGATGTAGTTGAATATATTTTCATGTAGATCAAGCATTACTAGGCTTAATTACATCGTATGGGGTATAGCAAACTATCTTCCCTTTGACGGTATCAACATAGGAAATAAATTGAATGCAATGTTAAATGAATGCAGGCGGTGCAGTGAGGCATCACAAATGTTCCCTTTTCTATGTTCCAAGACACAATAATTGTATTTCTTGGAAAATTAGCACATTACCCCTCGAAATTAACAGCCATTTGTTGAAGACGACCACAACTGAGAGAACATACAGCAAGTTCCATGGGCATTGAACACTGTCCAAGACTATCACATACGCAAAGGGGACACCCCTCCGTAGATTCCTGCCGAAAAGAGGGATCAGTCTTCTTTTGTAACTCCCCTTTCCCAGAAGCTTTGGATTTTTGACGACTTAAAGGGGACATGCATTCACCCCAACTTTAAGTGGTATAGTAGACTAATTAGTGTCATGTTTCATGATTGGCCGTTTTTGAGTCATGTGACAGGTAACTATTTTGATTTTCCTCCTCAAATGTGAAATTTGCTGGGATTAACTGCTCGGTTTACCTAGTATGCCACATTGGAATCCTAAAATATCATTTAAAATATATACTGCAAATGAAGAAAAATAAAAAGATGATTTGTAGGCTTTGCTGTTGCTTCAAAATAAGGTTCGTACAATTACTCCTGGCACTCAGGTATATTGAGATCAATAAAGTTACAGGGGTTTGCCCCCTTAAAAGATTATTTGCTCAATAGAGCAAGAAGGTTGGTTTAAATTGGGTTAACTGCTGCAGTTACAGGGACAAGCTACACCCCAGAAAATGCCCACCCGAGGAAACACGTTATTCTCGGGTAACAATGGCTAAAATGTCCTATTCAAATCTAGCAGCATGTCCTTTAATTTTGTTCATTAAAATTGAGTAACCTACCGTATTTCTTTTCCTATTTTCCATTTCCTATACTCACACACCGTCTGCTATGGAATGAGAACCCAATTAAGGTGCATCTATATACTGTATCTCTATGGCCTATAGAGTAAAGGTAGTTAGAGCATGGTTCAAGAACCATGCTCTAACTACCTTTTCTCTGTAGACCAAAGAAATGATATATATATATATATGATGCACCTTAATTGCTGCATCAGTTTGTCAACTGGATGGGTGATTTTGTCATAAGTGTTTCTGATCATTTTGCAATTTTAATAACATTTAAAAGTTTTATTGCGAGCAAAAGGTCAAATAACGACTGTGTGAATTCCTAGTTATAAGTATAAGAAATGAGATTTTCTACTTCCTGAGGGATTGCAATTTTTCAAAATAATTCTGTATGTTTCTGTGTGTTTGTCCCTACGCACATCATACATTATAATGCACTTATTAATGAGATTTTACCAAAAAATTCTTTTATCAATTTTATTCTGCAAGAGCTTGCAAATCGGCGCAGTAGCCTATACAACACTAATACCATCCCCGTGAAGTGATTTATTTTTTCAAGTTCTGAAAGCCCCAGTTTTATTGTTATAACTTAAAGTTTTTAGATGGAATTACCTACAAGACCTGCTAAGTTTAGATCCCAAAGGTCTTGGGTATTTCGGACAAATTGTCATACCACTCTACAAGCGTTATAGGAGTGCGCTTTATAGACCTACAAAGGGGGTCAGATCGAGGTTTAAAGGAGAGAAGGAGGCATAGACGTATGGGAAATATGTCATCCTAAAATACTATCAAAGCGGGGAGGTGAGCTAGTGGGATGATCCTGCTCAAAAGGCTATTTAAGTGGAGCGCCACCATCTAGCGTCGAGCATACAGCGTACAGAATATCTTGAATATCGCCATTTCGAACAGCCGGAAATTACATTTCCAACTGTCCAAGGCTAAGGCTTGTTATTAGATTCAAGCAATTGTCATGTTGAGCTTACTTTGAAAACAAAATAAAAACATGAGCAAATTGCAAATTACCAGATGAAATGTACCACTTCTATTTTGTCGAAAAAAACTTAAAAAGTTCAAACCTTGAGGAATAGCATTGTTGTTTTGTAAAATGCTGAATTTTTTGCAAGTTTTGAAAAATCTCTCATTTCACATGATTGAGCAACTTTCAAAAAGAATTTGAACAATCAGGAGTTTTCGTGTGAAGAAACTGCATGTATCTTTTGATTCGAGCGGCTGTCAGAATTTTTCCAGACCGTGCCCGATGTTCATTTCTTGTGGAAAGTGGGGGTGACTCTCTCAGTTTAATTTTTCCAAGAAGAACGGTAAATTTGTGATAAATTCCATTGTTTTAGTCAGCTGATACACTCTAAAAATTTTGTGTAGAATTTACACAACATTGTGTGACTAGTCCACCAATCAACAAATGTGTAGAAAGTACACATGGTTGTGTAAAATATTTACACAACATGTGTAGAATTTACACAACACTGTGTAATGTATAAACATGTTGTGTAAATTTATTACACAACCATGTGTTTTTTCTACACATATGTTGATTGGTGGACTAGTCACAGAACGTTGTGTAAATTCTACACAACACCTTTTAGAGTATATATGCGTTATGTAAAGAACAGAATTAGTGAACATACCAAAATGTTGCTTTTCATGATTCTAGTTTTTAAAAAGTACGAACAAGAAATTCTTTTATTTGAGTAAATTTTTTCCCAGCATATCTTTGAAATTGAAAAAAAATATATACTTTAGAAATTTCTTGGGGAGCAACTTCCCCGACCTCTTTTCCTCTCTCGCTGTGCCCGACCTTTGGCAACAGCATGCGTCATAAAGGGTTTCAAAAACACCAGCGACAAGGTGTTGTTGTCATGTCAAATCTTGCGGTACCGTATCTCTTTCTCTGGCGGATTGAGGCTTTCCGACGAAATTGGAAAATTTTTCCAATGGCCCCTGCTCTAACGTCTGGCATATTCTTTTGAAAAAAAAAATGCGGTAAAAACTTTAAAAGATGGTGGACATCGACTTCCATGTACTTGTATTAAAGAGGCTCATTGAGTTGATATCGATAACTTAATGAGAGTTTCAAAGGGTCAAGGGGTCACTACCACATAACAATGCTTATAGTTAGCATGACAAGTCAAGTTTCAAGTCCAAAAGTCACAGAAAACGTTAAAATTTTGAATTTTCTAGTGACCTGACATGTAACGGTTTTGTACATAATTTGAAAAAGTGTCTGGTCACGAATATTTGAAAACGTACTTCAAACGTTAAATACTCACTCATTAAATAGTTATTTGTATGAAGGGAAAGGGGATTGTCTAAGTTTGACCATTTGTCCTTGGTATGTGAAGAAAGCTTAACAAGTTTGGAAAAATTTGTTGAATTTCTTGAACCAACTCAATTAGCCGCTTTAAGAGGTGGGGCCAGGCAGGCCGGAAGCAGGCTAGGGTACCAATCCCTGCTCCTCTCACGCAACTTTGCGTTGGCATCGAATTTCACAACCAAAAACGAGTTACAGATCACCTATAGGCCTATGTATAGGAACTATTGTCACGGGTCTTGGGTAGTGTATGTTAAATAATATGTGACAGGAACATTCGCAGGCTCTTCCTCTGCCCCCCCCCCCCCAAGTAGCTCTTCTCCTGTCCCATGAAGAAAATACTAACGGGACTAACGAGGACCCTAACGGGGGGGGGGACCTTCATGACTGCTTTATCGAGCTACGCTCTCGGTGGAATTGTGACAATCTTCCATATTGTTCAAGGAAACCATAGGTTGGACCCCACCTTAAAAATCCTGCACACGTAACTAATTGAAGTTTTTTCTTTCATGAACTAGACTCTAATGAACTTTGAAAAAAGATATGCTCCACTAGCCTACCCTTACAGAAACCATCAAATAATAGAAATTTACTTCTCTGCTTATTTTCCTTTTTAATTTTCCTTCTCAACGATGAAGATATTGAAAAGAGCCCCGAGCCCAATGCTACCCAGACTACTATAAATACTGTAACCAAGTTTCGATTACTTCTATTTGCCACTGGCTTAAATGCAGTCTTCCACCAAATAGGCAGGCGCGGATCCAGACATTCAAAAAAGGGGGAGGGCTAAAGTAATAGAGAGTCGGGTAATGGGGACGCACGGGATTCTCTGTCTATGAGACCAAGCGGAGATCCACCATCTATTGGCACGGAGCGTACAGGGGTGGCGCCAGCGGGGCGGGGGGATGCCCCACCCGCCTGTCGAGGAGCACTGGTCCCCGTTGGGGAAGGTCGGCGGTTTCGTCGGGGACTAGGCCTAAAAATAATAAGAAAAAGATTATAAAAGAAACCCAGCAGGACTGAAGTTACTGAATGGGTGTTCTTGAACATATTTTTTGTTTTGAAATGCTATTTCAATACATATGAGAATCGACTTTCGGTTTCTTCTTCTTAGCTCTGTTACACCCCATTCCATGTACCTTGTCCAATCTCATCCCCCACCCGGGAAGAACCGCAATAAGGACTGAAGACTCTGGATGATCATGATCTGTTTTTATCTCATCGCTCCGTGAGGAGGATGAGATATTGTAGTCACTTTGCCTGTGGGGCTATATATGGCAATGCCAGCTTAAATCGCAATGGTTACCATGGTAACGGTAAATTTTCCCAGGTTACTAGTCTCGAGGTCTAACCCATGGTGAGGTACCCCGGGGTGACTGAAGGTCCATGGCTGAGAGAGGGGTCAAAACCTGTCCGTGTGTGTGTGTGTGTGTGTGTTGGTGGGTGAGTGAGCGTGTGTGTGTATAGGTGTGTGTGTGTGTGTGTGTCCAATTTTGTTTTCCTAATATCTTGTAAACGGCTGGGCCGATTTTCTTCCAACTTTGTAAGATGGTACCTCAGGTAGAAAAATTGCATTTTTAATACACAACCGGAAGTGAAGGTCAAAGGTTACAGGTCAAAAGGTCAAATTTAGTGAAATCACATTTTCTGCTATATTTCCAAAACGAAACGTTCTCCTGACACGAAACTTCACACATATGATGATTGCATCTAGACCTACCAAAATATGTGGTTGCCATAGCAACAGAGGTCAAAGGTCAAGTGGTAGAGTGGAACAAAAAAATTCCAAGTGATAATTTGTTCGTAAAACAACGTTTTTGTCCCTCAAACTCCTCCTAGTGGGCTGGACCGATTCTTTTCAAAATTGGTAGGTGGGTACCCCAGGATGGGAACTTGTGTCTCCCAGACCCTCGGAAGAAAAGGTCAAAGGTCAGAGGTCAAAGGTCACATTTTGCAGAAAACACTTTTTTTTCCTATTTTGTACTAAAACTTCAAAAGAAAACCTACATTTTACATGAAACTTCACAAGTATAATAGGGTAGACTAGTTCTACCAAAATATGTAGTTCCCATGGCAACCAAGGTCAAAGGTCACGTGACGGGGGGTCAAATACTTTTTTTTTGTATTCACTTTAACTCTTAACGGACGCATCCCACAAATCTGAAAGTTTAAGTGTAATAGCCTAGGCATCATACTGTAAGTTGTACCGAAATGTGTGGTTGTCATATGGCAACCAAGGACATAGTTCACGTTACAGATTGTCAAAGGTAAAAGTGGGCATGACACGGCCACAAAAACTTTTGTGTATTGCAAGATTAGATACAATATTTTACAAATATCATCTCACACCCCATTAAAAACCCGTACAATTCGGCATAAATGATATTCGAAGGAAAACTACGTTCGAAATCCAATTTCGAAAAATGCCGCAATAGCTCGCCTGGCTTTTATGACGCAATTTGCGGCACAAATCCTGCCCTGCGGCGCGCATCTAGATGTGGAACTAATGTAACGCTCGGTAAAGTTATCTTATCTTAGCAACCTCATGAAAACGATTACACCACAATACAGAGTCCAACATACAGAGCGAAAGGCGCGGACCATGGTGGGGATTCGGAGCAAATTATTGGCCAATGTGTTCGCGTGTATATGCGCGCGGGTAAAAATAGTTCTGTTTTCGTGCAAGAAAGACGCTGTTCGGTCGCTGTAAAGAACAGCTATGAATATGATGGGCAGACCACAACAAGCGCGTCCCCACTACGAGCGCGTCTTTACTGTATGATACTAAGCAGTCACCGCGCAATGCACAATTCACAATGTACGCTCACTGCTATCGGAGCACCGGTGTTTGCAATTATGTTCTGAGCTCTCTGGTACAGTGTTGCTAACCGTGCCTCCAATGACGTTACCACTTTGAGACGCGTTCACATACGTTTTTTCGCTTTCGAATTTCAAATGGTCTGAGTCTGGCCTGTAATTGGGAATTCAAAACGTCGTATTTCGGTATTTATGGACATAATTTAGTAAGGAAACCATTCACTTTATGTCAAGGTGTACCCAAAGAACAGTTACCTAGGAACTTACTTTGGCCGTGTAATCCCCACTTTAATGTTTTGTAACTAGCCTATTTTTCATCAATTAATATAAATAAGCTAGACTCCTAGGTTAGTACTTCGTAGTAACAGTCTCAAATTCTTTTTTTACTAGCTTGTATGCTGCAGTGAGATTTTTAAGTTCCTACTCGCACTTCACTTTGATGGCCCTTATATCTAGAGTGTTCTCATATGGTGTATGCAGACAGTTGTTTTCACTCCAAAGTTGCTGTAACTGTTAGGCCTAGTAGTATGAAAGTTGAAGTCAAACCTAGGGCTAGACTTGAAATCTCAAGCTGGTTAACAGTATGTAGGCTAGGTCTGGGGCTAAACCTGCGTCATTCATACGCTTGAGTTATAACCCAAGATATAAAACTGTGGGTGACTAACATTAGGTTAGGCATAGGGCCTCTCTCTTACATATTGGTGCCCTTAAAACTTGGCGGTTCTGGAGCATCGCCAAAAAAACGAACGTGACAATTTCCTTGCCACGGGCAAGGATTGGCCACAGGCCAGTACGCAGAAAGGGTTCGTGCGTCGCCCGGAAATCTTCTAACGCCACACGTTCAACATCGCGCACACGCCCAGTTTTTTAATTGAGGCGCACTTGATGTGCATATCAGTTCGACACACATGAAGTTTGCCGTCGCGTCAAAATGGAGAATACGCCCAACTAGCGCCTGAATAATAACAATTACGCACTTGTCTAGAGCGTCCCCAAAAGCGTCTTACTTTTATTATCGTTGCGTCCATATCTAATCGTATCAGTTTAGTGTAACAGCCAAGCTTGTTGTTTTTTTTTCATAGTGTTGCAAGGGGATAACAGCATCTTAAAAAATAAATTTGTTCCAAAATCTTAGGTAGGCCTTCTGGATTAAAAGGGCAAGCATTACAAAGATTTGGTAGCCTATCTCCCCAGTTCTTGTATAATCCAGTGTCAGAATTTAAATATCCAAATGATGTTTTTTGAATAAGGTGGCCTGTTCAAGAACTTGATTTGTCTGTGCCACATTCTTTCCCCTCGCTTCCTTACGAAAAAAAACTTCCCTCCCCTGGAACGAAAAAAAAATCGCTTCCCTTGGACTTCAAGATTGTGGCATGGAGTTTTAGTGGGTAATCTGTGTTAATGACATTCTACTGTAGCATAAAATTCATCACAGATAAAACTTCTAGCTCATACATAGTTCAAGAGCTGTAACCAACTTGCGCACATGTTAGCGATGAGATATGCAACTCCGTGGATTGCCCTCTTGTTTCTTTTTATGAACTATTTTTATTTTGTAACGCCATTTTAACGCAGATCTGAATCTGTTGTAATCACTTCTCACTAGCTTTGCTACCCCTCATCCATTCTTCAATTCGCAAGGTCATGCCCCGTCGGGGAACCTCATCCATTCTTCAATTCGCAAGGTCATGCCCCGTCGGGGAAGGCTGTCAAATTGTTGAGAAAATCCAATTTCGTCGCGGGGAGCCTTCATCTCACATGCCCACGATAAACTGATAAAAGATGCGGGTCTGATAAACTTCAGTCACCCGGAAGATCTTCTTGAATTTTGCTTACTAGACCTAGAAGACCATATTCTTGAAGGAAACTCTCAATTCTTAATTTTCCTTCCAAATACGGGCGAGAGGTTGTTCATGTGCAGGCAGTGCCCAAATGGTCTGCCATATGGCCTTCCCCGAGAGCCGAATTCTAGCAACGGTAATGAAAATCGGCCAAGCCTTAGTTCAGCTACACAAAATGATTAACAGTACTGATGGAATGTCTCCCAATAAGTTTGACTGAAAATTCATTTGAAGCCACCTTGTAACGTGACATACTTTCAAATACGTTGTTAGTAAAATCATTTTTAGTCTGGAATTCGGGCATTCACGTAGAAAATCTCATCTATTTCGCGGACCTTGCAATAAAATACAAAGAAGATTAGTAATTGAGTAATTGAGCAAAAAAATAGTGTGTTTTCGATTCCGTTGCGTAGTTTTCCCCCAAAAGAGACGAGAGCATTACATCTACAGTAATTGAAGCTGTACCTTCTGAGTGAGTTTATCTGGTAATTCTCTGGTGACTTAGCAGGTTGGTTTTTCTATGGAAGTGAAACTTTCATTATAAAGGAAAAGTTCAAAATAACGAATGCTTCATTTCTAGTTACAAGTCTGGGAAATGCCATTTCCTGCTATCTGGGGGTTTTTATCTCATCGCTCCGTGAGGAGGATGAGATATTGTAGTCACTTTGCCTGTTGGGCTATATACGGAAATGCCAGCTTAAAAAGCAATGGTTGCCATGGTAACGGTAAATTTTCCCAGGTTACTAGTCTCAAGGTCTAACCCATGATGAGGTACCCCGGGGTGACTGAAGGTCCAGGGCTGAGGGAGGGGTCAAAACCTGTCCGTGTGTGTGAGTATGTTGGTGGGTGAGTGTGTGTGTGTGTGTGTGTATGCGTGTGCGTGTGTGTGTGTGTCCAATTTTGTTTTCCTAATATCTTGTAAACGGCTGGGCCGATTTTCTTCCAACTTGGTAGGAGGGTACCTTCAAGTAGAACAATTGCATTTTGATACACAACCGGAAGTGAAGGTCAAAGGTTACAGGTCAAAGGTCAAATTTAGTGAAATCACATTTTCTGCTATATTTCCAAAACGAAACGTTCTCCTGACACGAAACTTCACACATATGATGATTGCATCTAGACCTACCAAATATGTGGTTGCCATAGCAACAGAGGTCAAAGGTCAAGTGGTAGAGTGGAACAAAAAAATTCCAAGTGATAATTTGTTCGTAAAACAACGTTTTTGTCCCTCAAACTCCTCCTAGTGGGCTGGACCGATTCTTTTCAAAATTGGTAGGTGGGTACCCCAGGGTGGGAACTTGTGTTTCCCAGACCCCCGGAAGAAAAGGTCAAAATTCAGAGGTCAAAGGTCACATTTTACAAAAAAAAACACCCTTTTTTCCTATTTTGTACTTAAACTTCAAAAGGAAACCTTCATTTTACATGAAACTTCACAGGTATAATAGGGTAGACTAGTTCTACCAAAATATGTAGTTTTCATGGCAACCAAGGTCAAAGGTCAAGTGACAAGGGGTCAAATACTTTTTTGTATTCACTTTAACTCTTAACAGACGCATCACACAAATCTGAAAGTTTAAGTGTAATAGCCTACTAGGTATGATACTGTTAGTTGTACCGATATGTGTGGTTGTCATGGCAACCAAGGACATAGTTCATGTTGCAGATTGTCAAAGGTTAAAGTGGGCATGACACGGCCACAAAAACTTTTGTGTATTGCAAGATTAGATACAGTATTTTATAAATATCATCTCACATCCCATTAAAAACCCGTACAATTCAGCATAAATGATATTCGAAGGCAAACTGCGTTCAAAATCCAATTTCGAAAAATGCCGCAACAGCTCACCTGACTTTTATGACGCAATTGGCGGCACAAACCCCGTCCTACGGCGGGCATCTAGATGTGGAACTAATGTAACGTTCGGTAAAGTTATCTTATCTTAGCAACCTCATGAAAACGATTGCATCATACAATACAGAGTCCAACATACAGAGCGAAAGGCGCGGGCCATGG
Source organism: Holothuria scabra (assembly GCA_037179385.1). NCBI lineage: Eukaryota > Metazoa > Echinodermata > Holothuroidea > Aspidochirotida > Holothuriidae > Holothuria > Holothuria scabra. The sequence goes on from CM074195.1 coordinate 141,148, forward strand.
TGGAGTTTCGGAGCAAATCATTGGCCAATATGTTAGCGTGTATATGCGCGCGGGTAAAAATAGTTCTGTTTTTGTGCAAGAAAGACGGTGTTCGGTCGATATAAAGAACAGCTATGAATATGTATGGAGCAGACCACAACAAGCGCGTCCTCACTACGAGCGCGTCTTTACTGTGTAAGCTGTTTGATGAAAATGCTATTGCGAATACTAAGCAGTAACCGTGCAATTCACAATGTAGTCAGTGGCTACGATTTCTGCTAATGTAGCACCGGTACGTACGTGTTTGCAATTATGTATGCGCTATCACTCGTTGTCATTCACATGATTCGATGATTGTGAGCTCTCTGGTACAGTGTTGTTAACCCTGCCTCCAATGACGTCACCATTTTGAGACGCGTTCACATACGTTTTTTTCGCTTTCGAATTTCAAATTGTCTGAGTCTGGCCTGTAATTGGGAATTCAAAACGTCGTATTTCGGTATTTATGAACATAATTTAGTAGGGAAATCATTCATTTTATGTCAAGGTGTACCCAAAGAACAGTTACCGAGGAACTTACTTTGGCCCCGCTATGCCCAATTTAATGTTTCGTAACTAGCCTATTTTTCATCAATTAATATAAATAAGCTAGACTATAGGTTAGTACTTCGTTTTAACAGTCTCAAATTCTTTTTTTCACTACCTATGGACGCAACGATTATAAAAGACGCTTTCGAGGATGATGCTTTAGACAAGTGCGTAATTGTTATTATTCAGGTGCTAGCTGGGCGTATTCTCCATTTTAACGGAAGGGCAAACCCGTACAATTCTGCATAAATGATAGTCGAAGGCAAACTGCGTTCGAATTTCAATTTCGAAAAATGCCGCAACAGCTCACCTGACTTTTATGAAACAATTGGCGGCACAAACTCCGCCCTACGGCGCGCATCTAGATGTGAAACTAATGTAACGTTCGGTAAAGTTATCTTATCTTAGCAACCCCATGAAAACGATTGCATCACAATACAGAGTCCAGCATACAGAGCGAAAGGCGCGGACCACGGTGGGGATTCAAAGCAAATTATTGGTCAATATGTTCGCGTGTATATGCGCGCGGGTAAAAATAGTTCTGTTTTCGTGCAAGGAAGACGCGGCTCGGGCGCTATAAAGAACAGCTATGAATATGTATGGAGCAGACCACAACAAGCGCGTCCCCACAACGAGCGCGTCTTTAATGTATGGTGAAGATGTTTGGTGAAGATGATATTGCGCATACTAAGCAGTAACCGTGCAATGCACAGTTCACAATGTCAGTGGCAACGCTCACTGCTATTGTAGCACCGGTACGTGTTTGCAATTATGTATGCGCTGTCACTCGTTGTCATTCAGATGATTCGATGATTGTGAGCTCTCTGGTACAGTGTTGCTAACGTACCGTGCCTGCAATGACGTTACCATTTTTGATACGCGTTCACATACGTTTTTTTCGCTTTCGAATTTCAAATGGGCTGAGCCTGGCCTGTAATTGGGAATTCAAAACGTCGTATTTCGGTATTTATGGACATAATTTAGTAAGGAAACCATTCACTTTATGTCAAGGTGTACCCAAAGAACAGTTACCTAGGAACTTACTTTGGCCGTGTCATGCCCACTTAAATGTTTTGCAACTAGCCTATTTTTCATCAATTAGTACAAATAAGCTACACTTCTAGGTTAGTACTTCGTAGTAGCAGTCTCGTCTTCACAACTCAAATTCTTTTTTCACTAGTTTGTATGCTGCAGTGAGATTTTTAAGTTCCTGCTCGCATTTCACTTTGATAGCCCTTATATCTAGAGAGTTCTCGTATGGTCTATGCAGACAGTTGTTTTCAGTCCAAAGTTGCTATAACTGTTGGGCCTAATAGTATGAAAGTTAGAGTCCAACCTAGGGCTAGACTTGAAATCTGAAGCTGGTTATCGGTATGTAGCAGGGGTGGCGCCAGAATTTGCCCGACAGGGGGGTGGCAAGCTCCCCGACAGGGGGGCCAGAATCTCAAGGTCCTGACAAAGGCAGAAGTAAAAATTAAAACTTTTGAAAGAAATTTGACTGTTATTGGTACTATAAAACATTTTGGGTGTTTATTGAAGAATCTGTTCTTCATAAGGGAAAATCAAAAACGTTATATGGGCGACAGCTGAAATTCTTTTGGGGTTACGCATTGAATCCTACAAGACCTACTTACTAACTGACTAAGGCTTTGAGACGAGACTACAAGTTTGCCGGGAAAGTTTTTCCCTTTCTTGAACGAATCTTTCAAAATTAAGAACTTATCATGATGGAGAAATTTGGGATTTTAATGAAAGAAAATTTGGTTATCATGGTAGGGTTATAATGAAAAATTTGGTTTCTTTTATTTAGTGAGATGCCTTTCAGGAGCAAAGTTATGTAGTATGCCGGGTGATTAACAGAGTTGGCTTTGGTTATTTATTGTACGGAGTATCCATCGAAATTAGAAATTTTGCCGATTTTTACAATCTAAAGCTGATATTGGAATAAAAATTGTAACTTTATGACAGTTTTGGGTTTATGGAGGAATCTGACGTTCTCGTGAGGAAAATCAAGTAGGGGTGATGTGTAGTTTTGTTGAGGTTACTAAATATCATCATGCAGATTTAGGCACTCGGACCATATTGGGGCATTCTCCTGAGGAAAAAAATTGGCTTCACATATATTTGAAGTTTTATATTTTATTCATTGTCATAGGCGTACGGAAGCGTATCAGCTGAGTTTGGGAGGGGCAGAATTGTTCTTTTGCCCAAAAAATGTAATCCTGCCCGAAAGATTATCTAAGTCGAGCGCACAGAATTTTTTGAAAAATGGAGAACCCACGGTCAGCAGGGCTCGCAACTAAAACTAAAGAAGTCCTTACCCTTAGATTTCTTTCGAAATAAATTTATTTTTACTTCATAATACTGCCCAAAACGAAGAATAATTTACAAACACGCATTGTTCTGTTCAGTTATCTGTTCGACTAAAACACTTTCTATGCGGAGCGCCACCATCATTAGCACGGAGCGTACAGAAAATTGTTAAGAAATCTAATCCTAAGATAGCCGGAATGGCATTTCCCAGACTTGTAACTAGAAATGAAGCAGTCGTTATTTTAAACTTTCCTTTAAAATGAAAGTTTCACTTCAATAGAGAAAAAATCCAACTTGCTAATGAGCAGAAAAGTATCAGATAAAAGGTACTGCTACAATTAGATGGAATGGTCTTGTCTCTTTTCGGGTGGGTGGGGGGGGGGGCGCTATGCAACGGAATTGAAAACATACTAAAATGTTTTTGACTGTATTAAGAATCTTCGTTGAATTCAGTTGCAATTAAGGTCCACTAAATAGATGAAATTTTTAACGTGACTGCCCGAACTCAAGACTATAACTGGTCTTGCTCCCAACGCATTTGAAAATATGGCTCGTTACTAGGTGCCTTTAAATATATTTCCAGTCAGACTTACGGGAAGATTTTCTCCCACCACTGCTTATCATTACGTGTAGCTGAAAACGACATGGCCGATACTCATTACCTTTGTGAGAATTCGGCTGTCCGAGCAGGCTAGATGGCAGACCATTGGGTACTGCAAGCACATGAACAACCCCCTAGTCCGTTTTTGTAAGGAGAATTCGGAATTGTGAGTTTCCTTGAAGAATATGGTCTTCTAGTAAGCAAGATCAAGGAAGTCGTCCGAGTGACTACAGACCCACATCTTTTATCGTAGGTCTGTAGATGAAGACTCCCCGACGAAATTGCCTGAATAATAACAATTAAGCACTTGTCTAAAGCATCCTCGAAAGCGTTTTTCATAATTTTTGAGTCCATATTCGTATCAGTTTAGTGTTACAGCAAAACTCGTTTTTTTTCATAGTGTTGCAAGGGGATATCGTTTCGTTTCGTTTATTTGTTTGTTTCGGATATCAGCATCTTAAATAATAAATTTGTTCCAAATCCTTAGATAGGCCTACTGGATTAAAATAACAAGCGTTACAAAGATTGGGTAGTCTATTTCTCACAGTTCTTTCATAATCCGGTGTCAGAATTTAAATATCTGAATGATATTTTGGAATAAGGGGTGAGCCTATAGTTCCAAGAACTTGATTGGTCTGTGCCTTATTCTTTCCCCTCGCTATCTTACGAAAAAAACTTCCGTCCCTTGGAACGAAAAAAAAATCGCTTCCCTTGGACTTCAAATAGGAATTTCAAAGGATTGTGGCATGGAGTTTTTGTACATGGCAATTTCGTCAATGACATTCTACTGTAGCATAAAAACAGCACAGATAAAACTTCTAGCACATAAATAGTTCAACTTGCGCACATGTTAGCGATGAGATATGCAACTCCGTGGATTGCCCTCTTGTCAATTTTTAAAAAATGTTTGTGCTCTGCACTTTGATACGCTTTCGGACAGAAATACATTTTTCGGACAAGAAAGACAATGCTACCCCTCCCATCTGAAACGCTCCCGTGCGTCGATGTCAATATACAAAATATAAAACTCCAAATACATGGGAAGCCCAATTTTTCGCGAGAATCCTTTCTAATATGGTCCGAGGGCTTTAATCTGCATGATAATAATCAATAACCCCAACAAAACTACAAATCACCCCTACTTGATTTTTCTTATGAGAAGATTAGATTCCCCCGTAAAACCTCCCCTAATGTCATGAAATTACAATTTTTCTCGAATATAAGCTTCACATTGCTTAAAGTGGCAAAATTTTCCAATTTCGATGGATACTCCGCACAATAAATAAGCAAAGCCAACTCTGTTAATCACCCCGACATTCTACCCGTTTATGCTCTTTTAAAGGTATATCACATAATAAACAACCCCAAATTTTTCATTATAACCGTATTTTCTTCCACTGTATTCCAAAATTTCTCCAATAAAATACGCTCTTAATTTTCAAGTATTCAATCAAAAAAGGAAAAAACTTTTCGGGCAAACTTCTAGTCTCGTATTGGAGTCTTAGTATATCATAGGTTAGTGTAATGGCCGAAACCAAAAACAAATGAGTCTTTGTGACAAGTCAACGGCTTCTGGTTTATTTCTCTTTACAACAGGAGTCTAACAATACATACACTCACAAGTAGTTGACAAAATGTCCCGCTATCACACAAATGCAGTCCACAGGAGATCTATTCCCTACGGTAGATACTTATTTCCCATGGAAATTACAGTAGCGATAAGCATACAAAGCTCTCCTACTTACACTTTGAAGTCCCTTGCGCGTAGAGTCCACTCACATAATTTCTAGGCACTTGACAATACGCATAGGCACTTCTGTAGACTCCTTGCTGAAGTAATGCTTCACTTGAACCTCAGCTGAAACTCTTGACTTCTAGCTTAAACATTGACTTCTTGACTGTTAACTTGTACAAAGAATAATACCTCCTCAAATCCTCTGGTACAGCACACTATCAGCAAATCGCTGCTTAGACACTTTCTCTTTGACAATTTGTAGCAATCCGACCCAGAGGCTGGGAGGCTCTTAAATATATATCATTAAATTTAAGAACATTACAGGAGGTTCAAGCACAGTTGAGATCTCACTACTATAGGAACATTCCAGAAAACCCCTGAATCCCAGAAGTTACCAGCATAAAGCACTATGTAAAGGAAATCTAGAACATTCCACCTTCTTCCAGAAACTCTTAAGAAAATTCTTGACTTTGCTAAATGATTCCAGTATGCTTATTAAAGAATACAAATCTAGTTCTTGCCTTTTCTAGAATTTACACTACAGTTAGTACAGTTAGTACGGTCAAATGCGTAACCCCAAAAGATTTCAGCTGTCGCCTACATAACGTTTTTGATTTTGCTCATATGAAGGACAGATTCTTCAATAAACATCCCAACTTTTTTATGGTCCTTACAAAAGCCATTTTTTTACAAAAGTGTTAATTTTTTTCTTCAAAATAAACCCCAGATTTTTAAGTATTTGTTGAAAAGAAGTCCAAAAAGTTCCGGGCGCTACGCGAGCTAACTCAAAGCCCTTGTCGTGGCCTTCAAATGCTGCCCCCCCCCCCCCCCCCCGTCGGGGAAATCCTGGAACCACCCCTAGCGTGCAGAGAATTTAAAAAAACTCATGACCACTCAGACAGCAGAAGGAAACGACATTTCCCATCGACTTGTAAATAGCATCTATTCAATCATTATTTTGAGCTTTCATTTGTAATAAAATTTATTATATTAATCCCCCCACCCCCCCCCCAAAAAAAAAAAGAATGAGTAAATTATAAAGTGGTCAGAAAATTACCAGATAAAATGTACCACTACCATTGGTCCACTACCAATTTTCCTTTGCTAGAATCAACAACTTAATTTAGAAGGGCTTCAGTTCTTATGTGCTGCATCCGATAATTAACACTTACTTGAAAATTGTAAGAATTTGTGTTTCTACCACATGATTGTTTTTTATCGCTGTCCCTCTCTCTATATCAGGGTTGCACATGTGGGTCTTGGCACATTGATCAACCAAACGGGGGAAGGATGGGGGAAAGGGGTGATGGTAAGACCCCGCCTAATATACACCTACATCTGATCCACTGAGACCATCCAGATGGCCACAGCAACATGATTTGGTCCAAAAGTTTGCACGTCCCTAATCTATACCATAATGAACCACCGCTGAAAAATGAGACAAGACTAAAAACGTACCGACCGTTCAAAGCCACCATAGTATACATTGCACACGTGGGCTGACGTGTGACTGTGTGAACATATATTTATAAATACTTTTTGAGAGTGCTGGCTTGTGATTGGTCAGTTACCCATGTTCTCTAATCCAGTGTAGAGACATAGGATGTATGGAGAGCAACTTTTTGATCAACATGAGTATAAACTCAGCTTAGCTGACACGGTATATGTAGGCTTGACTACATAGTTTTAGGTTACATACTTTTAACAACAGTTAAATTATAGTACACATACTGGTCCAACAACTTCAAAATAGTGACTGGCGTTTTGAGCCATGAAGGCATACGATTGTAATTTTCCCCATAACTGTCCAAGTTAAAATGTATATATATCTAGTTGACCGCAATGCTGTGTGTTCATTGAAACAAATAACGTCCGAGGCCGAATCAGATTTCAGACCTTCAATTCAGAGAATATTAAGTGAGGGTCTTGTTACGTGTTTTAAAGTCCACATAGGGGCCTAGTCTAGGCCCTAGGCTTGATCCCGATCCGGTAATTGATATGGTACACTGTTGATGAGAAAAGGACATACAAGTAGGACTACATGACTAGGCCTACCTCAGTTAGACTCGAAACCTCTAGGCCTAGCCTATCTGGGGGGATGAAAAACCAGTTTTGAAATGAGTGTTTGAGTATAACGTTACCCTCTAACCTTAAAAGCTCATCTCACATATTCCATTCATAAGGCTTGGTAAGGGTGTCTGGAAAGATAATCGGACAACCTGCTTCAGGGACGTTATTTGATCTCTGAAAGTGGGGGGATTTGGGTTGACTGCCAAACAGCTCCGAATGAGCCGTGGGAGCGCGAAGCGCTCCCCCTAACGGCGTGGGGTCGAGGAGCCCGTCTCAGGGCCCCTGGTGAGGTCCAGGGGCAAAGCCCCGGTGGGGGTCTAGGGGGCGAAGCCTCCGTAAGCTCCTGACTATTTACGAAATTGTAGGCATTAAATGATGCATTGTATCTTCAACTTTAAATTACATAAGATGGACACTTAACAGAACACAAATATAATAATTTGACTTTCTGCAATTATATCCTTACTCCGTATGATTAAAGTCGGCCGGAATCGATAATGCAGAGGGTGCAGGGAGGGAGAATGGAATACTTAAAATTAAGGCACTTCAGGGGCTCTCTCATTGGTGCCCCAGATCTTCTTTCCAGAAAGCTAGGGGGCTTTTCATGTGATGTGAATTCAGTCCTTGTCTATGATGGGGAAATTAGAGAAAAGATAGACCACTTTTAACCTTAGCTGATGAATAACGGTGCCCCCCTCCCCCAAAGCAGGGGTGGGAAGGGGGCATGCCTCTAGATAGACAATCTTGAACATGTTTTTTGTTATGAAATACTATTTTAAAACATATCGGAATCGATTTTAAATCACTTCAAAACTCTGTTAGACCCCATTCTATGTACCTTATCCTATCTCTTCCGGCGTCGGGGAAGGACGGCGATTTTTCGGGAAGGCCGTAAAGGAATGAAGTTACTGGATGGATGACCATATTTTTTTTCTTTTCGAACTATTTTTTCTTTTGTAACGCTATTTCTATGCATATCTGAATCGGTTTTAATCACATCTTACTATCTCTTCTATCCTTCATCCAATTTTCAATCCGTGCGCGCAAGGTCATGCCTCCGTCGGGGACGGGCTACCCACCCCCTGTTGTTGAGAAAATCCAAATTCGTCGGGGATCCTCCTTCTTCAGACCTATACGATAAAAGATGTGAGTCTGTAGTCACTCGGACGACCCTCTTGATCTTGTTTACTCGAAGACCATAATCTCCAAAAAAACTCACAACTCCGAATTCTCCTTACAAAAACGGACTAGGGGTTGTTCATGTGCGTGCAGTACTCAATGGTCTGCCATCTGGCTTGCCCGGACAGCCGAATTCTCACAAAGGTAACGAATATCGGCCATGTCGTTTTCAGCTACACACAGTGGTGTGAGAAAATCTTCCCATAAGTCTGACTGAAATTTTATTTGAAGGCACCTTGAAACGTGCCATATTTTCAAATACGCTACGAGCAAAACCATTTTTATAGTCTTGAGTTCGGCCAGTCACTTTAACAATTTCATCCATTTAATGGACCTTAGTTGCAACTGAATTCAGCGAAGATTCTTAATACAGCTTAAAACATTTTAGTATGTTTTCAATCACGCTGCATAGTCCCCCCCCCCCCCCCCCGAAAAGAGAAAAGACCACTACATCTAATTGTAGCAGTACCTTTTACCTGGTACTTTTCGATCATTAGCAAGTTCGGTTTTTTCTATTGAAGTGAAACTTTCATTTTAAAGGAAAGCTCAAAATAAAGACTGCTTCATTTCTAGTTACAAGTCTGGGAAATGCCATTCCGGCTATCTTAGCGGTTAGATTTCTTAACAGTTTTCTGTACGCTCCGCGCTAACTGATGGTGGCGCTCCGCATAGATAGTGTTTTAGTCGAACAGATATCTGAACAGAACAATCCGTGCTTGTAAATTATTCTTCGTTTTGGGCAGTACTATGAAGTGAAAATAATTTTATTGCGAAAGAAATCTGAAAGTAAGGACTTCTTTAATTCTAATTACGAGCCCAGGAAATGTCATTTCCTGCTGACCGGGAGTTCTCTATTTTTCAAAAAATTCTGTGCGCTCGACTTTGATAATCTTTCGGGATGGATTAAATTTTTCGGACAAAAGAACAATTCTTCCCCCTCCCAAACTCAGCTGACACACTCCCATACGCCTATGACAATAAATAAAATATAAAACTTCAAATATATGCGAAGCCAAATTTTTGGAGAATGCTCCAATATGGTCCGAGGGCCTAAATCTGCATGATGATATTCACTAACCTCAACAAAACTACAGATCACCCCCTACTTGATATTCCTCATGAGAACATCAGGTTCCTCCATAAAACCCGCAGACTGTCATAAAATTACAATTTTTCTCCAATATGTACTTAAGATTTGTAAAAATTGGCAAAATGTTCTAATTTCGATGGATACTCCGTACAATAAATAACGAAAGACACCTCTGTTAATCACCCGGCATACTACCTAATTTTGCTCCTGAAAGGCACAAGGGCGGATCCAAGGAGGGGGGGGGGGGAACTGGGGGAGTTGCCCCCCTATGACCAATTTGGCGCCCCCAAATACAAGAAAATGCGCCACCGCGTCCTAAGAAATTCAATTAAACTACCACTTGCTTGTTGCTAATACTGGCAGGCTATATTTATCTCACATTTACTTGTCAAATTTACATCAAGCAATAACATTGCCATTTGTGTGACTGTGTGCAAGTACGTGCGTCTAGATGAGATACGTACTACACACTACCTGTATGCTTGGTTTCTCTCAACGCGTGACACATAAGATAACGGGACATACAGACTTACGTAGCGTTGCATAGCCCATTGCGACAGTGATCAAGGTGTGAATGCACGAGCCATATTTTTTTTTCATGCAGCGCAGACCGTTCAAAATTGTCTTCCTATCTGCACCACAGTAAAAATATTACGCTCGTGCACACTGTGATAAGTGATCACCGACCCAATGGGACACTGCATTATAATAGCCCTCAATTATCAGTTCAGTATTACACTACGCTACGTATAGGCTACGCTCCGAATGTTGTACTTGTATTAGGAACGTAGCCTGTTTTCCTGTTTGTCTCTTCTCTCAAACAATATCATTCTTCCCTTAATGACCTCATGTCATGATGGCTGAGGAGAACAGCATATAGAGTAAAGACTACACCTTATTACATCTTCAGCGGTTCAGAGAGACTAAGGGGTGGCGCCAGGATTTGCCCGACAGGGGGGCCAGAATTTCAAGGCCCCTACCAGTGGCGGAGCTAGGGATTTCGGTCAGAGGGGGCGAAAATGGTCTACAGGGGCGCTTCAAAGGAGTAAATACCCTGAGCCTTAGCACGATCGAAGCCACGGCTTTTCAGACTTCCATTTGATTTTCCGCACCTGGTAGAAGACACTTTGCCATTTCTCTTCAGCAAGTTTTCTGTTAAAACATGTTTAAATTTTCTATCCATGGGCCTCCGCAGAAGATAAATCGAGGGGAGGGGGGAGGTACAAAGTTCTTTTAGAGGGGAAAAGCTCCGCGCCACCATGACTTGGCGCGGAGCGCAAGAAAATTTTGGCCCGAAATGCCACTAAAATCGCTGGAAAAGGTATTTCTAAAGCCTGTTTACGGCATATAAACAGGGAGAACACTGAGTGAACTGTTAAAAAATGTTGATGCTAATTTTTCTTCGTCTTTTTCTTTATGTTTCCTTCGTTTTTTCGGGTTTTTTATTTTTCATGGGAGGGCAAGTCCCCCCCCCCCCTTGCCCCAACCTGCGGACGCCCGTGTTTCTATCCCTCTCTTTCACATTCTAGTATGAAGGCGGTAATTATATATTGTGTTATTGTCAGGTGTCGATTTAAGATTTTAATGTAATAATGGGCCACTTTGTGAAGAAAAAGATTAAACCTGCTAGAGCTAAATAGCAAGCAATCTTACGGGGGGGGGGGGGGAGTTTTGGAAATTAATCACCGTTAAATGTACACTTTTGGCATCTGGAAATCAAGGTAAGTACACGAAGAAACATTAATTAACGTAAGTTACATCATGTGACCTTTTTGAAATAGCCATTAATAAAGTACATTGCAGGGAATAGCCCAAGACAAAAGGTCTGCTTGGCCTTCTAGATACCGAATTCATAATAAATAAAAGTAGCCTAAACCTATTAGGTTTATTAGATGCGATTTTCTGGCTTTTGGGACTACGAAAGTACAGAAATAAGCATTTTCATGGGATTATCGTGCATTGTCAGAAATAGCCATTTATCATGAGAATGGTCACTTGAAGAAAAACAAAATGGAAACTGCTTATTAAAACTCTTAAACCATTATCACTCTGATAACAGATTTATTTTATTTTATTTTAACCTGAATGCTCTCTTCAAATGATTTTGAAAAATGTTGTGGAAGCTATTTTGGTATCTTTATAAACTTTTTTATTGTCTATGTTAACAATTATCCCTGACAGCAAGAGGCCTATTTGCGCTACAATTATTGTTGCGCCCTTTGCGACATCCTTTATTGGCCTGGAGGGTGAATTTAATGTCAGTGTGTGCATTTTGTAAGCTTTAAACACGCTTGGTGTGGAAGCAATTAACTTAGCACAGCGACAACATTCATTAGTACGTATAAAGCATGAAGATACGTTTCGGCAAAACCTATCCCTATATCACAAAAGATGACCCTTTTCATGTTATCGGGGCCTTAAAACAACGCTATTAAATTATGTCTTTTGCCAATAATGGTGCAAGAGTAAAGTATGTTAAAAACCTAAAAAGGGCGCCGGAAGACGATCTTGGTCCGTCAGGGGGAGCGACCGCCCCCCTGACCATATGGCAGCTCCGCCACTGGCCCCGACAAAGGTGATGTTATGTCCCGACGGAACGTGACTTGGCAAAACTTGAGGCGCGCAGAAAATTTGGGCTTTCTCTTTATGAAATACTTAAAAATCTGGAGTTTATATGAAGTAAAAATTAACGCTTTTGAAAGAAATTTGGCTTTTGTTGGTACTAGAAAAAATTCTGGGTGTTTATTGAGGTATCTGTCCTTCATAAGGGAAAAATTAAGACCTACGAACTAACGCTTAGAGACGAGACTAGAACTGATTGCCCGGAAAGTTTTTTCCCTTTTTTGAACGAATCTTTGAAAATTAAGGGCTTATTATAATAGAGAAATTTTGGACTTTAATGGAAGAAAATTTGTTTTTTGGTAAGGTTATAATGAAAAATTTGGTCTCTTATATTAAGTGATATGCCTTTCAGAGTAAAATTAGGTCATGCCGGGTGATTAACAGATTTGGCTTTGGTTATTTATTGTACTAATTGTATTAATTGCGGCAAAATTGTTTTTTGTCCGAAAAATGTAATACTGTCCGAAAGATTATTTAAGTCGAGCACACAGAATTTCTTGAAAATTTGAGGACCACCGGAAAGCACGAAATGGCATTTCCTGGGCTCGTAACTAGAGTAAAATAAGTCCTCAAGATACTTTCAGATTTCTTTCGCAAAAAAATTATTTTCACTTCATAATACTGACCCAAACGAAGAATAATTTACAAACACGCATTGTTCTGTTCAGTTATCTGTTCGACTAAAACACTATCTTTGCGGAGCGTACAGAAAATTGTTAAAAAATCTTACCCCTAAGATAGCCGGAATGGCATTTCCCAGACTTGTAACTAGAAATGAAGCAGTCTTTATTTTGAACTTTCCTTTAAAATGACAGTTTCACTTCAATAGAAAAAACCGAACTTGCTAATGATCAGAAAAGTACCAGATAAAATGTACTGCTAAAATTAGATGTAGTGGTCTTGTCTCTTTTCGGGAGGAGGGGGGGGGGGGGGGGTTTATGCAACGAAATTAAAAACATTCTATAAAGTTTTGACTGCATTTAGAACTGAAGAATCTTCATTGAATGGAAAGGAACGTTGCATGCGGCCCGTATCCATCATGGAAATTACATGAGGTCCACCATCCTCTCACCAGCTCACCCCAAACAGTTCCAATTCTCCTACCCATTTTCTTAAGCCCCTCCCAACGTTTTCTGAAATTCATCCTTATCCAGATCTCAGTTTATTGCTTCAGGAGGAGTAAACACGACCCAAAGACAAATCAAAACACTCTCAGTACAGTACATGCTGTCTACTATGAGTTTCGGTACTCTGCATTTTTTGGACTAGTTGTCAATCAAATGCCTGAGCAAATTGAAAATTTCTGTGGACTACTATAAAAGTTGTAGTTTGGGAGAGGAGATTAGCCCTTTAGGATGTAGACAAAAATATGACAAAGTAAGAGAGGAAGTAATTATATTGGCAATTGAAATTTATTTGTGGCAATCTTACTCATAATATTAAAAACTTTGAATGACAAACTTCCTTTAAAGATGTATTTGGTCTACATTTCTTTAGGAGAATTCCCATTTAGCCTGCTATTTCATTTAAGTTTCATATAAACAAAAAACAGTAGTTTACAAACCTTAAAAGTTCCAACAAAATTTATTCATTTCTATACAGTTGCAGGAAATGTATGTATATTCAAAATTGATACTCAGTCCTGTGATAATAAAATTGACAAGAATTTCAATCTCAACTTCCACAAAATATACACAGTACAAAAGTATAGAAAGGGGTTGTTAAAGGTGGTGGAATGGAAGGGGTCAAATATTCCTTCTCCTCTAACAAGTTTGCTAGCTAAGGTAATGAGGAAAAGGTAAGAATGCTTTACTAGGTATGTATTTCAGAGAGAAGAAAAATAATTCTAACTAACACAGCAGGTTCAAAACACTTGTTCATCTCAACCAAAACTCTTTCCATGTTCCCAACTTCGCACCCCAAAGAAGTTGTATATTCCTGTGTGCTTCTCTGTCATGACATATTTTTTCAAAAACAACAAATGTACATAGATTTCTATGTTTAAAATGTTTTGCAACTTGGAACAGAACACTAGAAGTGTACTTCATAATGGCTGGGGATACCTGTTTTGTAAATTACCGAAATGCTGTCAAATAATGGCAAAATACCAATCCCCTCCCCCCTACCGGTTTAAAACATTTTCTACAATCTAGCTTAATCTCTGAACAATACATCACAATAAGCAGCAATTTCCATAAGTACAAAAGCTTTATAATAATAACATATACATAGAAATGGCTGGGAATCTACAAAAGGTGTACATCAAAAACAAAAACAGCCATCAGTTTCTTACTTTTTGAAAAAAACTTCACTATGAGAAACTATACCCTATTTAAAAGTTTTGGAGAGTAATAGGTAAGTGTATGAATTTCTTTTTATGATACATTAAATATTGCAAATTGTTCTCATCAAATCAGGCCATAACACCAGCTGCCCATACACTGAATTCAAGAGGCACTGCAGTGCATAGGCACATATACATAGAGTATTAACTTTTTTCTCTTATACTCCTCTCCAGACCTGATGAATAATTTTCTAATTTAAAATCTGTACAAAAGTAGCAACCTCCTTGGCAATTCCCAACCCCCCAAAATTTGCCTTCTGTGTAGTCCTCATCTGAGCCTTTGTCACTCGAAAAAAGAGAAAACTAGGCTATGAAATATGTCCTTCAAAGCTTTTGCGAAAAAAGTTAAGTTTCATCTTCTGAAGGTCAACAAATAAAATTTACAAAGTTGGAACTTTGGCTACAATAGTACACTCAAAGGGCAAATTGCCAAACTTTCTTTGAAACTCCAGCTAGGTTTCTCAAATTTCTTATTTCTTTTTCAAGTATCATTCCTGATCTTTTAGGGTATGACTGTTTCATTATGAAAAGAAGGGTTGGTATGTTTTGGGGTTTGGGTTAGGGTTTTTGGGTTGGTTTGTAAATTTTATTTGTTGACCTTCAGAAGATGAAACTGTCATTTATGTTACTTCTAAAATCATCTGGTAAAAAATTGATGCTGCATATATTTATAAATAAGATGTGTGTCAAATTCCTCTCTAAACAGCTACCCCCAATATTTGCATTAAACAAGCTCGAGAATAACTTTCTTTGCTCTTAAAATAATAATTTCCTCATGTTGCAGTTAAAGGTAATTCATAAGCAATTTGTGAAGGAGATTTACTGTATTGACATAGCAGACCAGAACAGCTTTTCCAATAATGAAACCATTAATTTGTTCTCACTAGCTACATGCAACGCTGATTACTTTTTACACTTTAAAAACTAAAAAAATTATGAGACTTTATTTGCATATTTCAAAGTACACACTACCAAATTATTCATGACTGGAACTACCTTATTTTTGGGAGGTAAATCAATTTATCCCTCTCTTTACTTTTTTTTTTCAGTTCAGTTAATTTCTTCAAATGAATAATTAATAATAATAATAATAATAATACACAGTTCTTATAAAGCGCAAAACACACTGAAGTCCCTTTGCGCTGAGAAAAGAAAAGATGAAAGTCATAGACAGGAGAAAAGGTAAGATTTAAGTAAGGTCTTAAAATTTGCGAGTGTTCTTGCTTCTTTAACTGTAACAGGGAGGTCATTCCAGAGACAAGCAGCAGAGTATTGGAAAGAACGGCAACCGTAATAATTAGTACAAACTGGAGGAGAGGAGAGTAGCAGTTTAGAACTGGAGCGAAGGCAGCGGGTAGGAGTGTAATTTTGGACGAGATCTTGTAGGTAAACAGGTGCAGAATTGTGTAAACATTTAAATGCCAGCAAGAGGACTTTGTATTTAATCCGATCAGCAACAGGAAGCCAGTGAAGGCTAAGGAGGACTGGAGTTATATGATCGTTTGGTTTTGTAAGTGTAACTAATCTAGCAGCTGAGTTCTGTATATGTTGTAATTTCTTGAGACGAGAACTTGAAAGCCCATAGATCGAGTAAGCTGTTGCAGTTATCGAGTCTTGAAGACACAAAAGCATGAACTAGAGTCTCAGTGGTTCTTTGATCTAGGTGTTTTCTGATTTTTCCAATTTTATGGAGCGCCAGAGATGCAGCTCTGCAAACATTATTAACATGTAGATCCATTGTGAGGTGACGATCAAAAACTACACCCAAGTTTCTGGCATGTTGAACAGGTTCAATGTGAGCAGGTCCTATCTGGAATGACTGAACGGGAGATACGGATCGAATTTTGAAGAAATGTGAATAAGTTCTGTTTTGTTGTCATTTAGTTTCAGACCATTAGCAAGGGACCATGATCGGATGTCTTCTATGCAAGCTTCCAACTTTGATAGGGTGGAACAGCTGTCAAGAGATTTTGGCATGAATGAATAAATTTGAGTGTCATCTGCATAAATCATGCTGTCGATACCATGGGATTGAATAATGTCTTCTAATGGGGCCGAATACATTGTGAAGGCCAGTGGACCGATGACAGAACCTTGAGGGACACCTTCCAAGGGAACATGTACAGCAGATTCCTTGCCATTTATGGTAACAACTTGTGAACGGTTTGTAAAGTAAGATATGAACCAGTTTAAAGCTGTGCCAGATATATTGTAGCGGTTCTGAAAACGCTCAAACAACAGCTTATGATCAATGGTGTCGAATGCGGCAGAATAGTCAAGTAAAAGTTAAACAGCTTCATCACCTCGATCTACAGCGAGCAGATCATTATAAACACGAAGCAATGCCGTTTCAGTGCTGTGGTAAGCTCTGTAAGCACTCTGGACACGACCATTGAGATTGTTCTTGGAGAGATAGCTTTGAATCTGGAGAGAACATGCACGCTCAATTGTTTTGGCCAGAAATTTGAGATTTGCGACTGGTCGATAATTCTTGAAGACATTTTTGTCCAAGTTCGGCTTCTTTATGATGGGTCTAATAAGAGCCCGTTTGAGAGAGTCTGGGAAATGGCCATTTTGCAAAGACAAATTAACAATAATTGATATTATTGGCAACAGAACATTAATGGATTTCTTTAATAGGAAGGTAGGTATAGGATCAAGCTTACTAGACGATGATGGTGATTCCATTATTATTTTCATTAACATTTCCTTTGAGACAGTTGAGAATTCTGAGAGATTAGAAGACGAAATGTTACTTCTGATCGGGATGTCTGACATAACTGATGTATGGCTGTTTGCAATTTCATTCTGAATCTGCCTAATTTTATTAGAAAAGAAGTCCGAGAACTGATTTGCAAGCGCACCATCATCAGAAACATTAGGTAATGTAGTTGATGATGTGGGCAGAGTGAGTTTTCCAATTTCACTGAAAAGTTGGCGAGAGTTACAGTTCAACAATTTTATGGAGTAGTAGTTTCTTTTAGCTTGTTTTAGCATTGCATTGTAATGTTTACTTTTCTCAGTGAAAATTTGCCTGTGAACTTCCAACTTGGATGACTGCCAAAGAACTTCAGAGCGTCGCAGTTCCTTTTTCAATGATCTGAGTTCGTCAGTGAACCAAGGTGCGTTTGGTCGGCAACGGACCCTATGAATCTGGAGTGGAGCATGTTTCTCAAGTAAACGAGACAACACATCGTCATACTGATTCACCAGCGACTCAAGATCAGGGGCAGGTGAAGTATACAAGGATGATGACAAAATGTCGTCTTGAAATGCCCTGATATTGATTTTACTAAGCTTGCGAGTCTGAATTTCAATCCTCTGAGGATAATTGCATATTAATGCACCCATACAAATGATAGATTAAAAAGGATTAAACCTTTTTTGTACTTTTATATGTACTCTAATATCATGTGATGGTCTTTCTAATGACACTTAATAAAATTCTGTTTTATAGAAGAACCGTATTGTTTCATCAACATCCGATTGGAAGACAGGAGACACATAGGTGCACTTGCACCGTATATTACATGACTGTGGTTTTATACCATCATAATGCACAGGTAAGAGTTGCAACCATTGCAGTATGCCTAAGTTTTACCTGTGATTCAATACACCACTGAAATATTCCATGATGCTGGAATTTTTCACTAAGTTAGTCATCCCTAATTGACCACTATAAACCTCTTTTTAGTTAGTTACATGCAGTTTTACAGACCCGTTTCTAAACAAATGGCATAAGTCGGGTCAGCCCCACAGCCCTTTTTTCCAGTTGTGGCTCACTGGCTTGTTTTCTCTACATCATTACCGAGCTTTCGATTGAGTGAACGTGGACTTCGTTCTAGTCGATGAGCTTGCCTTCTTGGACGCGTCCACTGCTATGGTGCGTCGACTGTTAAAGCCTGTTTCGATTTCCCAGCGCTTGGGTCGACGTGGACGAGTCGTATTAAAATGGCGAATTTGCAGTTTAGCCTTGCGTAATTTTTCAAATTTGTTCAACGATGTAAATGCATGTCTACTACACGGACGCCAGTTAAGTACGTTGGTATGTTTTCATGGAGAATACAGCATATTTCAACTTTGAGTCTCCTGCTGTTGAAGTTGCAAGAAAACGTCCAAAATAAAGCACATTCCCCAATGAAATATCAATCCCATATGCATTTTAGGTAAAAAGTGACCCCATTTGTACAAAACAAATCACAAGGAGGGAAACTAGCACGTATTCTTGTCACTTAATCCGTTTTCAGACATTCTGTGACGTCACACATGTGAATGTTCGTTGCAGTTTGGGACGAACGTCAAAACCGCGGTGGACACGTTCTCCATTTGGCTAGTGGACGAGGGAGACGACGTGACGCATGCGCAGGGGCTAAAATTGACGCAATCTCGTAGCAGTCGACTAGGTGAACGTGCAAATCGAAAGCTCCCTATTGCTTATGTTAAACACCAAGCACAATAGCAGTAGCTTCCAGTTTTAAAACTCTTCCGTCAAATCTAGTTTTGACCAAGGTTGATTGAAAACGTTACGAGGTGATATAAAACAAATCATCATGATTGCATTCATTTAGCATGAACAAACAATGTAACTTTTTGAAAGATTCAATGCCCTTTCAACTCTACTTTGAATGAGATACCAAATTTTAAAATCATGAATTTATTCATACTACTGCATTCAAATGCATTTGTTATTTGTATACTTTATCACAGATACCACTGAACTGTTCAAACCTCCAGCACCGATCTTGGAGTGGCCTTTTGCCAGGCTTTATTCCAGGCAATCAGGCTTTAACACACATTGTCCTCTGTTCTGGTTGGTTCACACTGTGTCGGACAAATTCCTCCGTTCTATTTTCAGAGATGTCATTTCATTTAGTGACACAACATCTCAATTTTTTGAAAATTATATAAAATTTTCCAGTGCAATGTGATTAAAAAGTAGCTAAGATTGTCTTCCATTTCTGTCACCAGTAACTGGTTGCCCTAGTTACACAACAATAAAGGTTTTCATGATGCCATTGTACAACACTGTGACATTTAAATCCGCTCATGTAGTTGGTTCATGAAATTCAACTTATTGTTCCAAACCTGTTAAATTTCCTTCACAAACCAATGACAAACAGTCAAACTTTGACAAACACCATATTCTACATACAAATAACTGTTTTATGAGTTAGTACATAACGGTTCAATTTGGTTTTCTAAAATTTTGTGACAAGACACTTTTTCAAATTATGCACAAAAACCATTACAAATCAGGATATCACAAAATTCAACCTTTTACCTTTTTCCATACTTATTGGATGTAAAACTTGACTCATTATGCCGTTAAACTATATGCATTTTCATTTGAAAGTGACTCTTTAACACTCTCATTAAGTTGTTGATATCAACTCAATGAGCTGCTTTAAATTGAAATTATTCACAAACATGTCTAATATAACAGAACTGGCAGCAGTTGCCACACCAACAGAACCTCTTGCATAACTTTCTGCCAGACTGTTGAAAATGTATAGCTCTATGGCCAAACATGATATTTCATTGTCTTTGGCTGACTGAAGGCTTGTATTTCCTGTTCCACCCGAAGGTGCTTCAGAAGGCCTGAAGGGCTGGAAAAAATGAGTCAAAAGCACACCAATGCCCATGATCAGGGAACAAAACCACCAGCAACAGCCCCACATCCTGACCCGTCAATTATGGAAAGGAAACGTGGAGAGAGAGAAAGTAACCACCACCATGGTCCTGCGGACAATCCCACGCACACCAAGCCCCCTCTGGAGACAAAAGTTGGGCCACTTCTGATGTTTTGTACGTACCCTTCTTCAGGGCTACAATCGATGGTTTGTACCCTCCTTCAGGGATACAACCGCCATGAGAAGTTGACTGTACAGAACTCACTGCTTTTGGGATTTGCTTGCCTGCGCTACTCAAGGTGTAAAGATACACCGCTCTTATCTCGTTTGATGACTCTCACCAGGCTGTTCCACATATGTGCTGCCTCCCTATAGACACCGGTTCTACTGATAAACAGTAGTTTCTAGGTCTATCTGAACAGATGTCGGTATCACTAGCAACGGTATCTCTCAGCTGCACGTACTGTACAATCCGATTACTCGCAGCCCAATGAGATTTGAAATTGATAAAAAGTGCCAATATAACATATCCTAAAAGCTGATTGTCTCCCGTTTACCTATGTACTATAAATATATTAAGAACAATATGATGTGTTAACGAAAATTCTCAATGCCTTGCAAGTGAATTATTCTGTTTTCCACCTAAGCGCGAGAAAAACACTGAGAAGTATGACTCATCGTTGTTGAACGTGAAATCCACGCGAGTGTGTGTGAGAGCACGGAGCTATTACGTAATAGCTTCAGGGTTGTAAAGAACATAAAGAATACGCATTTGCCCCCACCATTGTACAGAAAAGGACCAGGAAGAAGTGTCACTTGATATCCAGCTTATCTCGAGTGGCTCTCACACCTGGGAGTGAGACTTGCAAAAATAAGAGCGTGACTCGCAAAAGAAAGAGAGATTGCGTAAGGTTTTTCGACTTTTCATATGCTTTTTGGGGGGTATTCTGCAACTATTTTCAGAGTTTAAGGTATTGTTCTGCAGGTAAAATTCCCACAGAGTTCATCTATGCCACTTTTGAGGGCCTTTGATTGAGTTTTTAGGAAAATACATGCGTTTAAATGAAGCCTCACTTAGATCGGGAAAGTTATCTGTGCAGAGCAAAACTAATGTGTTACCGCAGTTACCCCTAGTGTTACTTCAGTTATCCCCATCTCCAAATGCAGTGTGTTCTGTACGATCGTCTTGGCATGGCTGGTTGTACCCTTCTTCAGGGGTATTGGATGTCTTCTTCTATGGCTGGTCCTGGTTTTGTCTTAGATATTGCAGTAGTAAAGTTGTAATCATAGCTAATCTTCAGTTTCAAGATTGGTAAAGTAATACCAGAAGTACCAATTTTTCTCTGAAAATGTACATATACCAAGAGATAGACAAATCCTTTGATGTTTACAAACCGACAGTCCCCTGTAATCCTCTGCTTTCTCAATTATAGAGCAGGAATATTGTATGTTGCAGCCAGCAGAACAATCGATTGTTATTTCTTTGCTCATGCTTGGATGAGTTTCAGCTGCATTTCATAACTGAAACACATCTGGGGTCCTCATCCAAATGCTTGCCAGCATTCTAATACAACTGTCTTCAGATTCCTAATATGTAACACTTTACAGAAGCAATTGACAATTGAAATCATCAAGCAAACTGATATGTTAGCAATACAGTAGACTGACAATTTTAACACTGCATGAGATAACCAACTTATAACAGTAAACATTAATACTCCATAAACTTCTGGCACAATGTATAGGCAGGCTAAGCTCTGTATTTGAAAACTCTTCCCATGCCAAAATTCAAAATTGTTATTAACACAATTAAATACCAAGGTGTCATTTGAGGGCACTGACAAGAAGGTGGTCACCTTCTTGTCAGCACTTATTTCAAAGTTTATTGATAGCTGCTGTATACACACACCCCTATTCTGGTCTATTCTTCTGTTCATTGAAGCACATTTTTGTGGTAGTGAAACAGTGGTAGGGAAACTTAATTTTTTCACTAAAGCCTGT
The DNA here is from genome assembly GCA_037179385.1 of Holothuria scabra. Classification (NCBI taxonomy): domain Eukaryota; kingdom Metazoa; phylum Echinodermata; class Holothuroidea; order Aspidochirotida; family Holothuriidae; genus Holothuria; species Holothuria scabra. Next base: position 163,300 of record CM074195.1, read on the forward strand.
ATCTTTCACATTATACGTAAAATGAGACTGTTCCACGAACAGGCTGAACGGTCAACAAAACTATGGCAAAATGGTCTCTGTGAGTATCATTCAATAATATCAATTACCAAATAAACTTGTTTGTCTCTTCAACTCACAGGGACTAGGTACCATTTTGCTACATCCACAATTTTGAACTTAGCTACTAAAAAAATTCCCAGCTCACCTAATGAGAGGTCCACAAGGTCACAAGTTGCAATGGAGCAATCCTCAATACACAAGTGTACTGCTTCACAAGTTCAATGGAACACCCTATAGTCTTCACTCTTTACCAGTATTACTAGAGTTTTAAAAATACCCTTAGATTCTGGCAGCAAACAATTCTGACTGCAAAAGGGAAACAACTATAAAGTTTACAAGCCAATCATTAAATTCCCATGATTCTTGCCAACACACAATATTTGTGTCAGACGAAATGCAAAGGGCAACTTCAAATGACAGCTGCAGACATAAGAAATAACTTATTGTTTAAGAACAAGTTTGGAGTAAACTAAAATAAAACATATCACATTACCGTAAAATAAAATAAAATACAGTACTGTACAGGAAAACTGTTCAACACTCATGATTCTTTTCAACAAGCAATTTTTCATGATGGCACATATGCAAAGCACTCTGAAACCATAACTCAGGACTTATTTAGTTTGCACGAAGAACAATTAATGACTGTGACATCATTCCAGAAAAAGAAATAAATCACAAGGCATTTTTATATGATGGCATTATTTAATCACAACATATAACCAAATTTGAACTATGCAGATTCTTCCAGCCCATAAGTAAAATTGATTCCTCACTTCTTGATTTTTTCTTGTCAAAAGGATGTTTAAAATTTATGATCAGTTTCAATCAAGTGATTGGGTTTGACACAAATGAAGGCACAGCCATTGTGTTTGGGTCCCCTCCAATAATGGCCACATGACAGGTCTAGCCCAGTAACTTCTCTTACCCACCACTCAGCCTATGGCAAGTGGAGAAAAAAGAATCAGTGTACCTTACTCATTTGTTTGCTCTGTGGTTTCCTTCTCACTACTGTTGGGGAGACCTTCGTTCCCATTCACACCTAGCACAGCTTATAAGAGTGTGTCATGATTGAGTAGCTTTTAACAATACAAGCTTCCAGAAGTCAAGATATGGTTCACTTTAGCCAGGAAGTTGAGCTCCAGTTTGTTCACTAAAAGGATTAGTTGTGGTTGGAGTTTATCTGAAATCTGGCTAATGGGCCTTGTCGCTAATGCTGTCACTGATTAAATAACAATGAGAATTATGCTAGAGCATGAAGCCAGTGCAGGCTGAGCACTGGTCAGAAATTGACCTGACAAGAATTTAGAAATGGTATATTGCCAAAAGAGAACCTGGCGTAGTGAACAGATTAGCTTGTAGTAAGTTTAATATTAGTGCCTTAGGCTTGACTTTTTACCGCAAGGATTATCTTCATATTTAATTATCGAAGGACTATCTCTATATTTAATTAGCAGAGGATTATATCCAAACATCAGCAACAGATGTACTATGATTCTTTGCTGGCTATACAGCAAAGAACAGATTCTGGCATATAGCACCAGCAGGGTTTCTGGAGACACAGTGTACTGATGCTGATATGTATCAAAACCTTTCATGAAAGGAAGGCTGGAATTATTTCACTGAGAAGTGCACCTAGTGTAAGAAAAGAAGCCTAGATGGAACCATCTAATGAACAGTAGTACTGTAGACAACAACTCTGATCATGCCTAGGATGACCAATGATCAACATACTATAGTAGAATCTTCATGTTTGTTGATGTGTTCTGCAAATGCCTCTGCTAGTTTCCTATCAAAAGCATAAAGCTGTCTGACAATATGGCCTCTTGAGACTTCTTCGACTCTTTGCTGAAGCTTCCCTTGGAAGATAATGGTAAAAATTTCATGTTCTATGTCTTTTACAACAATGTTGGTTAAATGTTCAATCTTGATTTTGGAAACCGTATTTGCGTTAATGTTCAAATATCCATACAGTGTTTCCCGCCTTTCAAGGAACTGACCAGCACTAGCTTCTTTGGCAAGCCAGCGAACTTCCATTTCTTCAACTGCTGAATCTATCAAAGTCAAACATCAAAAGAGACAACTCAGCAAAATGAAGACAAAAATTTGCAAGAATTTACTTTATAAAGAATTGTCTCCAAACTTACTGTACCTCAGCTTGTAAACACCAATGATCATACCGTTCTTTGAAATCTTGTTGTGTCTTCATGTATAATACATATGATTTGAGAAAAATATTAGGTATTAGAGCCTCTGGTCTAGGCCTGGAAAAGCTATTGTTACTGCACTGCCTCCACCTTGACGTATTAAAATAACTATAACTATTACACAAGTCAAATGCAGTAAGAAATACTTTCACACCCATAATCACTCCTCTAAAATTTCCCTCCCTGTTTTTGTGTGTGTGTCTTTATTTTTCATTTTTTTTTTTTTTTTATTGTTACACTAGCTTCAGCAGGGGCGTGCAATTTTAAGTTGACCAAGTCAATTGAAAATCTGAGATTTGATGATGCAGATTTGACTTTAAAAAGGCCCCCCCCCCCCCACAAAAAGAAAACCTTTTGACAAAGGTTTGCATGCATGAATAAAGAATGATGAAATTAAAATCCAACACACTTCCTTACTTTAGCAGGAAAAAGGCTTGAGCATAAAAACCACAGTAATGACATGATTCATCAATTCTTACACAGTATTTTTTTTTTAAAAGAAGGAAATGAAGTGAAATTTTGCACGTAAATAACAGCATTAAAACAGGACAACCCTGAGTAAAATGTGAAGTAGTCCAAGATGAGCACATTATCATTACAGAAAGATGATTGCATGATAATAGACCAATAGCAGTCAAGGATTATTAACAATACTGAATGAATTAATATTGACCAGCTAGAAGAGGACTTACAGCAAGTATCAAGATATTAACAACTGATTGACATCCATAGTGGAGTAGTACATAGAGTGCTTTCATTGGACATCACAATAGATAAGTTATGCCCACTGCTAGGCAACAGTGTTTTAGTGCAACAGTCACATGTAGTTTATTACCTGCTTCTCAATTAATAGCTAATAACTAAATGTGTACTACACTAAATGTGTACTACACTAAATGTGTACTACACTAAATGTGTACTACACTAAATTCTGCCAGTCAAAAAGGGGCAAGGCTTGTCACGTCAACAAAAGCAATCCATATGAATGAATGATTTTTTTTTGCAACATGTACATTTGAAAACAGATTGTGATCAACATCAGTCACATACCACGTCTTTCTTTCACTGTTATTAGTTCTTCTGGATTTTTTCCTATATTTCAAAATATATAAAAAGAAATAAAATCAGAAGGGAGAACATTTAAACCAATTAAGTCAAAATAAAACTTCCCACTGAAGAAATTTTGACAATATTAATGTTATTCTATCTTAAGTTACTCACATCCCACACAGTTCCAATGCTGCCAACTCCCACACAGTTACAATGCTGCCAACTCCCACACAGTTCCAATGCTGCCAACTCCCACACAGTTACAATGCTGCCAACTGTGCAATTTGCAGCTCATCCCATAACTATATAAATTATTAGTTACATGGATAAGATTTAACAACACACCAACACAAATATGTCATATAGTGTCATACTGTTCAAATTAACTGTTCATGTCCTCCTATTTAGTCACCTCTTACGACAGGCAGGGGATATCATGGGCATATTCTACAACCCCGAGCCCACAGGGGAGCAAGTTTTGAGGGACTTGCTCAGTTTTGTGGTGCCGAACACCTGCCAGTTATGGGATGAGTAATAACGTTCTTCTGTGCGCATTTGATTGGCCATAGTCAGGGACTACACTACACACTACACATGACATCCTCAGCCCACCTGAATGCAGTTTTACATCATACCCAGGACATTCCTAACTGTATAAAGCACCTCATTGTGTAGTCAGAAACCTATTTTGCCTGAATGTAAAAAGTCATATACTAGTGAGCATGCAAGATTATAACATGTAATCCAAGCAAACTTTCTGCATTTTGTAAAATGAAAGCTACTTTGCATCTTTTAAATTTTCAAATTTGGATGAAACACTACAATACCCACACCAATAAATAATAAGGAGTATGGTGATCCCCATATTTTTCTCCTTTTTTTCTACAGTTCCTTTATCATGATGGCATTTCAATATTTCAGTTTGAGTATGTAGTGGTGCCACTGCATTTAAGGAAAGTTTCTGCACACACCTTCTGTACATATCGGCTGTAAATACTGCATAATTTTAGCGGCATTGTTATGCAAAATTGTAGTATGTGCACCTGTAAATAGCTTTGGTGTTGTGTGCTTCTTGAGTGCATTCTAAATGTAAATGTCCATTTTAATGACTTCAGTTTTTACAATGACAAATATGTGTATCAATGAAATACATTTTTTCCTCCCATATTAGACATAAGTCTAAAAGTTGTTCATTGGGTCGGTTCATTAAATTGAACAAACGTTTCCCAAGCTGCTTCATAGTTTCCTTCACATACCAATTATGAATGGTTAAACAATTCTCATATCCTACAAATAAATTACTGTTTGAGTGAGTACAAGTCAGGACATCACAAACTACAAATTTTAACTTCTTCTGTAACCACTGTATTGTATATAAAAATTGACTAATCATGTTAACTATAAGCATTTTCATGTGTTAATACCCTTAAACACTTTCATTAAGTTATCGATATCAACTCAATGAGCCCCTTTAACTATTATTGTCATAAATTACTAGGTTCACAGGTCATTCAGTATAAAACTTTCTATCTGAAATTATAAGAATCAATTACTCCATATTAACAGTGCAATACAAGAATACCTCATTCAAATGCAGCAATAATACATAGGTGACTTAAATAATTATTATCACTCCAGGCTTTCATGTTTTGCCTTTCTTTTGGCCTGTGTTTATCTCTTCATTATGCAGGCAGGTCTTTTTGAAGAAGTCTTACCATAATCTATAAAGCAGGCCTTGAGTTCTAAACTTTCCAGGTGTGCTATAAAGGAAATTTAGTAGTGTGGTGGGCGTGCCACCTACAAAACTTAAACAGATTTATATGAGCTGACAGTTTTCATCTAGGGATGCAAAAAATCACACTCCTCTCAGTGACTTGAGGCAAGTGATGATGTATGATCACACTCACACTCCTCAAAATTCAAGGCCTGATCCAGCCCCTAACTACAATCCAAATTCTCTGCCCCTACTTTTCCCCATCAGTGAGCTGGAAAATTATGACCTTTGGCTGGCAGAGCATTAACTCCCTTATTTCTTAGGGTGACTTTCAACTGCACTTGTTAATCGATCCTCCAATCCAAAATATGCAATTTGGTGGTATGCAAAGTCTTAAAGGAGTAGTTGCCCTCATGTTTCTTCTGCATGTGGTGTGATTTAATAGTCTATGCAATTACCTCTATCACATTTTCCAAATTTATTGTGATATTCTCCTCTTTCTCTTCAAATTACTTGAATTATGAATACTCATTTTCATCTATCAAAGTGGATGGGTCTTTGAAACTTATTGAAGGGGAAATGTGGTCTCCCCACACCCCTTTCCATTTGGATTAGTGTAATAGTCTGCCTTTTTTCATGATTGGTGCTTGAGGTCATGTGACAATACTTTTCTCACTAAATTATAAAATTTATGACAATTACTCATTGGTTAACCATGAATATTGCAAAGTCATGAAATATCATGTAATATACTTGAGTTCTGTGGGATCTGGCTGTTGGCGACTCCTTGTGCCTTAAAGACTTTTTTAATGTTTACAAACAAACGCCATCAAAGCTGGGCATCAAAGAGTTGCTAAGGCCGGCTGCCACTGTCATCACAATTTAAGTTGATTCTAATTGCCTACTTTCTGCATGAAATTGTGCAAACATAAACACATGCAACACCTAACATACACACGTGTTCTTGTAAATGTCTTATGCCAAACAATGCCAACCAGTGAGCAAGTGTGAGCACCCAAATACCTGTATATCACTACATTCTGTAAGCTTTGTTTACTATTAATGAAAAATAATCAACATATTAGAGACTTCTGACATCCCCAAATGAATGTTTGTTGGGTTCCATCACAACATGACAGGAATTCCCCATTACCTACTCTTACCCGATGTGCCAATGGCAACTCGGGTATTGGATTAGGCTACCTTATTGATTTGTTGGGTGAGGGCATCCTATTGGCCCAGCAAAGCTTTCAGTGTGTCATGCATAGGTGACTTTCAACTTGTAAGGTCTCAGAAATTTTCTAAGAATGGAAGCGACTGTAAACTGTGGGAGTGAACATAAAGCAAAAACCAGACATTACACCCAAATATCAGGACAATTCTTTAGTGACAGGAGATTTATGCAAGAGATACTCCACGTCATGAATAATTTGAGTGTGAAGGCATACAGATATTATCAGAAATTTTGGTGTATGAATATATTGCATATCCAACAAAGCTGCTTGATCCCTCCTCTAATTTGCCTATAATAACAAAACACTGGTTTTTCTTGGTTAGGAACTAAGGGTTGGAAGGGAGCATGTCTTTTTCTAGTCCCCAGCAGTCGGCAGATTACTACTCTGCTCTTACTGAATATTCTGAACAGTGGAGTGACCACAAGCAGTTAACTGGGAAAGTTAATGAGGCAGTCTTGGTCAGAGACTACAAGCACAGCTGTAGAGCTCATTTCATGATCTGTGTACACAGTTAAAAGTGGCTATTGATCTATTGCCTGCGGAATGCTGGGCAGTGCACTATGCTGGGGACTAGAAAAAGCTATTCTCCCTAACTTACTTTGTGAGGGTTCGACAGAAGATGGTGATGAAGGAGACTGTGATAGCACAGGCATAGTTGAACTATCATCTGAAATAGAATAGAGTTGAGTGCAAAGTTTAACAAATGTTGAATAAATTTATTTAGCTCCTACAGAAATTTTCAGATTTCATGTCTTCATCCATTGAAACTTTCTTGGGTTCAAGTGGAAACAGCCTACAGTTGGACCATATCAGGCACAAATAGTATCACCTCTATCATACCATTTTCTTCAAGCAAATTGATTCATATTTTCGGAAAATAGCTGAACTATTTTTAACCTTCATCACATGTAGTCATGAATGAATGACCTACATGAAAAACTTGCACAAATGTAAAATGAACAACTTGGTAACAGTCTGAAAGTTAACCTTTCCCTGGCAATCATCACCTTAATTCTTTTAATAGATAAAACTGCAGTTGCATGGTTAGTTAGTTAGATGGAGTTTTACGGTCCAGTTTCCAACCTATTGGTTAAAGTCGAGCCATCCACAGCCTTTTTTCCAGTTGTGGCTAACTGGCTTGTTTTCTCTACTCCATTTCTTATGCGAAGCATCACGCAAGATGGCAGTAGGCTCCATTTTTAGAGCCCTTTGGAATGACTTAACCAAGGAATAGAACCCAGGCCTTCCACATGAGAGATGGGCCATGTTCCCACTTGATCCCCCCCATGTTGATTGCCCCAAGCTCAATCAACTGGAAAAGTTTGTGACCAACCGCATGAGTGTTCCCATTTGATCTCCTGCACGAGATCTGATCCCCTCCTCCGGTTCAAGTTCAAGTAACAGGAAGTTGTTTCATTGAAATTATGTGTTCAGGTCAGGTTTGTTTACACGCGTTTATGTGGCGTGAGGAGCTTCACTGCGGAAGTACGTCATTTATCTTGGGTCACCTTGATCCCCCGATGTGTCCCCACTTGTTTTCTTGATTGCCTGCGCGCAGTCTGGTCCTCCCCGAAGGGGTGATCAAGCTCTCGGGATCTGATCCGGAAAACGAGAGCATTCCCACTTGCAAACTGATCGCCTGCGCCGGGTCTGAACCCGATCTGATCGCCTGGTAGTTCTCAAGTGGGAACACACTCATGGATGCATGGCTAGTTAGGCAATTGTTTACCTGAATTTCCTCAGTGCAATGATAGGCAAATACAAGCCCTATTGATATATCAGCTAATCAGCTTACCAAGCAAACAAATCAATGAGCATGTGTGACAAGTGAGAAGAAAGCACAGATGAGTCAAAGTACTGTAAGTTCCCTAGGATTTAATAGGAAATATAACTTTCTTTGTGGAATTGTATGCGATACATATCCTGGAAACAATCTTTCACATTTCAGGCCGAGCCACAAAGTACAGGTTAAACAAATAAACTTACTATACTGATCAGATTGTCTTCCAGAAGGACCTGGACCTACAAATGAAGAAGGCAAGATGAAAAGTTTACAAGAAGAAATTAAATTCAATGACTTTTCATTGTCAATTATATATCAATCCTCTTGATTGATAAACTAGAGTACGATCAATCAGCGAATTGTTTATCTGACTAGCTCAGCACAAGGCATGGTGATTACAACTCATGTTCATATATTGCAATTCATGTCAAGCAAGAAAGATGAGAAGCTGATCAGCCGATTACGTAAATAAATTGAAGAGAATGCATGATAAGAGGCACAGATGGGCGGAATACACTCAAGATCCTTATATGAGAACTTCTTTCAACGTAGAAGGGTGAAAAGAACTTTCCACTTTCTGTTTTCTTCTCATGATACAAAGTAACAGGTAAAACAAATGCACTTACTGTATTGAGAAAATTGCACTCCTGAAGGACCTGGACCTACAAATAAAGGAGGCAAGATGAAAAGAATTACAAGAAGAAATTACATTCAATGACTTCTCTAGGAACAGTGTGAACCTAGCTGATTGAACACTTGATACTGACATCATAAATGCTACCCTTTAGAGACACCATTTACATCAATTTTTTATATTTTTAATCTTTATTGACCTGAGTGACTTTTGGAAGTCACACATACCATGACATTGCTTCTTAAAAATGCAATAGAAACACGCCAGTAGATCGAAGGCAGTGTTGGGTGTAACTGGTATCTCAGTTTGTTACGTGATCGTGCCATCGAGTGATGTATGATTTCTTTGTGTTTACAATGCATGAACAACAGTTAACACAATTACTTGGCCTGTTAGCCATCCCAAAATGTTAAATAACTTTTTGTGTATTTTGATACATCTGGTACTGTCAATTGATTAATCTGACAAACTTGACTTTATCAAATTGTAAATGCAGTGTGTTTAAATTCCTCCGTGATGCAAAAGGTGTACTCAGGCAGAAAAGGAGAATGTTTCAAAGGGTAAGAAGGAAAGTTTCATCATAAAAAGTTATTATTTTACTGAAATTCTTTCATAAAAATCCCTTAAAGAGGCCCATTGAGTTGGTTTATGGAATTCAACAAATTTTTCCCAACATGCTAAGTTTTTCCACATACAACTGACAATTAATGGTAAAACTAAGACAATCTTCATATCCTACATGAAAAAATCTGTTTTATAAGTGAGTACTTAACAGCTTAATTTGGTTTTCAAAAATTCATGACCAGACACTTTTTCAAATTATGCACAAAGCTGTTACATGTCAGAACACCACTTAAACTTTTCTGTCACTATTGGTTATGTCATGCTTATTATAAACATTTTCACATGGTAGTACCCTTAAACACTTCCATTAAGTTATCGGTATCAACTATGAGCCCCTTTTAAATGCACATGCAACAGTTCTATCAGTAATTGTCATCAGTTGGTAAAATTTTCATTTGTCTTTAATACAATACAGTGATTGGTTGCTTACTCTGATGCAAAGAAGATGGCAGTGAATGATTTGGTCCAGATATTAAAGGTGTTCTACTATTATCTGAAATAAAACAAAGCAAATAAATTTGACAATGTTAAAAAAGTGCACTTTATGCTCTCTTATAATGATTGACTTTGACTTCACCTTCACACCCATTAAAGCTTCTACAGAGTGCTTTCACGATACATCACCAGGGCTGGAATTAAGGTTCCAGCAGGGCTTGGCCATTTCCCCATCAGTTTTAAGGGCAGGTTGGATGAACTGAGAGGACACCAATGCCAAACAAATAATTTTAAACTAACCAGACTGTAATCCCTGGGGTTGGGCATGAAGGCAAATGGCCTTGATGGTCATTTAATTTTATAGGGCAACAAGGCCATACGCAAAAATATAAAGGCCATGGCACCCAATCTGCAATTACCCGGAAAAAGCCCTTGAAATCCGGGTTTTTAGAGTATCTGGCAAGTTAGCCTAATGTTTGTGGCCTTCAATTAATTCCTGTCCTGCAATTGTTAAGCCACACCTATGCCTGCAACAAATCAAAAGTGTTTCAATGCAACAGTCACACGTGAGTCATCAATTGCTTCTCAGCTAGCCACACTTAGCTATAGGGTACTACACCAATTACTGCCTGTCAAAAGGGGCAGGGCTTGTGATGTAAGTGAAAGCATTCACTCACTGTTTGACACTGGTTGGCATAGAGCATGTACAAGAAAACATGCCTGTTAATTAGGTGTTGTGCATGACTGCTTGCACAACTGCACACAGATATATGATTGCCTTCACAATTGCACAAAGAAAGTACACAAATTGGGATCTACCTTTCGTTGTGATGTAAAGGTAAGTGCACCTTACAAACTCTTGACCTTCACCCCTGATGACATTTGTTTGTAAACACTAAATGGGTCTGGGGAGAGGGAGAGCAAGGTGCACGAGGAAGTTCCACCCTACCAGGCAGGCATGCAACTATTTATCTTCTATGGATTACAATGATTATTGTGCTAGCGATCCATCTTTAAGTACCTTTAACAGGTCTTCAAAATGCCCAATAAGGGCAATATATTTTTTACTTCATAGAATTCAATTTCAATATGTTAATTGTCTAACAGTCACACAGACAGACAACAGGAAAAGTGATCATACTTTGTTATTTGAAAAATTTCCACAAAGGAATCAATTATAACAACATGAAGGTAAAAAAAACATTACATCAATCACTGTAACCAGTTTAGATATTTTGAAAAATGCCATGTTGGCAAAGATGTCTAGGAATTCTGTTGGACTACCAAATATTTCAAAAACAGTGTAGAAGGCTGTATCCTGCGGACAACCCCCAAAATTTTTTCAGTTCAACATAATTTATGTAATGAAGAATAAAAATGAAGTCTTTAAATTAACTTATTGTTCCTAATTTTTAATTAAGTGGAGTTTTGATCACTACATATTTTTCTTTTCTTAACAGAGTGTATGACTCAGGTCGTGTGACATGAAAATGACAAAATTCGGTACTTAATGTAAAAAGCATCAAAAACCAAGAAAACAGCAGCAATTCCCAACTAACGAAAGTTGACGATTTTTACAGGGCAAATTCTGATTTGCACTCCATCATCAATAAATATGCGCTCAATATGCAAATATTGTGATGTCATGCCAGGGACATGCCATATATGGCTAGTGTTATCCTTTGTTTTTACAATCTCTACCTCAAGGTCAGTTGTTACATTAGTTTATCCTTAAGGTTTAATTTTGGAATTTTAAATTGTGTCCTTTAAAATTGTCAGTATCAATTACCAAACCATAAACTATCTGCTGAGTAATTAAGAGATAATTAATATAAGGTTAACAAAAGAAATGTCAACACTTTGCAACACTGCACATTATTATTTTTGCATAAGTTACAACTTGCTTTTAATAGAAACATTCACACTTTGAAGAGGTATATCTTGAGAACCGTAATAGATACTGAAAAAATTCCAACGGATTTTCTCTTAGAAAAGTTCACCCTGTAACTACCAAGTAAAGTGAGGTCATTTTTCTCACATGTCACACTACCTTTAAGCATCTCTAAAAGTTCTAGCATTTATACAAAACCAATGAAACTACCAATTTCACACAGGACAACCAGTTTCAGTTTCTACCACATGTTCATCCTTGGACAACCATTTCATTTTCCTGCAGCAGTACAAACTAATTGCCACTGTGACCAAATAGGAAAGACAAAGAGCACATTTTCAATCAGTGACGGTCACCCTTCCATCAAGGGTATGAACAAGTCAGGGTTACTCCATACCCTCGAAGGAAGGGTTACCCTGACTAGTTGTCAATACCTTCACCAAATCCTCCAGCAGCACCACTGTACACAGCTGATCCTGATTCACAATTTAAATCTAGAATAAAAGCAAAAGAAAAATTATACATCTCCTTAAAACCTTCCTGAGAGGTGGTCAAGTTCCATGTAAAATTGCCTTTTATTCTTGGAACCCGGCCTGAGCATGAGGCTGATGGATGGATCAGTAAAAGTTTGCACAGGAGTGCATTTTATTTTCAAGAATTAAATTCAAAATTGCTGACTTGTGATTTTCTGGTTTTCATGATAATTGCTAAACCTTTTTACATTAAAGGCCAAAGCAAAGTAAAACACTATGTTGCATGTAACTAAAATGTAACGGAAGGGAAATCCCTTGCAGTTACAGTTAAGTTACCACCTGAAAAGTAACTCGTTAATTTCTCCATTAAACATTGACAAAAACAACTCATTACATGACTCTGTTACACAAAATGTAACTCGTTACAGCAATGGCGTTAGTTGTAACTCGTTACATCCCAACCCTGCTAACTGGCTTAAATAATAAGCTAATTCTGGATCACTTCACCAGTGACAGCCAGGAGAAGAAGGCCAATTACTTTTTCCTCCACATTGCAGGCTACTTATTTCGTGTGTACCCTGCAGTGCTGTTTCAAAGAAGTTGCTCTAGACTTATTTCAAAACAACAGCTATAAACTCTTCCAGATTGCCTCCTTGTTCTCTTTAAGACATCTTTCATGGTAGTTCAGGACCTAAATATTGTATATTCAAGGTTGTTCAAGCTGTGACCCCTCGTAAATTGCACAGCTGGGTCAGAAAAATATTGTCACATGATTTACAGAAGACATTCATAAAATGGGAATAGTCTACTAGAATAAAATCCAAATTGGGTGACTGCATTTTACCTTAAAGGCTCAAACCACCCATATGGCACATATTTCTCAGAAATCTTTGTAGTAAACAAGCCTCTTTAATTTCTTAAACCACAATGCCTGCCAAGCAGACTTTTTTAAGTACCCCTTCCCCCCCCCTTGCCACCTACTTAACCAGACAGAGGTGGGACTATTATGTAGTCTTATGATCTTCCAGAAGTATCTCCTGAATTTGACTATTGTTTCTGAGTTTTCTGGCTAGTCCCATACTGCAGGATTTTAAATTGATTATATAATTTACTGTTTCAGAGCTCAAATCCTGCCCTATCAATAGATAGCTTTAGATTCCAAATCGCAGACCTCATCTGTAACGAACTGACGTCATATTGATCTATGCTGTTTCGAACACAAGGCAAAATAATGCCACACCAAGTTGTGAAATGTCATTGGCAAAGCCGGAGTGACGTCATTGCATGCATTGCAGGTAACTGCTGCGTCCCGAAATCTAAAGCATAAAGCCTAAAGTGTAATATAAGCAGCGATACTATGCATTTTTTTGAACTAGCTGTCTTTCAAGGAGATGTACCAATTGGGAATTTCTGTGGACTACTACAAAAACTGTAGTTTGGAGTGAGAGGGTTCGCCCTTTAAAGAGAGGTATTCAACATTTAGCAAACTGTCAGCCGCATGGGGAGAAGAGACTGCCGAAAAGGTGCCAACATGTCACCTCACCGAAGCTGCCTCTGCCAGGTAGCAGCTACCTCTGCCAAACTGTATAGCTGCTGAAAATATTTTGTTCCTATTTTTGGGGTTTGCAATTTTAATTGATACAGCTACCATGCTGTGTGTAGGGTGGCAATGCAATACGACTTCATCCTTTGGACTCTGGCAGCTGCAGCAGCTTGGCCCGGCAATTGCAGTCCCAATAAGATAATGATGAATGCACCGAATGCAGTACCTTATAGTTAAGATGACACGTCAAGGGGAACGTGATTATAGTCTCAACTAGCTTGAACTAGGTAAAAAGATAAATCTTAGGTATATGATTTGGAATAAAGTTGGAAGTTTTTATAGTCCTGTTTCAAACGCAGGTCAAAAGCTCTAATAACAGGCAGGAAACACCGTGGGCATATTCCACAACAGGCCCAGCCCAAAGAGGGATGTACAGTATGGACAACAAACAAACATTTGAGTACTTTCACAATTGATTGACATTTAGCAAGTTCATGCTGCAGGCATGTAGACTGCAGAAAAAAGAAAAACTTCCAACAAACAGAGAGAGATCTCACAGGTTTGCATTACAATAATAACATGTTCGTGTAATGGAAGTAGAGTTCTTACCAATTTCTGGATCTACATCATGTGAAATCAGTCTAAGAGCACCTAGAAGGAAAGAATGTCAAGGTATGTGTCAATCAATGGTAAAAATATCAAATCAGTTTTATTTTTCACTGATTGCTATTGTAATGACAGATGAATGCAAAAAAAGAGCTTGCATCCATTAGTAGGGACAACCTTCATAATATCATGTTTTATAATACTAACACTTAAATAGAGCTATTCATCATTTTTACAATTGTCGGCTAAGAGGTCATGAGAGGGATATGACATATGCTTGATTTTCAGCTGTGTTTGAAGAGCAGACATTCTCTAAAGGCATAACGTCAACAAAGTAAAGCTGATGCTGCCTCAACTAATCACAGAATAATTTAGAGTTTATAATTTGCATAGCAATTTCACCATTTCTGGGGTAGGGTAGTCCATCATAACATAATATTCCCATCTTCTGAGCAAAATCTGCGACACGATTTTGCCTAAAAATTGTGTAGCAATTTGTCCATTTTGTGTAGCAAAATGTGATGCCATGCTGGATAAATTATTCTCTGGCTAAGCTGAAACTACCTCAGTCCAGCTGCAGTTGGTTTCAAATGTTTTGTTTTTGAAAGCATGGAACTTTATAGGAAGTGTTTAATGTTTCCCTGCCAGTAAATCAAGGAGGTGACCCTCTTATGTTAGTCCTAATTGACAGGCTTCCTAAAATCATCATCCTATCTCTAAACTTGTCTGAATAGATTACTGGAATTTTCATCCACAAAGTTTCTTATTTTTGCAGGTCCTGCTCAGTGTACTGTAAAACAGGATTATTTGGCTCACTTGTCTGTTGAAACTTGCATTTCATGCATGCTTGGTTTATCTTCCTCATACAGTAAGACCATGCAATGACAAGACCGAGCTGACCATCTCAAAGGGTCTATTGTGTCAATAGAGTAACCAGTCTTGAGGTTTTCACTTCATTGGTCACATATATGTTGTTTAATAACATATTTAGCCTGGACTATGTTTAATTAAGCAAACAACTTCAAAGTAGAAACTGGACAGTACCCTTTGGAAGCATTAACAACATACTGAAAGGAGATATAACCCTCCAATGCACCCCCATGTAATTTGATCCCCTTTTTGCCAGCACTTATTTCAGAATTTATTGTTAGCTGTAACTTGAACCCCTGACTTGTTGGGCTTCTGTTGCTCCAGAATGGCCATCACAGCTGCTGCTCATAGAGGCAGCTAATAAGAGAACTGAACCAGTGGTCTGGAACTTTAACCAGCAACAACTGCAGTAGCTGTCACAGATTTCTGCAGAGGCAAATATTACCTCATGTTCAACCAATTCAGTTTTTATTGAATATTCATAAGGGGGCCTGATATCCAAGTCACTCTTGTAATCATAATATCTACTTGTCCACTTGCATCAACCCCCCTTTTACAGCACCAAGTGCCTTGCATTCTAATCACATATACACACGTGCACACACAAAACATTCACCACCCTGAGTACTTTGGTTCATTTGCTTCAAAAGTTCACCATGAATCAAAAGAACAAGGGGCAACAACAGAGCTAGGGGACAATTAAAAGAAAAAAAAAACCAAACATCTTCATTAAAAGTCCTTTCCACAAGGCAAAGAACAAAAAAGCCACAAAGTGACCCATGCAAAGATTGTGTCCTCTTACCGCTTCCTGGATGAAGATTTGGTGAGTTATTCTGGCTTCCTGGACGATGATTTGGGGAGTTATTTCTGCCAGAACCTGAAAGCAGTTGTATGAAGCTATACGTCAGTCAACGATCATAATATCAAATAAATTTTATTTTTCAGTGATTACCATCATTATGACAGACCGATACAAATGAAAGCCTTGTATCACATCATTTTACAATCAACTGAGTAAGAATTATCTTTGTAACGTATAGACCATGATACTACCCTTAATTTCCAGATATTAACCATTTTGTGATATGTTAGGGTCAGGGTATGGCTTAAAAACTCATCTTTTTTTCTTCAACTTTACTGGTACAGAAGGTAATCTCCAAAAAGGCCCCATGCCAACATAGCAAAACTGCAGTCAGACTCCAGCTCCATCAGCCAAGCTGCATCTGCTGTGCATGTTTGGTTTCCAATTCAAAGAATAATTTATGTGGTATCACAATGCATTTTGCTACTCAAAATGAACAAATCGCTTTACAAATGCAAAATTGTATAGCATATTTTGTATATATGGGTATGGACTGATTTTGTGACAAAGAAGCCCAGAAATGGCAAAAATGCTATGCAACACATCATTCCCTGCATTTATATAGAATATGCCAGAGTTCCACGCTCACGAGCATTCAATTCAAAGAAAGCTGTTGAATATAACATGAAGGTTTATGTTTATATGAAGTTTTCTAGCTCAGTTTCTATTACCAATTGGTGTTCAGTTGGGCCAGTCACTGCCAATTTTTTCCCAGTTGTGGCTCACTGGCTTGTTATCCCTGGCTTGTTGAATATGCATGACATGACGAGCTTTTGTTCATACCAATGAATGTTACTATTGAAACATTTTTCTCACTTGGTTTTATCAATAAGTTCCCTTGGACCCTGGACACTGGCCACCCAGCCAGTCCATCCACTTGCTATGACAGGGTTTTTGCCAACATTTTTGTCAAACTGGGAGAAAACTGACTTCTCTGATAAAGATGAAGGAGACACCATTCTGATGAGGAAGCCATCCACCAATAGGCATGGGGTCAAGGGGCTGCCTTTTGCTGGGCCCAGGGGCAGAGCCCCTGGTGAGGGTCCAGGGGGCAAGGCCCCTAGAAGCTCTACAAGTTTAGCAAGAGCAGCCAAACCACTTGCAATTTGATTTTTTTCAGCTTAGTATTTTGTAATGTTTTGATCATTCTCAGTTGTTAGGTAATATTTGACACATTTCTAGTTCAAATGTGTATATAATATGCTTGTTTGTAGTGATCGATATTTAAAGGGGAAGTTTAAGCCAAAATTTCATGTTCATATGTGAAAAAGGAACTGAATCTACTCAGTGTGGTGGAAGTTCCATTCAAATAGGACATGTAATTGTCGAGATATCAGTAAATGAAGTCAGTAGATTTGTGTCCCAAAGTGAGATTGAGGACAGCAAAGCTTATATCGCTTCCTCACATTGACATTGAAAGCTTTGTTTCCCTTTGTTTTATCAGACTGTTGTGTTGATCTTGGAAGTTAATAGGAATAGGACCTCCCTGTGGGGGATGCAAAGTTTCTCATGATACTTACGCAATCACATTTTAATAATGTGGGATTGTTGAGGAGAAAATAGACTCTATAGTTTAAAGAATAACAAAAGAATGCACACCAATGTGGGGATATGATATGTGATTGCTTCAAGTTCACTTTTTGTTGAAAATGTGAAAACTTTACATGCTCATATCTTGAGAACCGTGCACACATCTGATTTCCATGCAAATTTCACCAAAATGCTAAGAATAAGTACCCCTTTAATATAACAAATCCTGTTGTGACCTTAAACCCTTCTTTTAAAGCAGTCAAATACATATTTTAGTTGCACTTTCTAAGGTTATTTACTTATTGTAAATCTGAAAAGCAGATGCTCAACTTTTTAACTGGGTGAGAGATTGCAAAATCAAATTCAAATCATGCAGAACATTCAGTTAAACCAGGCTTGCAAGAATCTTGTACACCACAGCTTCATGGACAGACTTGCAAAATTCTTTTGCCATAATATATCCATCCTGCCACCAACAACAACCTAAATCTACCTGTTCACTTGCCCAATGTTTTTGAAAATATAATGCCCTTGGGATTAGTTATGCTAGTTGCACAACTAAGAACAGCACAAAAACATGGCCCTAAAATTTATTTCTATCAGCATAAAATAGTAAGCCACTTTCTACAGGTAAGTAAATGTTCTATCAATGGTGGCAGCAAACAAATGTGACTTTTATGTAGTTCTTTCTCATCAGTTTACATACTCTGTAAACTAGGTTGAATATGACATAAACATAATTAAAACAGGAAATCAGAAGTATAAATCCTTAAAACTTTTTTCAGTCTATAACATACGCCAAAACCACACTTCTGAACACGTATACACCTTCCAGAGTCTTGTACTAGACTTTTTGTTCTTTTCATCCTTTCAAGCTTCTACGCACAGCACACTCCACTTAATCCCACATTCTGCATCCCCCTCCTCTTTCCTTTATAACTAGAGCACCATCAGTGCTGAAGCCCAAACCTGTTAAATTACTCACTGCAACACGTTGCATATTCTATGAAGGTAATAAATCTAAAGCAAACATGGAACCCAGTAAGTTAGAAAACAGCAGAAAATACAATATCTGAGACCTTTCTCGAATTAGGCCATTCTAAAAGTGTGCAAAGAGAGAGACAAAAGATCAGTTGAATTAACCAGAAAGCCAAAAGGCTCTGTGATTTCTTGCAAAAAAAAAGATTCTCTTTATAAAATTGTGCCACTGTGTTACTAGCAAGGCAGAAGGGAAGTTCAATGGGTTTTGGTAACACAATCATGAGTAAGCAAAAGCTTCCTCCCCAATAAAAGAAATTTGACCCTCTTCATCCCTTCCACAAGAGAGCATAGCTTAGTGTAAGATGACTCCATGCTAGTACTGTAATTTGTCCTCTAAGCTTGTATTTGTACACAGACAGTTTTAAAGGGATTGCAGTTCAATGGGAAATATGTAGTAAATTGAATTTGTGAGACTGGTAAAAATAGAGGGATGTCAGAAAGGTGTCAAAATTATTATTCATCCAAAATCAGACAAAAAAATTGTAATCTGCACATGCCAGCCATCCATCTGAGGAAATTCTGAGGACAATTTTGCAATGCATCTAGGAGCAAATGGCATTTCAAAATATTTTCATCTATGACCTAAAATGACCCTTGGATGACCACTGACTCATTTTTACAACCAGCTAGAAGCCTTTCAAAAGTCAGTTAAATATACCATGTTTGGTAACTATCTGACTGATGGGAGCAAAGCAATACCACACCAAAGATAGCCCCATTTTTTGACCTTGAATGACTTCGAATGACCTTGGATGAAAAAAAATCTACATACAAGACTCATGGAACACTACCTGAGGAATATTATTCAAGGACATTCAGCACCTTTTGTGGGAGAAGTGACACTTTGAAGATATTCACAAATCAGCCAGTAATGACCCCTTGATGACAATGACCTCAACTTTTTGAACACAACACATACCCCTATGCTTAATGACCAATGTATCCAAGTTTCGTTACAATTCATCGACAAATGTGCCCCTGAGAGCATTAAAGGAAATTTTGAACAGACATGATAGATAGATGGATAGACAGAGTGACAGTGGCAGATCACAATAGCTCAACCAGCTCTTTGAACTGGTTCAAGCTAACAATAGCCCTTGGATGCTTGGATATGCCATGAACAAACAGCTCAAAAATTCCAAGGCTACATGCTCCTTCTTAACATGCTGCAAGAATTGAATAGGACATTTTAGCCAACATTACCCAAGAAAAGGGGCCTTTTCCTGGGAAAAGCTTATTTCTGCTATTGCAACAGTTAAACCCTTTTACAAAAAAGCTTGCTTTCTTGAGCAAACTGTCTTTAAAGGGGTTCAAACCCTTTAACTTTATTGATCTCAAGATATCTGAACCAGGAGATTTCTGATATATTATGGATTGAGAGTGGTCAATTAGAGATGGCTAATTAACTTGCCATTCATTCCTAGCATCGATGTGCAAAGCAGACTGTATCAGTCGTAAATATCAAATAAACACCAAAACTCACATATTACTGAAAAAAATAAATATCCAACACGACAGTGACCATAATAAGCAAACAAAATAGCAACTAGCATTTCCTTCACAAAGAAGGAAGGAAAAATTGCCAAAATAACCCATATGAGGTGTCTTCTTACCACCTGCTGAATTTCTATCAGCTGGGTTGGGTCTTTGAGCATCTGGAAAGAAGGTCAAAGTATAGATCAATTATATAGACTATCAAACCAGTTTACTTTGGACTGCATTATTACTGTGTTCATGATAGTCCAAACCAGATAAAAGCCTTGTACAACATCACTTATTTTATAGATAGTAAAATGAGGTGTGACATCAGTAAAAAGATATCAGGTTGTGTAAACTTTAGCCACAGGAAGATGGGTTTAGATACATGTGGTAGAGCAGCTCACTTCCTAACCAGCTTGAATAAGTTGGGCTGGCCAAAGCCTTTTTCCAATTGTGGCTCATTGGCTTGTTTTCCCCTACTCTATTTCTTATGCTGAGCACCAAGCACAATGGGAGTGGTTCCATTTTTAAGGTCTTCAAGGAGTAGGTTCCATTTTCAAGGTCTTCAGTATGACTTGCCAAGAGTCAAAAACCCCAGACCTTACCAGCTGTAAGTCTGATGCTCTAGCCACTTGACCATGCAGTTGTCTGCAGAATGGGAAGGTACTCTAGGAGGTCAATATAAACTTCTAAGGAATAACATGGAATATTTTTAGGTAGGTATCAGCAAAACTACCAAAACTACAAAAACATTTTTGAAGGAAGGGGTAGAGTGCCCCTTGCTCCAAAGGAGTAATGAACATGCATTAAATAGATCCAAGGAATTACACACCTCTATTGTTGAAGGCTGGAAGGTTCCCATCACAATCTACACCACGGATAGGACCATTTGGAATGTTGTTGCCAGTCTGAGTTCCACAGTTGGTACCACGATTGATTGGCAAGGCAGGGTGGTCTGTTGAATGACAAGAAATGCACTTTGCATCTGCTTAAAGAATTCTATGAAACCAATGAAGTGTTCTTTGAGCAGATGTTTAAAGTTTACCAGACACTGATTTTGTGATATTTCCCTATGGAGGAGATGCAAAGTAACCAAATATTTTCCTGTTGCAGAAGTTTTAGCAGATATCAAGTTAACCAAAGTGTGATATTTTCCTGTTGCAGAATTCTTTGCGCATATATCAAGTTAACCAAAGTGTGATATTTTCCTGTTGCAGAAGTTTGAGCAGATATCAAGTTAACCAAAGTGTGATATTTTCCTGTTTCAGAATTCTTTGACCAGATATAAAGTTAACCAAAGTGTGATATTTTCCTGTTGCAGAATTCTTTGAGCAGATATAAAGTTAACCAAAGTGTGATATTTTCCTGTTGCAGAATTCTTTGAGCAGATATCAAGTTAACCAAAGTGTGATATTTTCCTGTTGCAGAAGTTTGAGCAGATATCAAGTTAACCAAAGTGTGATATTTTCCTGTTGCAGAATTCTTTGACCAGATATAAAGTTAACCAAAGTGTGATATTTTCCTGTTGCAGAATTCTTTGACCAGATATAAAGTTAACCAAAGTGTGATATTTTCCTGTTGCAGAATTCTTTGAGCAGATATCAAGTTAACCAAAGTGTGTTATTTTCCTGTTGCAGAAGTTTGAGCAGATATCAAGTTAACCAAAGTGTGATATTTTCCTGTTGCAGAATTCTTTGACCAGATATAAAGTTAACCAAAGTGTGATATTTTCCTGTTGCAGAATTCTTTGACCAGATATAAAGTTAACCAAAGTGTGATATTTTCCTGTTGCAGAATTCTTTGAGCAGATATCAAGTTAACCAAAGTGTGATATTTTCCTGTTGCAGAAGTTTGAGCAGATATCAAGTTAACCAAAGTGTGATATTTTCCTGTTGCAGAAGTTTGAGAAGATACCAAGTTAACCAAAGTGTGATATTTTTTCTAGCAGAATTCTTAAGCATATGAAATCAAAGTGTGATATTTTCTTATAGCACAACTCTTTTGAATTCTTTGAGCAGACATAAAGTTTAAAAATTGATACTTTCTTATAGCAGAATTCTTTGAGCAGATATAAAGTTAACCAAAGTGTAATATTTTCCTGTAGCAGAATTTTCTATCATATGAAATAAAAGTGAATAGCAGAATTCTTAGGGATGCAATCAGAGGAAGTATTACAGCACTGTTGATATAAAGTTTAGGAGCTTTAAACTAAATTTTTCTCACAGGATCAGGAACATGATAACAAAAGTAACACATAGATAGCAAACCTTCAGCCAGGAACTGCTTCCAACAAATGAAACCCACAACTAGATATTAAAGAGAAAAAAACATATTAGTTGATAAAAAAAACTTCACCTTTACAAAAATAAATAGCCAGCATTTCTTTTCAATTCCAGCAAATACCTAGAGGAAGAGAAAAGTCAACCATACCATAACATCACACATAGCTGGAATGATGTGTGGAAATCAAAACAGATGACAAAAACAAATTTTAAAGATATGCACAAATATAGTGAAGACATGAGTGCTTGCAGAGCATTCAAACACAAAAGTGATATAACAAGATGTCATTTTGGTAAAAGAGAAAAGGTATAGTATAGTGAACAGCGATTTGATATACTGTATACTTGCAGGCAAGGCTAATTCAGAATACAGTCCTCAATAAAAAGTAATGGCATAAGGCAGTGGGCTGAAAAGACAGGTTTCTTGTAACAGTATGTACAGCACAGAGTGGTGCTTTATTACCCAAGCCTTAGAATTCAAAAATCAAGGGAACCTTTTTGTGAGTTTTGCCATTTTTCACAATTATAGCCCTTGAGTGGCAGCTGATTAGTGGAATCTTCTACCTGGGCTCTGTGACTTAATCAGATGGGATCACTACACAACTGCCCATTGAATTTGGGAAGAGTCGTTTACCTAACCTGGCAGCCTTGACAGTGACAGTGCCAGAATGTTAAAATCGAGGGGGGGGGGAGGGGTGGGGGGTAGCAAACTAGGGGCAAAGGATAATGTTGGGAGGCAAAATTTTTCACACACGGCCAAAAACTGAGCCAGGTCGTTTTCCCTGGGGGTATAAGGGGAAAAGACTGTGGAAACTCTGAGGTTTCAGCATACCTATGGATAAAAAATTAGTCTCTGGAGAGGTACATTATTTATTTTTTCAGTACCATTGATCCAACTTCTAACTGACCTTACTTGAGGGGCAAGTGGGGGGTAAAGACAAAATCATGAGGGGGGGAGCAAATTCCCCCTCTTCCCTCATGCCCTCCTCCCCTGTACAATACCACTGAGCCTAGGAAGATGGGCACAGAAAATTCATAAGTGACTTGGCAATAACTAAAAGTTAGATAAATGACTCTGCCCCCTTACACAGTTTGTTTATCCCATATATGACCAGAATGCAAAACTGCATTGAGGTTTCGATGATACACAAATGTTCCATTTCAAAAAATCCCATCATCAGATGACCTTTGACCTCCTCTAAGAAAATAGGGACCATCTTCTGACAATGACGTGTCCACATACCAAATATGAAATCTATCCAAGTTTCCTATCTTGAGATATCGTGCTAACAAGATTTTCAGACTTTGACCCCTGGTGACTCCATATGACCTTTGACCTCTTCCAAAAACAAAAGGGACCGTCTTCTGACCACAACGGGTCCACATACCAAATATGAAATCTATCCAAGTTTCCTATCTTGGTATATCATGCTTACAAGATTTTCAGACTTTGACCCCTGGTGACTCCAGATGACCTTTGACCTCCGTCAAAAACAATAGAGACCATCTTCTGACCATAACGCATCCACATACCAAATATGAAATCTATCCAAGTTTCCTATCTTGAGATATCATGCTAACAAGATTTTCAGCCTTTGACCCACGGTGACCCCAGATGACCTTTGACCTCCGTCAAAAACAATAAAGACCATCTTCTGACCATAACACATCCACATACCAAATATGAAATCTATCCAAGTTTCCTATCTTGAGATATCGTGCTAACAATATTTTCAGCCTTTGACCCCTGGTGACCCCAGATGACCTTTGACCTCCACAAAAAACAATAGGGACCATCTACTGACTATAACGCATCCACATACCAGATATGAAATCTATCCAAGTTTCCTACCTTGAGATATCGTGCTAACAATATTTTCAGCCTTTGACCCCCGGTGACCCCAGATGACCTTTGACCTCCATTAAAACAAAAGGGACAATCTTCTGACCATAACGCATCCACATACCAAATATGAAATCTATCCAAATTTCCTATCTTGAGATATCGTGCTAACAAGATTTTCAGCCTTTGACCCCTGGTGACTCCAGATGACCTTTGACCTTGAGGTTTCGATGATACACAAATGTTCCATTTCAAAAAATCCCATCATCAGATGACCTTTGACCTCCTCTAAGAAAATAGGGACCGTCTTCTGACCATAACGGGTCCACATACCAAATATGAAATCTATCCAAGTTTCCTATCTTGAGATATCATGCTAACAATATTTTCAGCCTTTGACCCACGGTGACCCCAAGTTTCCTATCTTGAGATATCGTGCTATAACAATATTTTCAGCCTTTGACCCCTGGTGACCCCAGATGACCTTTGACCTCCATCAAAAACAATAGGAACCATCTTCTGACCATAACACATCCACATATCAAATATAAAATCTATCCAAGTTTCCTATCTTGAGATATCGTGCTAACAAGATTTTCAGCCTTTGACCCCCGGTGACCCCAGATGACCTTTGACCTCCATCAAAAACAATAGGAACCATCTTCTGACCATAATGCATCCACTTACCAAATATGAAATCTATCCACGTTTCCTAACTTGAGATATCGTGCTAACGAAGTTTTCAGAAATTGACCCCTGGTGACCCCAGATGACCTTTGACCTCCACCAAAAACAATAGGATTCTTCCTCTTAATATGGCGCATCCATGTACCAAGTTTGAAAACTGTCAGACATTCCTATCTTGAGATATCATGCTAACAAGCAAAGTGTCACAAACACACACATATACACACACGCACACACACCCACACACACATACAAACGCCATCATGATTGCATAGGTTTCTCTTATCACCGAAACCAAAAACAAACTACAAAATTAATTCAATACAAAATCAAAGAACAGTGGAAAAAACTTCAAGACAAGAAATATTTCCTTTTTACTTTTTGCGCATATTACCAACAGTCTCCTATTTCACCCTGATTTCCAAAATTTAGGGCAATTTTGAGATGAATAACACTGCCCTGCTATTGTTATACTTTCTTGTGACATGTGATGAATACAGATTCTTATTAAGCCAATCTCAGGCGCCTTATCCAAATTATGCTATGCAATTTTCTGCGGGAGAATCACCTCACACAATAACATGTGGGATTCCGCGTTTTTTGGAGTCAGGCGCGCGGGCGGATCATTGAAGCAATTCACTGTGGAAGCCTTGCTCTCACTCACAAAGTAGAGCGCGGCCGACCACAGTGATCAACCCTCTATTCATATCCGCGATAAGCCCCGGTACTCCGCAAACTACTCAACGTCGGCGATAACAATGAGCCAATCGATTAGTAAAGAACACAGACCTGTTCGGAGATTGCACTACATGTAGTCTGCTACGTAGTTATTGTTTTTTCTAAAAGTTCCCTAGATATGTAGTAACACATGTTTAAATAGTGTATGTGAGCACAGGTAATATAAATTATGATACAACATGTGGTAGCAATGAAATTCAGGTATTGAAATGTGGGTGCAAATACTGAGACAGTAAAACACCTCAAACAACTGCAAATAACTGCAATAGCGCAAATTTTGTTACGAGAGTACAAATTAAAATTTCACAAAGTTTCTGTAAAATTGTAGCACAATTGACTTGATTATTCTTCAAAAATTTTAGCCTGAGCTTTATTCTTCCTATTACCTTTGACTCATCCATTCTTAAAGTAGGGGGAAAATTAAGGAATAACTTTTCCCTTCACTTTTGTCCCAAAGTTGCTTGAAGACAGTTTCATACATTCCCTTTGCTCAAATAAAGAATAAATCTGCCATTCATAAACTGTATGTTTAAATTTCTTTCAAGAGATTCTCCCTTGTTGTTACGAACTTTGCTTCACCCCTTTCATGATGGAATGATCTAATAAGTAATATTTGCATGGGTTAGACCTGGTGTTTGCACGTACATGGTATCAAAAAAGGGTTTCATAAAAAAGGGTCCCAATCGCAACACCCTCAGGTAGTACGTATATGAAAAGACATTTTTTCCCAGTAATGTCCTCCCGACTCTATGGTGAAGAGCCGTTTACGGAAGACAAACAATACTCCCGAAGATGAATGGAATAGACCTTTAGAGACGATTTGTTTATGCTCCATAGGGTACTCTATATGCATGAGAAATTTACAACTCTATCGGCGAGGTAGCGATCACGTTTACAAGTTCAAATAAAACGGACAGAAATTTAGAAATATGACAGAAAAAACCCTTACTAAGAAAAGAAATACTTCTATCACACCTTTGTCTTTTTCATATTTCAATTTTTGAACGTTGTCTGACTCAAAAAGCAATCCTGCTTACTGTACCTTGAGGTTGTTTGCGTTACTGCTTCCAAAACGTAAGTTAAAAATATCAACCAATCACAACTTTTATTTACAGTATTCTCTTGCACGTCCGAAAAATGTGTCACTGGTGTGAAATTTGCGTGCTCTAGTGTACACGTGCAGTAGTACTTTTTTCACTGACAAGCGATGTATATTCATTTGCCAACACCCACGCCATCGTAACCTTATTAGGAAGTCGCGTACCTAGGACTATTACCTAGGTTCATTCATGTAAAACCCTGTCATTGAGATTATGACACCAACATCACATAACATCACATACTAGAAAAAATGATCTGAAAATTTAAAACAAAAAAAAAAAGTCGGCAAAAGCAAAGAGAGGGGATCGATCCCGGTTCGTACGGTCTCAAGACGTGAAGCACGCCGTTACACCATCTGCCATAACATAATTCATTATTGTGCAAAATGTAGTAATACTTGCAACATGTCTAAAGGCTTGTATACACGAGCAACATTTGTAAAATATTCTCAAAACACTTCACTTGCAACTAGCCCAAAGCGTACTTGATTTCGGTTTGTTGCACAGTGTAGACAGAGTGAAAACAATTTGAAAGCATTTTGAAAATGTTTTGAGAATGTTTTGAAAAGAATTGTCGGGACATTTCTTTTGCAACATTTCCAAAAAATTTTCAAAACATGCTGTATACCCTGTCTACACTGTGCAACAAACAGAAAACAAGCATATGTTTTCGACCGAAAACAAGCAGATGTTTTCGATTTCTTGCAGGTGGATGTTTTGGGGAATGTTTTGCAAATGTTGCTCGTGTATACAAGCCTTTAGACGTTTAGGAAAATTTCAGACTTTGATTTTATAATTCTCGCCAATGTGCAACATTTGTGCTTGTGAAAAAAAAAAATGTTACACAGAGCATCTTTGGCCATCATTTTTTAAAGTTTTAGCCCCTCCCGAATTGGTGGTGACGGAAATCTATTTCAAGACAGAAATTGGCCCTACGGCCCTCTGTCTATAACTTCAAGGTTTGGTTTTTGTTTCGGTATTATACTCGAGGTACCGTGCTGTATTGAGTAAAAGAGGCAACTTTGTATTTTAGTAAATCGTTAATATTACGCAGGGCCGGCTTGGTTTAGCCAGAATTGTTATAGCAATTAACACCCTGATAAGGATATCCGAGGGGGGGGGGGAGCTGTGGTGTCTTACAAAATTATAGAAATTAGAATGAAGCTTGTAAAAAGAGATAGTAACCGTGCAAAATGGATGGTTGTCAGCATATACATGTCTGCAAAAGTTCTTGAGGGTGCACAATTAACACTCTTAAATTAAGCCCCCCTCGATCCCCTGCACATCCGGTCCCCTCCCCACACACACACATCATTTACAGCCAAAAGGTTTAAAAATAGTTAACTACCATGTGTAAGAGTTTGATTATAGTGCAAAGGTTTGAACCAACCCCATAAAGACATAAGAGTCATGATAGTATTTTGCAATGGCACCACGTAACTAGGGCTGCCACGATATTGCGATATCGCGATATCGTCGATACAGTTTTGCCCCGACGATATCGACCAATGTTTTCTCAAGATGTGATATCGCAACAAATCAAATAAATGACTAAACCACTGTGAAATCCCCCTTTTTATTGTCTTAAGTCAATTACCTGAAATGATCATAATTTATGAAGTCAAAAAAAAAAATGAAAAACTGCACTTAACCCACCACAAGAAAACATGATATAAAATCGGAAGCTGTTTCAAAATGCATACAATGAATATTGTAACAGCTCACATACGTTCCAGACTTGTGAAGAGTTCTTCTGCACAATCAATATTGCTACATGCACGCAAAATCAATCTCCCCCCACTTTTGGTATGTCAGTTGTGGCTGCATGCAATAAACAACTTTTTTGCTAAATCCTTGAGGCTGATGGAAAATGTTAAGACTTAATGTGCGATATCGCGATATCGTCGCGGAAATATTGACGATATCGATAAATGAAAAATGGTTATCGTGGCAGCCCTACACGTAACACTAATGTATATGGGAGAATTTGGTAAGTTTTCACCTGCTGCAGATACCAGGGTCATTCCATCAGGTTGGGACACAAAGTGTGACATAGAAGTGAAAATTTCAAATTGCTTGAAATATCATTATTTCACAATAGAGCATACTATACAGACATTACTTTCAATATAAAACACTTTCATTACTGTAGAATTACTGAGTTCTTCATAATGGTCCATAAAAGGTGGGCGTGTCAACTATTTGTTCTGATGTAACATGGACACCAATTTCAGGTTTGAAGTTGGGTAATCAGCTTGGGTCACATTTAATATTGCAGTATTTTTCCCAAAAATATTGCAACTGATTAGTTACAATAATTGTAATTAATAATTGTAATTCATGGAAATAAGGTATTTCCATGAAAATGGGTTTCTACAAAAATGTGAAAATTGCAGAAAATAAACTAAGCAAAATACTAAGATTTTTGTGTAGCTTAAAAAGTAGAAAACTTTTTGAAAACTCTAATAATGGACAAGTGGTGTGCTATAAATAACATTATATTTAATTTGTTGATAGCCTGGGATAGTACAGATTTAATTTAAGCAAATTTATTTTGCAACTTCTCCTAAATCTTCAGAAATGAGTCTAAATATGGTGGAGTGCAGTTGTAACATGGACACTGTGTCCATGTTACATCATGTGTTAAATATTGATAAAACAGACACTTATTTTAAAAAGAACAGCACTATTAGGCTACTCTAAAATCAGGTGGAAAAATGTGTAATATGATTGTAAGCAAAACATGTCACTTCAACTGTATACAAGGAAAATGTCAAACAAAAGTGTAGTTGTTATGGTGCAGATGTAACGTGGACACCGTGTCCAATTTTACAATCACCAATAAAAGTTACCTTTAACATATTTAAAACACAAATCTTTTCATATTTTGTATCCACAATTTTATTGTGCTCTATTTTAATTGATATAAGCAGGTTTATATTTCAAATTGTGTTCAATTATAACATTTATCCAGCTAAACCACAGTTCTGATGTAACGTGGACACCGAAAATCTAAAATGGCATAATTAACACACGAAACAAATTTAAGTCTATTTTGTGCATTTTTTGTAACTCTTGTGTCCTAATATTTGTAAGAGGAATAGTATAATGTATCTTGTGCAGCTTGTTTAAAAGTTATGGAACAAAATTGTCCCAAAATTGCGCTGATGTAACGTGGACACTGTGCTGCAAAATGACCCTCTTTTGCATCATATTTGAAAAAATTTAGCCGTCTCCCATCTCTTTGCATTATTTTTCCAGAAATCAAGTCAGATATGAGAAATTCAAGTCAATTCAGGATTCTTTTGAAGAAAAGAGAAAATACTACACCTTAAGAAAAAATGTTACAAAAGTGGACACCGTGTGTTACATCATCACACTCGTGTTTGATGAACTCAAACATGAATTTTAAAGTTAACAAGACAGACTTGACTTACCATGAGCATTTTCCATGGTCTTTTATTCTACTTTATCAGTAAATTGGTGATAAATACTTATTTTTAAGTTTTCACATTTCATGCTTAAGTCTGCATATTCAAATGTCACACATGTTACATCTGAAAAAGTCTTCTCTAAGGTCATGTTTTATGAAATATCACCAAAATATGATGAAAAATCTCATTACATTTGGTACCAAAATAAAGGTCTTTCTGTGCTTTTTAAGTTGCAACCATAAATTACTGGAAACTTTCTTTGCATTTTCTAAGAAAATTAAATCTTATCAATGAAACAGCAAAATATGCACTGTGTCCCAACCTGGTGGAATGACCCACCACCCAGTCAGTAAAATATGCTGCTGCATGCTTTATACCATGTTCTAGAGCAAATAAAATATTGTTTGGAAGTTGGGAATAAATATAAGAAAGAAAACATTCACCACTGTACAGCTTTCACATTAAGGAAATCGAAGATAAACATGTGTAGGGTAGGTTCACAATATACATATAGTTGCTAGGCAAAAAGTTAGGCAATGGCAAAAGTACCAAGACCCAAGACATGCTGAAGAAAATTACATCGTCGAGAAAAAATTTACACCTAACTCTCACATATGTTTTGCAGATTGCTGTATGAGGGTCTTTTACAGATGACTTGTGAATAGTTTTGATGTTCTTGGCCACGTGGAATTTTGTCGACCCTTTTCAGTACTCGAGCCGGCTTTGTGAAAGGAAGCAGGCTATATTTGAGCACACCTAACATAACAGACTCAGTGTATGGTACCAGATCGCGATCCAATTGCTCTCCTTATAGTTGCTCAGAATGTATTTTTTTCATGTTTTTGGTTATCATTACGGGCGATTTTTCATGATTTTATGATAAACAGAGAGCATGATACAAGTAAATGAATTATTGCATGGTGTTGGTCTAAAATTTATGTTCACAGTTCTTTTAAAATGCCCATACTCATTCGCGAAACTGTGTAGCAAGAGCCAATTTTCATTTGAAGATTTGTTCATTTTGCATCACACGCTGCAAATGGAAGAACTGTAAGACATTTTCATGAAATGATGAAGCTACCACTCGTGAGTGTTCTAGTGTCTAGCTTGTGATAAATGCTAAGTTTAATACATCATATATGTACATTGTATCTGTTCCGATTTTCGAAGTACACAGCAACGTATAACAATAAGTCCAATCAGTTTCCTATTCACGTATGTTTTTCCCCACGCTACTTAGGACACTATCTGCGGATTTAGGCTCGTAAGAAGATTACTATTGTTTGCATGAATGAAACACTGTCCGCCCGCGGACTTCTTAGAGCTGGGTTCAGTGCCCAGTGCCGGCTCTGGAAGATTGAGTTTTTAACAAAAGGACTGTTTTTCCGCAGCAGCATTAAAATTGTGACCGGACGGCTCGCGGAAAATCGCATAGCATAATTTGGATAAGGTCCCTTACAAGAGTGAAAAAAAAGCTCTCTTATTAATGAACAACAAGTTACAAACCATTGCTTCAAAATCTCTTTCCTACACAGGAATAAAACTTCTCTTTTTATTAAATTAGGACTCATGGAAATCTTCTTAAACATACACCCCACCTGGGGGCTGAAGGTTAGCTGTTAAAACCAAGGATAACTTACCAAATACAAGAACAAACACTATAATTATTAAAATGATCCAGCAAATCCAACAATTGCACTCAGTACTTTTCTGAAAACCTGTAAAGAAAAAGAATATTTCATGGACTTGAAATATGAATAAAATGTAACATCCTCTCCCCATCCTACCCCAGTCCCCCCCCCCTCCTAAATATAAGCTATACTGGTACTCGTAATTGTAGTTAATGAACTTTGAAATTTGTTAGGCTTTGTTAACCATATACAACTCTTCTATGAGCAGTAAGAGGAATGAATAATCACGGCTGAAGAATCATGACTATTTCCCAGGAAGAGAGTACATTTTTTTCCACAGCTCCCTCTTTATTTTCAAGTACAAATATATTAAATTTCTTTCCAAATACTTATATTTGTTGCCAAATCTTTAACTTTCATGAAGAAACATCCCAGCTATAAGAGAAGCCAGGGTACACAATTCCCCCCCCCCCCCCCCACCCATCAAATTATGAAAATGATTTTCTATTGAAAATAACTTTAAAAGAAATGAGAGTAGCAATTGCTGCAGTGCTCAACCCTTCTGATGTAGGAACCTGTTCAGTTTTTAAATTTGTCTGAACATAAACATAGTCTACACTTCAAACATACCTTAAACTCATTTTGGGCCAACCAGCATATAACACATTGTACCTTGCAGTTGGGCAGTGTTGCACTTAAGATGAGTGCTGCTTTGTATACTTTTAATGTGCAAGAGCAATCACCTAAATCTTAAATTCCACAGTTTTCTTTTTTTTATTTCTCTTTAAAGAAGCTGTCATATTTTGGGACTGAAATGTTGCATAAACCGCCAGTTACTTCTAGTAAATCTGATTTCACAATTTAGGAGAAAACCAGAATGCAAAAATGCATTGAGGTTTCAATGATACATAAATGTTTTAAAAGAATACCATCATGCACCATTACCTTCTCATTCAAATGTTATACTAGCATGTTCAAAAAATAATTTTGTCATTCCTGATAACCTTTTGACCTCAATAAAAGCCATACATAACTAGACAGGCAAACAACAGACAGACAGATGGACAGACAACTATCTTGAAAGATTGTAGGCTACTTAAAAAGGTTCCTAGACTTTGACCCCTGGAGACCCCAGATGACCTTTCGTTTCTGCCAAAAACAATGGGGATGAATCGAGCGTGGAAAATCGCAATTATTTCGCCTAAATTGAGATACTTGGCATCTCTGCCTTTGACCTCCGCCAAAAACAACATAGCCTAGACCATTTCTTGACCGTAACCCATCCACATACCATTACCAAATACGAATTCTATTCAAGTTTCCTACCTTGAGATATCGCATTAAAATGTCAAACTTTGGCCCCCCGGTGACCTCCTATGACCTTTAACCTCTGCCACAAACGAAAGGAACCACTTCCTGACCATAACGCATCCACATACCAAACAACGAAATTTATCCAAGCTTCCTATCTTGAGATATCATGTTAACGAGATTTTCAGACTTTGACCCCAGGTGAACTTTGACCTCTGCCAAAAACAATAGGGACCATCTACTGACTAAAACACACCCACATACTAAATATGAAATCTATCCAAGCTTTCTACCTGGAGATATCGTGTTAAAAAGATTTTCAGACTTTGACCCCTGGTGACCCCGTACGACCTTTGACCTCTGCCCTAAACAAAAGGAATTACTTCCTGACCATAACGCATCCACATACCAAATATGAAATTAATCCAAGCTTTCTACCTTGAGATATCATGGTAACGAGATTTTCAGACTTTGACCCCATGTGCCCCCAGGAGACCTTCGACCTCCACCAAAAACATTACAGACCATCTCCTGACCAATCAATCAAGCAATTTTTAGAGAATTGCTTCCATTGAAGGTTGATATATATCGTTACACCACACACCAGTAGCTAGAACAAGTTTCAGTATTTCAAAGCAACGATCGTTCACAAAGTATAGGCTAGGCCATAATACAGTATCCACGGCGAAAGTAGCCGTCGAGCCCTATGCAGACAGCTGCAGGTCCCACTACGATATATTTAATTTTGACACTTGCCCAATCTACCCCATTTGTTTCATTTCTAATTTCCTCCCATAAGTAGTGTGGCTTGAAGCCACAACAAAAACTAGGCCTACGGCCTAGCCACCTACGTTTACAGAACAAAATGTAACGTTAGAGCTAACAATAATAGGCTACGATCAAATCTAGACATCGTAGTTTTCACCGGTCATTTTATGTTTAAGTTACCGCCTGAGCTGTACTGTGTAAATAGTCGTACGTACGTTCGCAGCACATAAACAAGACCTGCTAGCTGCTATCTACATGCAGAGTGCATGTAATATACATGCCTTCAGCGCTGCTGGCTGATCGGCTCGCTCGGCGTGTATCGTTAAAAGCGCTTAGAGAATGGGTGTACTTCAATTGGCAATAGCATGACACCCTCCCTCAATAATTACGTTCGAAGCGGGGAATCCCCAAACTTTTAAAGAAGCCGCTTCATTCATTAAACGCAAGCAGCCAATCAGTGAGTACGATTCTTCTCAACAGAAGTTCGTTCGATGTACAGCACGAAGCAGCAGCATATAAACGATTTTCAGCCGGCTGCTAACGTGTGCAACTGCTGTTATGTACGCTGTTGTGCTTGATAAACAGCGATGGAAACATTTTTGAAACTTTTTTCAGTTCATGACTTACAAACACTCCTACGTGATACAAGGACAGGAATAACATGGTTAGAAAGCTGAACTTGTAATTTTTTGAAATTTGTCAATTTCAAGTTGAAATTTTGGGAGACGTACGCTAGTAGCAAATTGACAAGTGGCTGTTGAAATTGAACTATTACAGTGAAGTGCACAATGGCGCACAGGGCACTTAAAAGACACTGTGGTGTATGCATACGTTTAGTGCTTTCAAATTTCATTGTAAATTTTGTTCATTACAAATGTATTGGTGGTGTTGAAGTAAAGCCTGTCACAACAGGTTCCATGTTTGGGGTTCACGGATTAAAACGTCCCCCATGACACCGCACACAATCACATGTAAACTACAGGCGGTTGGGTGGATAAAAGGTGAATGTCATAGCTCTGCGCAATTTTTGAGCTTGTTGTTCATACTGTAGACATCGATTGCTTTGTCAAGGCAGCTAAACTTGTGAAGAAGGACTATACCTTGTTTACTTAACGCAAGTCAGAGTCCAAGGGCATGAGATGCGATTAATCGCATGTACCATTTTACTAAACGATTACTTGGCTGGTGATTAATGGCTAATCGCTGACAGCCCTAATAACAAATATGAAATCTATCCAAGTTTCCTACCATGAGGTATCGTGTTAACAAGATTTTCAGACTTTGACCCCCGGTGACCCCAGATGACCTTTGACCTCCACAAAAAAACAATAGGGACCATCTACTGACTATAACACATCCACATACCAAATATGAAGTCTATCCAAGTTTCTGACCTTGAGATTTTGCTTTAACAAGGTTTTCAGACTTTGACCCCCGGTGGCCCCAGATGACCTTTGACCTCCGCCAAAAACAATAGGGATTATCTACTGACTATAACGCATCCACATACCAAATATGAAATCTATCCAAGCTTCCAAACTTGAGATATCGTCTTAACAAGATTTTCAGACTTTGACCCCTGGTGACCCCAGATGACCTTTGACCTCCGCCAAAAACATAAGGGACTTTCTACTGACTATAACGCATCCACATACCAAATATCAAATCTATCCAAGCTTCCAAACTTGAGATATCGTCTTAACAAGATTTTCAGACTTTGACCCCTGGTGACCCCAGATGACCTTTGACCTCCGCCAAAAACAATAGGGACTATCTACTGACTATAACGCATCCACATACCAAATATGAAATCTATCCAAGTTTCCCAACTTGAGATATTGTCTTAACAAGATTTCCAGACTTTGACCCCTGGTGACCCCATATGACCTTTGACCTCCGCCAAAAACAATAGGGACTATCTACTGACTATAACACACCCACATATCAAATATGAAATCTATCCAAGTTTCCTACCTTGAGATATTGCTTTAACAAAGTTTTCAGACTTTGACCCCTGGTGACCCCAGGTGACCTTTGACCTCCGCCAAAAACAATAGGGATTATCTACTGACTATAACGCATCCACATACCAAATATGAAATCTATCCAAGCTTCCAAACTTGAGATATCAACTTAACAAGATTTTCAGACTTTGACCCCTGGTGACCCCATATGACCTTTGACCTCCGCCAAAAACAATAGGGACTATCTACTGACTATAACACATCCACATACCAAATATGAAATCTATCCAAGTTTCCTACCTTGAGATATTGCTTTAAAAAGGTTTTCAGACTTTGACCCCTGGTGACCCCAGATGACCTTTGACCTCCGCCAAAAACAAAAGGGACTATCTACTGACTATAACGCATCCACATACCAAATATCAAATCTATCCAAGCTTCCAAACTTGAGATATCTTCTTAACAAGATTTTCAGACTTTGACCCCTGGTGACCCCATATGACCTTTGACCTCCGCAAAAAACAATAGGGACTATCTACTGACAATAACGCATCCACATACCAAATATGAAATCTATCCAAGTTTCCAAACTTGAGATATCGTCTTAACAAGATTTCCAGACTTTGACCCCTGGTGACCCCATATGACCTTTGACCTCCGCCAAAAACAATAGGGACTATCTACTGACTATAACACAACCACATACCAAATATGAAATCTATCCAAGTTTCCTACCTTGAGATATTGCTTTAACAAGGTTTTTAGACTTTGACCCCTGGTGACCCCAGATGACCTTTGACCTCCGCCAAAAACAACAGGGATTATCTACTGACTATAACGCATCCACATACCAAATATCAAATCTATCCAAGCTTCCAAACTTGAGATATCGTCTTAACAAGATTTTCAGACTTTGACCCCTGGTGACCCCATATGACCTTTGACCTCCGCCAAAAACAATAGGGACTATCTACTGACTACAACGCATCCACATACTACATATGAAATCTATCCAAGCTTTCTACCTGGAGATATTGTGTTAAAAAGATTTTCAGACTTTGACCCCTGGTGACCCCGTATGACCTTTGACCTGCGCCAAAAACAATAGTGACTATCTACTGACTATAACACACCCACATACCAAATATGAAATCTATCCAAGTTTCCTACCTTGAGATATTGCTTTAAAAAGGTTTTTAGACTTTGACCCCTGGTGACCCCAGATGACCTTTGACCTCCGCCAAAAACAATAGGGACCAACTCCTGACCATAACGCATCCACATACCAAATATGAAATCTATCCAAGCTTCCTACCTTGAGATATCGTGTTAACAAGATTTTCAGACTTTGACCCCAGGTGACCCCAGATGACCTTTGACCTCCGTCAAAAACAATAGGGACCATCTACTATAACGCATCCACATACCAGATATGAAATATATCCAAGTTTCCAACCTTGAGATATCGTGTTAACAAGGTTTTTAGACTTTGACCCCAGGTGACCCCAGATGACCTTTGACCTCCGTCAAAAACAATAGGGACCATCTACTATAACGCATCCACATACCAGATATGAAATATATCCAAGTTTCCAACCTTGAGATATCGTGTTAACAAGGTTTTTAGACTTTGACCCCTGGTGACCCCAGATGACCTTTGACCTCTGTCCAAAACGATAGGGACCATCTACTAACTATAACGCATCCACATACCAGATATGAAATATATCCAAGTTTCCAACCTTGAGATATCGTGTTAACAAGGTTTTTAGACTTTGACCCCTTGTGACCTCAGATGACCTTTGACCTCCACCAAAAACAATAGGGTTCTTCCTCTCAATAAGGGGCATCTGTGTACCAAGTTTGAAAACTGTCGGAGTTTTCCTTCTTGAGATATCGTGTTAACGAGCAAAGTGTCACAAACACAAACACACACACACACAGTCGTGTTTTTACACACAACTGAGGACTTCATTGTTATCTCCATTGTGTCTGCTTACTTAACCCTAACCTTCACAATAGACTGTCTATTGTTAGACAACCGAGGACTTGAGAAATCTTTTGAATTTACTACCGAGGACCTGGAAGTCTATTGTTTAGGTCCTCTGTTTTACACAAAGACAAACCCACGCATACACACCTACACACACACATACATCCATACATACACACATACGCCATCATGAATGCATACGTTTCTCTTATCATCGAAACCAAACAGTCATAACCATCCAGAGTGAAGCATGAAATAGGACAGTCTACCACTACTTATTCAAGTTGGAGTGACAGCACTTCCCAGAAATTATTCCAAGCAAATTGATTTCTGAATTTACACTGGGCTTTGAGTGAGTACGGTAACATCTTCAAAACTCTTCAAGACTTCTGCTTGAGCTATGTACAATATGCAAGCAAGAGATGGTGAGCCACATATACACACATTGGGGAGGAGGTGATCCCTATAAACAATAGCCATAAAAATTGACAATTGCTGGCATTAACACAAGATTAAAGTGACAGGTGATCTAAATATTCAATAACCATGAGTGGTTTAAACTTTGCTTTTTTGCCAGTATTAATTTCAGGCCAAAATTTGTTGTTAAATATTTGTAATCTAGACCCATTTTGGCAGTTTGGACAAGTACTGTAGCAACACTCTCAAAGGATGAAATGAATAGCTGTCTGCTTTTCAAGGTTACCATTACTAGGAAAAATAATTACAGTCAGTAAGTAATATTTTCAACTACTGCTTCCCATATGAAGGGGGTAATGACAAAAGGGTCCTTCCATACAAAATCAACAAATTTTCTGGACATTTTGGCAGGTCACCTCTTAGATTTGGCTAATTTTTAGCTCACTAGTAGCAGTACATGAGTTAGGAGGAAATACCAAATTTGAGCATTCTCGGCCATGTACTTTTGGAGTTACAGCCATTTAAAGTTCAGGTGCCACGCCCACTTTTGAGGTACCAGGAACGTCAAAGTAATGGCCCAGGAGGCTCAAATTTGGGATTTCCTCCTAACTCATATACTGTTAGAATGAGCCAAAAATTAGCCAAATCTAAGAGGTGAGCAGCCAAGCCATTTGTTGATTTCATATGGAATGACCCAAAAACAAATGTCACCTTTAGCAAGTAACACAGAAAATAAGAGCCTATTTAGAAATGACAATAAAAAATGTGGCACATGAAACACTTGACCTGACCTGACCAGACTAGAATACACGTGATGGACCCACCATAAGATCTGGGTACTTGATGACACCCTTTGTCTGCATAAAGTATAATGGACCAAGCTGAAAGGAATATTCCCATGGCTTTTCTTGGTCTTGCAAGTAATGTAACGTTGGCACAATGTGGCATTTCCCTTTTGTTGTTCAATATAACCTGTTCGTCTTTAAAACTTGATATTGCTGGCATTTTTGAATACCTTTTCCTGTATATTTAGCAATACCCAACACATGCCTCATAAGTGGGGTATAACAAACAATGTTGCTTGATACATCCTGCAGCAACATCAAAACTATAAATAAATTGAATGCAATGTCAAATTAATGTGCTGTGATGAAATCACAGTTTCCCATAATGCACTAAATTTCAAGAAATGACTGCATTACATTCAGAATAAGTTTCTTCCCAATGCTACATGCTATTGAGATGAAATTGGAACTCCAGGAAGAGGAATTTTTCTCCATAGTTTGCAAATCAATGAATGTTGTGTCCAGAATACGCATTTAGAAGCATAAAAGAGAGTTTCAAATCAACTTTCACACTGACCTGATTCAGGTGTATTGCCCTTCGTTGTTATATCTCTATTGGATGGTGTTGAAGGTGGAACTGTCTCTGACAAAAAAAAAACAAACAAACAAAAATACTGCACGACTACTTTCCATACTGTAAGTATTGGAAGAAAAAATGCAGGCTGCCATTACATACCTCCCACATTAAGTTTCCTTAATAGCTACATCTGACATGACAAGACAGAATGTCACAAGTTGAAAAGCTGGGAAATCCCTTCCTAGAAAATTTGTGGACTAATAGAAGGAATTTGGCAAATGTGGAGTATTTGCCTTTCTTGTAAATTTAAATAGAGTAGAAAGTAGGAAGATTCCCCTCCCTTTCTACAAGATAAACATTTCTTCCAGCACTGGTCATGTATGATAAATGAACCAGCATTTGCATCATTAGCCATCAAACCCTTAAACCTGAATCCTACCATACGACATATATAACACATGCATGAACCCGACAGGTTGTGTGACATGAAAATAACAAAACTTGATAATCGATGTGAAAAGCATTAAAAACAAGAAAAAAAAAACTCTGTCAAAAATTGGCCATTTTAGAGGACAATTTCTGATTTGCACTTAAACATTAACAAACATGAGCTCAATATGCACATATTGTGATGTCATGAGAGGGACATAATACCATATATGGCTAACGTTATCCTTTGTTTTTACAATCTTCCTTTCAAGAACAGTTATAACATTAGTAT
The DNA here is from genome assembly GCA_037179385.1 of Holothuria scabra. Classification (NCBI taxonomy): domain Eukaryota; kingdom Metazoa; phylum Echinodermata; class Holothuroidea; order Aspidochirotida; family Holothuriidae; genus Holothuria; species Holothuria scabra. The sequence continues at coordinate 203,588 of CM074195.1, forward strand.
GTCCTGAGGGTTTTATTTTGGAAGTTGAAATTAAGTACTTGAAAATCATCAGTATCAATTACCAAACCATAAACTATCTGATTAGTAATTAAGAGATAATTAATATAGGGTTAACAAAAGAAATGTCAGCACTGTGCAACACTCTAAGTCACTATTTTTGCATAAGCAACAAGTTGCTTCAGAACCATTCAAATTTTGAAGAGGTATATCTTGAGAACCATAAAAGATATTGACATAATTCCAACAGATTTTTCCTTAGGAGAGATCACTCTCTAACTGCCAAGTGAAGCATGGGCATTTTGCTGAAATATCACACTACCTTTAAGTCCCTTCTAGACAATCACATATTTGTCAAGGAGCAAAGACATACAAATGTTTGAACATTTGCTAGAAAGATGAAATATGTGTCCTCTCTGCTGGTATTGTATTTTTTATGTTTGATACCTCTCCTAAGTATAGCTTTAGTTCTAGCTTTGTTTCTGTATGCTTGCTTTTCTCTTTTGCCTGAGGGAGTGTTCTACCTTTATGTTAAAGGGAAATATTGCATTTTGAATGCTCCAACACAGCATTAAAAGTAAACAGCTCTAGTCATTTTCAAATCATTTGGTCTCAACAATTAAGCCCAGCAAAAGCTTCATCTCCTCAAAATATTAATCACAAGAAGAGTTATGGAAGTTGCATCATTTGAAATATTGAAAGTTTGGGTGAACAAATTATTCTTGAGCAACAAACAACTGAATTTCTCTCTGAGGGAAACTTACTTTTTGAAAAGAAGGCTACCGTACTGCCTTATTTGTAATTATTTATCACTCTTTGCCAATAAATATTGGTTTTAAAAGGATGAAATTTCCTTGTAAAACACACAACATATTTCCTTTAACCCCAAAAGTGTTTGGTAGATCACTTCCTTCTGCTACTTTATGTCTATTTTTGTTGCCTTAACACTCCTCTATTTCATTAAATTGTACAATGTACTGAAGAATTGAATGAATGAAAAGTTTAAACATCTTTAGACATGTTGGGTGCTGTTCAAATTTGATGGGAGAATAGTCAACATAATCATACGTTTGTCAGTTGGCAACATCATACAAATGTATGACAATATTTTTATAGTAAACTGTCCTTTTCATATGTATAACCCTGTGGGCTATGCTTCAGTTTTTCATGGATCACACTGAACCTTTTCACATAATACAAGTCAAACCAAAGTAACTTTCCTTTTTAAGTTTCTTTCAAACTATATTTCTTTTTGTAATCATTAAATGATTGAAGCGAAATAGGGATTAACTTTGAAAGGACACGGTGGTCCATGGGTAAAAAACATTTTGTCAGTAGTCACATGAATCAATGGGAACCATTCATAAACTGGGCCGATGCACACAGTTTTACAAGAAATTTCCTAACTGGCTAATGGTAGCTCTAATCCCCAACTCAATCTCTAACTTAATCCCTCACCTTAACATAGAATACAATCGATACAATACAATGACAACAGCTAATCAAGAAAATCCTTGTTAAACAGCAGATATCAGATGCACAAACTAGACTACAGTGGCACAGTGTTTAATTCAAATTTGGGATGAGTGGGGCGACTCACATATCCACAGAACTGAGACGAGATCAAAGACACCATACAAACACTGCCATATGATACATGTACCAAAAGCAGCATAACAAATCAAAAATGAATAACACTTTCTCACCTTCTGTAATTGTCACCATAAATGAGCAATATGCGACATTAGATTCAACCTCAAATACATAAATCACTGTGGTATTTGTACCGACTTCAAAGCTGGCACCAGGATGATGACTCTGGAGTACTTTTGCTCCTTCCATTGCAATTGGTTCATCCCACTGGACACTTCTCATACCCTTACCACTGACAGCAACATCAACAATGTTTGCTGGACAGCCTCTTATAAGTGCCAATGTAGATGGCTGGAATGGTTCTGTAGTACTTTCTACAAATGGAACAAAATATTTTGGTTATACTTTTGTTTTATAGAAGATAAAATTATCTGAAGCAAACGTGGAACACTAATATAGTCACGACTTAGCCCTGTCTAAAATAATGGCTCTAACATGCAGAGAAGCTTTATAGGACAACAAATTATTTCAAATTATTTCTTTCTCAGTTGTATTTCATGAATTGAATGAAATTGCCAAATTGCAGTCAAAACATGAAGATTACCACTATGGACTATGGGATATCATGCTTATATCCCAGGTAAATCAAATGGTTACTAAACATGAAGAAAATATAAAGTGATGCAGACATTGTGGTTACAATAAATGACAGGAAGGATGGTTGTTCTTCTAGAGTATCCACCACCATGCCGTCACATCGCTTCCTGAGAATGTAGTTAGTTAGATGTAGTTTTACGGCCCAGTTTCCAACCTATTGGTTCAAGTCGAGCCGGCCACGGCCTTTTTCCAGTTGTGGCTCACTGGCTTGTTTTCCCTACTCCATTGCTTATGCGAAGCATCACGCACAATGGCAGTAGGTTCCTTTTTTAGAGTCTTTGGTATGACTCGACCTGGGAAACGAACCCGGGCCTTCCGCGTGAGAGGCAGATGCTCTTACCATTAGACCAAAAACGCGGTCTCCTGAGAATGTAACATAGACACCCCAGTAGATCAAAGGCAGTGTGGGGTGTAACTGGTATCTGAGTTTGTTACAGGATCTGTGACACTGCCCCTGAATGATATATGCTGGTTTGTTTTCACACTGCGTGAGAAGCAATCAACACATGCTTGACTGCTGTGTTAGCTAACGCCAAATGTTACGTAATCTTTTGTGTATTTTAATACATTTGTTAATACTGTCAATCAGTTAACGAGATGTGAAACCTGGCTATATCAAGTGTAATGTTATGTGCTTCATATCCTCTCTGAGGCAATAAGATGTAATCAGGTAGAGAAGGACAATGCAACAAAAAGTATGAAGGAGCATTTCTTCAGTGACCACATGTACGGTGGGTCATCCTGCTGTATAGAAGGGAGGTTAGATTAGGTTAGATGGGGTTTTACACCTCAACTTATAACCGTCTGGTTTAATTTAGGAGCACCAACAGCCCTTGTTCTAGATGCCGTGCACTGGATTTATCATCACATACAACTGCAGTAGTAGGGCCCATTTTTTACGGCTTTAGTATGACCTGTCCTCTTAATCGAACCTGGGCCTTTTGAATGACAGTGGGATGCTCTATCAACTAGACTAAACACTCCATCTACTGTAGAAGAGTGTATGGAATTATAATTACAAGTTAAACTATTGTAATAATAAGTCTAATATTGTACATGTTCACATAGTAGCCTTTAGACTTGTAATGAGTGAAGAATAAAAAGTTATAACATTCTTTAAAGGCAAAGCAATTAAAACACAGCTCTTTGCATTTATATTTCAAACAGAGAAACGAATCCCCATGCAGGGAGCAAACCACCATTAGCAGAACTGCCTTCACCAGAAAAATAGTTTTGAAGAACACCATCAATTTTAGGTCCCCTTTGAGTGTCAACTACTCATGTTAGAATAGTCAGCTGCTGCTTATTTTAAGTAGATATGAAAGAGATGGTAATGTGTGAGTGCACGGATTGGAGGTAATTAAGACCATTTAAGTAATGGGTGTGCGAAGAGGTAATTTCTGTCACCTTGCAGATTGATAGGGGCAGGCCGGTGCACGGCCCATAAACTTCTTCCCCTTGTAGCTGTAACCTAAGTAGTCATGCTATGGTAAACTGGTGATGCCGTGATTATAGTCAAGTCATTGGTTTTCATGTAAGGGGCATTTTAGTGGGGTGTAAACTTTGACAAGGCTGTGGGGAAGAAAGGACATGGAATAAAGGAAATATAGCATGTATTATTCAATGGAATACCTAATGGTGGTGTGACCCTTCCAGGAGTCATGCTGCCAAGGAAGCAGGTGTTACTACACTCCTGGAGTTATATCCAGATTTTGCAATTTTTGTTTTCAACATGGCAAAAACACATTTCATTCTGGCAAATAAACTTTGATCCTGCTTGTTTAACTGGAAAGTTGGTGTTAAGATATTTATCAAGGCCTGATTAAAATAGGTACAAATCAAAAAGATATATCACCTGGTGCACTAGTGGGACATTGGCAAGGTGGACATTCAGTGACTGACAGGCAAGGTGTAACTGATGGACAAGGTGTAACAGTCGGAGAGGACTCACATGTAGGACAAGGTGGACAACCACACTCTGCATTTCTTTCTATTGTACAATTGCGAGTAATCTGGGTGGAGAAAAAAATATTAAACCTCAGCCAAACCATAAAAGTGCAAAACTGATAAAAGCTACTTTTATGTTGAAGAATTTTAAACTTGAGAAAAAAATCATTTTCTTTCTTAGCTAAAAGTGCTATCTTTTGTAAAATCACACCCAAGCCATTAAAATGAAGTAATGAAATGAAAGACTACAAAATTTAGTAACTGCCAGTGTTATCTGCCATTTGTTACATGAGGCATTGGACACTATAGACTAATCCAGACAACGAGTGATGGTATGATTACAGTCGGCCATAACTGGAAGTTTTATCACCTTTTAATCTTTCAATTTCCTTGCCTAAATATATCATGGATGGATGTGAACTAAATTTTATATTGATTCCTTCAATTTCATTGAACATGAGGGTTCGAAATTCATATAGACAATAATTGAGGAAGATTTTAGGCTGATGGACCCAAATAACGGCTGCCAACAGTTTATAAACACATTCAGATTTGTCTATAGAATCAGACAAAAGTGTACATAAACGGACTTAATAATACCTCCACGTGATCCCTGCTTGGAAGATAATGAGGGCAATCAACTCTCAAATCATGGCAAAGTGGGGGGGGGGGGGGGCAGTGCTAGAACGTCTCTGAGTAGTGCACAGTCATCCGGAATCACATGAATGCCAGGGGAGAGGGCAGGTTTCAGGCAAAAATGTGACAAACATCATCGAAGTGACAAATTTGGGTAACTACTCCAGCTTCAAGCTTTGCCTGACTGAGGAAAGAGGTGAGTGGCTTGAGCTTCCAACTCTCATGAGCAGTTGTGTTCTGCAAAGGCAGTGTTGGTCTTCGCACACACCCACGATATAAAACACTAGCTATCACATGGATTCCTTAATTATTATGGAATTAAATACATGCGTACTTAGAAATTATGTCATACCACTTGTCCTGGTGGACAGTCTGCTAAAGTTTTGCATGGCAGGCAAGATGTGCAGTTTGTAAATCCAC